>JALXJV020000008.1:36254830-36698878 GCA_024633595.2 Lepomis macrochirus
TGGCCAGCGGGGGAACGATCTCCACGGCCCCCTTTTCCAGCAGCGAGCGAACTTTCTGTCCCAGCACCAGGCTTTGCTCTGGGCGTACCATAGTCTGGACCACCCCATAGAATCTGGGGTGTGCGGACCCGGAACTGCAGTCTGTACCCTTCGATGACGGTGCGCAGGACCCACGGAGATATGCTCGTCATGCTCCGCCGCGCCTCTGCGAAATCCGCCAGCGGAACCAACTCCTCGGGGCTGGTGGCCGGTGCCTCGTGCCGATATCGGACTGTCTCCTGAAGCGGGCTGCCAGAAAAAGGCCGCTGATGACCTGTAGTCTGGGAGCCGACCTTCTGGCCGACTGCTGCCCCTCGGGGCCGCCAGAACGGTGAAGGCTTGGTGGTGGCTAGCGCGTCCCGAGCGCCTCAACTGGATTGGAGTAGTTTTCATTCGCATTCAGCTCTGCCACGCCTAGAGGCGTTCCCATAGTGTCGTCACCGACACAGTTCGAGTTCCCCTCGAAGGGGAACTATATCTTTAGATAATGCGTCACGGAGGTGCTTAAGCCCCGGAACAATTTCAGTTTTATCTAACTTTAACATTAGAAAATTACAGGTCATCCAGGTTTTAACATCTTGAAGACACATTCGAAGCTTAGCTAACTGTGTCAGGGTTGTAGTGGAGAGGTGTGCAGGAAGTAGGACCCAATTGCAGGACACGGAATGGAGCAGGTATAACTCAAAGGGTTTATTAAAGTCAAACAAAAGGCGAGCACACTTACAGAGTGGCTGGTGAACAGAGTCCGAAACAAAGTAATCCAAAAACACACAGATAATCCAAAATGGGGAGATCCAGGGCAGGGCAGAGACGAGACAGAGCAGAGCAGGCACGGAGAACAAACACATGACAGAGTGAAAAACTCAAGACAATGACCGGACAGGGAATGAACAGAAACACCAAACATTTATACAAAGGGACTAACGAGCAGGGCGGGAGCAACACAGGTGACAGACATGAGACTAACAAGGCGCAGGCAGGGAGACAGCAGGGAAAGCAGAGAGACTAGCAGGCAGGCAAGTACAGAGGGGAAAAGACAAAACACTTGACAGGCAGACACGGGGCAAAACACAGAAGTACACAGACCAGAGAAAACACTAGAGACATGAACTAAGGTACGAGACAAGACAGATACTAAGTAACTAATACATGAAACTATGACAGAACTGAAATCAGGAAAATACCAAAACACAGACTAACAGATAAAGGAATAAACTCAGAACTAAACAGAACAGCTACAAAACCAAAACCCTCAGAACAAAAACCCAAAACCACAGCACACAGGACAGGATCGTGACAAACTGATGAGTAACATCTGGCTTGATTGATAGATATAGCTGAGTATCATCTGCATAACAATGAAAGTTTATAGAGTGTTTCCTGATAATATTTCCTAAAGGAAGCATATATAAAGAAATTATTAATAAATTAATTAAAGCTCTTAAGGGTCAGGCACCATCTTATCTTAAAGAGCTCATAGTACCTTACTACCCCACCAGAGCACTGCGCTCCCAGAATGCAGGGTTACTTGTGGTTCCTAGACTCTCCAAAAGTAGAATGGGAGCCAGAGCGTTCAGTTATCAGGCTCCTCTTGTCACGATTCAGGGTTGTGGGTGTGGTGGTAGTAGGACCCAATTGCAGGACACGGAGAGGAGCAGGTAAGTTCAGTGGTTTAATCAACAAAACAGCGAGCACACTTACATACAGAGTGGCTGAGTCCATAAAAAGTCAAATAAGAAACGAAACCAAAAATCCAACTCAGGTAATCCAGAACACAGAAACTAGCAAGACGAGAACAGGGAGACTGACACCACGACTGACGAGGGTAACATCAACAATGACCGGACAGGGAATGAACAGCAACACCAGGTATATATACACACGGACAAACGAGCAGGGCGGGAGCAACACAGGTGAGTGGGATCAAGGTAACGGGGCAGGCAGAGAGACAGAAGGGAAAACAGAGAGGCGGACAGAGACAACAGGGGGCAAGAGAGAGGCAGGCAGGTAGAGACAACAAAGGGGAACAGACGGAACACTAGACCGGCAGTCATGGGGCAAAACACAGAAGTACACAGACCAGGAGAAAACACCAAAGATATGAACAAGGTACAGGACTAAGAACTAACATACTAGACAAGACAGATACTAAGTAACTAATACATGAAACTGTGACAGAACTGAAATCAGGAAAATACCAAAACACAGACTAACAAATAAATGAATAAACTAAGCACCCAGGACAGGATCGTGACACCTCTCCTGTGGAACCAGGTTCCAGTTTGGGTTCGGGAGGCAGACACCGTCTCTACATTTAAGAGTAGGCTTAAGACTTTCCTTTTTGATAAAATTTATAGTTAGGGCTGGCTCAGGTGAGTCCTGAACCATCCCTTAATTATGCTGCTATAGGCCTAGACTGCCAGGGGATTTCCCATGATGCACTGAGCTCCTCTCTCCTCTTCTCTCTCTCCCTCTGAGTGCAACCTCATCCCATTAATGCATGTTAGTAACTCGACTTCTTCCCTTTCCCGTGGTCGTGTGCTTCCTCCTCCTGTCAGCTTCCCTGCGGGTGTTGCTGGCTCTGGAGCTGTGGAGTCTGGATCTGTGGTTGGGAGTCTCCTGCTGCCCCCGTGTTCCTGCTCGACGCCCTCTGCTACAGTTGCAACTGCTGTTACTAGTCCTATTGCTATTATTACTGTTATTATTATTATTATCATTAACATTACTATAAATATCTGTACCATTTTTCATTCAGTCTATAGCAACATTACCTTTACTGTCTGTACCTCTATGTGTATACTGTGTAGGTTGCCTCCCTCTGCTCTCTCTCTCTTGCTCTCTCTCTTTCTCTTGCTCTCTCTCTCTCTCTCTCTCCCCCTCACCCCAACCGGTCGAGGCAGATGGCCACCCACCCTGAGCCATGGTTCTGCTCGAGGTTTCTGCCTCTTCAAAGGATGTTTTTCCTTGCCTGTGTCGCCTAGTGCTTGCTCTTGGTGGGAATTGTTGGGCTTCTGTAAATAACTTCAGAGTATGGTCTAGACCTGCTCTTTATGAAAAGCACTGTGAGATAACTGTTGTTGTGATTTGACGCTATATAAATAAAATTGAATTAAATTGAATTGAATAAAGTGAAGCGGATTGGTCCGAGCACAGATCCTAGTGGAACTCCAAGACTAACTTTGGCATGCACAGAGGACTCATCGTTAACATGTACAAACTGAAATCGATCTGATAAATAGGACTTTAACCAGCTTAGAGCCGTTCCTTTAATGCCAATGAAATGTTCCAGTCTCTATAATAGGATCTGATGGTCAATGGTATCAAATGCAGCACTAAGATCTAGTAAAACCAATACAGAGACAAGTCCTTTGTCTGATGCAGTTAGGAGGTCATTAGTAATTTTCACCAGTGCTGTTTCTGTGCTAAGATGAGCTCTAACTCCTGACTGAAAATCCTCAAATAAACTATTGCTATGTAGAAAGTCACACAGCTGTTTGGCAACTGCTTTCTCCAGGACTTAGAGATAAATGGAAGGTTATATATAGGTCTATAGTTGGCTAAAACATCTGGATCCAGGTTGGGCTTTTTCAGAAGAGGTTTAATTACAGCTACTTTAAAGTACTGTGGCACATAGCCTGTTGATAAAGACAGATTGATCACATCCAGTAGAGAAGTGCTGACTAGGGGACTAGGGGTAAAACTTCTTTAAGTAGCCTAGTCGGGATGGGGTCTAAGAGGCAGGTTGATGGTTTAGATGAAGAAATTATTGAAGTTAGTTGGTAAAGATTGAGGGAAGCAAAGCAGTCTAAACATATAACTGGTTTTACAGCTGTTTCCAAAGTTTCTGAGTTTAGAGATAAGTCGGTGCCAGTAGAGGGCAGGTCTTGGTGGATTTTGTTTCTAATAGCTAGAATTTTATCATTAAAGAAGCTCATGAAGTCGTAACTACTGAGAGCTATGGGAATTCTTGGCTCAATAGAGCTGTGACTTTCTGTCAGCCTGGCTACAGTGCTGAAAAGAAACCTGGGGTTGTTCCTATTTTCCTCTATTAATGACGAATAGTACGCTGCTTTGGCATTACGGAGGGCCTTCCTATAAGTTTTAAGACTATCTTGCCAAATTAAACAAGAATTTTCCAGTTTGGTGGAACGCCAATTCCTCTCAAGTTTATGCGATATTTGCTTTAATTTGCGAGTTTCAGTATTATACCATGGAGCTAACCGTCTTTGTTTTAGTATTTTCTTTTTTAGAGGAGCTACAGAGTCGAGTGTTGTTCGCAGCGAGCCTGCAGCACTATCAACAAGATGATCAACTTGGGAGGGACTGAAATTAGCAAGAGTCCTCTGTTATGACCTGATAATGAATTTAGAGCTGATGGAATCGCATCCTTAAATTTAGCTATAGCACTATCAGACAGACATCTTGTATTGAGATTTTTGCCCAATGGAGGGTAGTTCAGCAATACAAGCTCAAACGTTATCAAACAGTGGTCAGATAAAGAGGGATTCTGTGGGAACACTATTAAATGTTCAATTTCAATACCATATACCAGAACAAGGTCAAGGGTGTGGTTAAAACAGTGAGAGAAGCCAATTGAATCTAATACAGAGATAAACGCAGTACTAAAGCTGTCATTCTCAACATCCACATGAATATTAAAATCCCCTACGATAATAACTTTGTCCGTTTTAAGGACTAAAGTTGACAAAAACTCTGCAAATTCACATAAGAATTCAGAGTACGGACCAGGTGCTCGGTACTCTATAACAAATAGAATTGGTTGCAGTGATTTCCAGCTTGGGTGCGAAACACCCAGA
Source organism: Lepomis macrochirus (assembly GCA_024633595.2). Taxonomy (NCBI): domain Eukaryota; kingdom Metazoa; phylum Chordata; class Actinopteri; order Centrarchiformes; family Centrarchidae; genus Lepomis; species Lepomis macrochirus. The sequence continues at coordinate 36,259,687 of JALXJV020000008.1, forward strand.
ACAAGGCTTTCAAATGAGTTATAATTTAGTTTAGGTTTAGAGCTGATTACTAGGCTAGAGTCAAAGATAGCTGCAACTCCACCTCCTCGGCCTGTGCTTCGAGGAGTGTGAGTATTAATATGACTGGGAGGGGTGGATTCATTTAGGCTCACATATTCTCCATCACCCAGCCAGGTTTCAGTAAGACAAAATAAATCAATGTCATAATCTGATATTAGTTCATTTACTAGTACACCTTTAGAAGAGAGAGATCTGATGTTTAAGAGTCCACATTCTACTCTCCTATTCGTTTGCACTATTGCTCTTGTGGTTTTAATTTTTATGAGGTTTTTATGCACAGCTCCTCTTCTGTTTACCTTTGATTTCAATAATTTCTATGGTCGGGGGACAGACACCATCACTATAGGGTTTTCACTAAGTAACTCCTGGAACGGAGGAGCAGAGAAGTGTGTTAAACTGCGACTCTGCATAGGGTTTTGGGTGGGTAACTGCTGTATTAGAAGGGCAGAGAAGTGTGTTAGAGTGCGACTCTGCCTCCTGGTCTCAACTCTGGGTTGTCATGGATTTGATCATTGTAATGCACTGTAAGCATGACTGTAAAACAATATATTAATGATTGTTTCTCTCCCAAGCTTGCTCCAGATGAGTGATCCTCTCCCTGTTGTTTTATGAATTAACAGACACAACATATTAGTTGTTGGTCCTGTGAAGTGGGACTATAATTTGGGAGTATTATACAATGAGGAAACCTAAAGAGGAATACATGTTTATATATATATATATATATATATATATATATATATATATAAAATCCCCCTCTCTTGAGGATGGTATGTGTCATCCTCAAGCTCGGGTCCTCTACCAGAGGCCTGGGAGTTTGAGGGTTCTGCGCAGTATCTTAGCTGTTCCTAGGACTGCACTCTTCTGGACAGAGACCTCTGATGTTTTACCTGGAATCTGCTGTAGCCACTCTCCCAGCTTGGGGGTCACAGCCCCCAGTGCTCCGATTACCACTGGCACCACTGTTGCTCTTACTTTCCACATCTTTTCTAGCTCCTCTTTCAGCCCTTTCTCAAGCTTCTCGTGTTCCTTCTTCCTGATGTTGCTGTCGCTTGGTATTGCCACATCTATCACTACTGCCTTCTTCTGCTGTTTGTCGATCAACACGATGTCTGGTTGGTTAGCCATCACCAGTTTGTCAGTCTGGATCTTGAAGTCCCACAGGATCTTAGCTCGGTCATTCTCAACTACCTTAGGAGGTGTCTTCCATTTTGACCTTGGGACTTCCAGCCAATACTCGTGGCAGATGTTCCTGTACACTATGACAGCTACCTGGTTATGGTGTTCCATGTACGCACTTCCTGCCTGCATCTTACACCCTGCTGTTATGTGCTGTACTGTCTCAGGGGCATCCTTGCACAGTCTGCACCTGGGGTCCTGCCTGGTGTGGTAGACCCCAGCCTCTATTGATCTTGTACTGAGTGCTTGTTCTTGTGCCGCCATGATTAGTGCTTCTGTGCTGTCCTTCAGTCCAGCCTTTTCCAGCCACTGGTAGGATTTCTTGATATCAGCCACTTCTTCTATTTGTCTGTGGTACACGCCGTGCAGCGGCTTGTCCCTCCATGACGGTTCTTCATCTTCCTTGTCCTCACCTTCAGGTTTCTGCTGCCTGAGGTATTCACTAAGCCCTTCATCTTTGGGGGCCATCTTCCTGATGTACTCCTGGATCTTCATTGTTTCATCCTGGACAGTGGTCTTGACACACACTAGCCCTCGGCCTCCCTCGCTACGCTTGGTGTACAGTCTCAGGGTGCTGGATTTGGGGTGAAACCCTCCATGCATTGTGAGGAGCTTCCTTGTCTTGATGTCAGTAGCCTCTATCTCCTCCTTTGGCCAGTTTATTATACCAGCGGGGTATCTGATGACTGGCAGGGCGTATGTGTTGATGGCTCGGATCTTGTTTTTCCCATTCAGCTGGTTTTTCAGGACCTGCCTCACTCTTTGTAGGTATTTGGCTGTGGCGGTCTTCCTTGCTGCCTCCTCATGGTTACCATTAGCCTGTGGCACCCCAAGGTATTTGTAGCTGTCCTGAACATCTGTAATGTGGCCTTCTGGTAGTTCAACCCCCTCGGTTCTGATCATCTTCCCTCTTTTTGATACCATGCGACCACATTTGTCGAGTCCGAACGACATTCCAATGTCGTTGCTGTAGATCCTGGTAGTGTGGATCAGTGAGTCGATGTCTCGCTCATTTCTGGCATACAGCTTGATGTCATCCATGTAGAGGAGGTGACTGATGATTGTTCCGCTTTGGAATCGGTATCTGTAGCCAGTCTTTGTGATGATCTGGCTGAGGGGGTTCAGGCCTATGCAGAACAGCAGCGGGGATAGTGCGTCGCCTTGGTATATGCCGCACTTGATGGTGACTTGTGCAATTGGCTTTGAGTTGGTTTCCAGACTTGTTTTCCACAGCTTCATTGAGTTCTTGATGAAGGCTGTTAGTGTCCTGTTGATCTTGTACATCTCCAAGCATTCCAGTATCCATGTGTGTGGCATTGAGTCGTAGGCTTTCTTGTAGTCAATCCAGGCAGTGCACAGATTGGTCTGTCTGGTCTTGCAGTCTCGAGTGACTGCTCTATCCACCAGTAGCTGGTGCTTGGCTCCTCAGGTGTTATTGCCTATTCCCTTCTGGGCCCTGTGCATGTATTGAGCCATGTGCCTATTCATCTTAGCCGCTATGATGCCTGACAGGAGCTTCCATGTTGTGCAGAGGCAGGTTATTGGCCCGGTAGTTGGATGATATATATATATGAAATATATTATTTCGAGAGACATATTAATGTCCACTGCTCACTTTTAAGGCACAATATAGGTTAATGTTTTCATTATGATTTCATTAAGTCACACATTCAGTCAGTCTACTATTGTCTGCCACACTTTTTTTCACTGTTTTATTACTGCGTGTGCCCGTGTTACACGTACACCTTCTCGCTGTTGCTCACTGTCTATAAAGTTTGGTGCACACATCTACTTCTCCAATTATTAAACCTAATAACCGCAAACTATGTGCTACCATATTGCCAAAATGTAGGCTACCTGTGGTATTTTAATGCAGGCTTATGAAATATGTAAAACACATACCATAACAGCATGGAATAACTGAAAAATACACTTTGGTTTCTGATTGGCGGGGACCGCTGACTAAACAGATATGGCACCAGGATTAACTAAGCCTGGCTGTTAGCCTGGTCTGGAGCAGGCTAGCTGCACAGAATAAATTGCCATGGTAACTTATGTGTTACTGCTTTTGTGAAAAGCAAGTCTGCTTTTGTGAGTCAAGGCTTAATTGAGCCAGGATATCTAGAAAACCGTGGTTTAATCTGCTATCTTGGTTTTGTGAAACAGCCCTCTGGTATCCTGTGTTTGGGTCCTCAACCTGCTGCATCATTACAGCACATGACACATACCCGATCTCCCCTACAGCCTTTAAATAGATCACCTTGTTTGTCCATAACAACAATAAAAATAATAATAGGCTAACAATCAACTACTATAGCTTCAACAGGTGACATTTTAAGCAAGGTATTGAATGAACTACTCAGTATCACTATGGGTACTGGTTTTGGTACTGGTATTGTAAAATTTTAAACAATACCCAGCCCTGCTTGCCAGACAAGACACATTAACTCTTCATCTATAAGAAATACATTTTGTCTAATGAGAACAAAGTCATGTTTTAACAAAATCTATAAGCCCCTGCTGTGCATTAGCCTGCATTATAACTCTGCTGATATTATAGTATCCCCTTTAAATGGAACCCATGTTTTAATGGACAAGACGAGCGCACTGCTCTTCACTGGAGGTGGAAAAATTAAACTGAAAACACTTGTGCTCAGAAGAATCTCACCACTAATCCACTCAACTGTTAACTTTTGGGATTTTTTTGCCAGATATTGCAATTACGATTTTCATTTTTTTGTTTGTTTGTTTAGCTGAAGTTCAGTATTCACTGCCATTCTATTTTTGATGGAAGAACAGAACATCAGAGAGAATCCGGTCGATTTTCAAAATAAAACACCCTGTGCAGACTCCTGGACGTACATCAACAATAAACACAGTTAAAACAGACAAAAGAAACAATTTAACAACGTTGCCTACTTAACTATAGTGGGAAAAAAATCAAGGACAACTGAACAAATAAACTAAATCTGAGTCAGTAAATCAGGAAGGCAAAACGCTCTTATTCTGAAATGTTCCATGTACGATATGTGGCCTGCACAGAGCAGAATGAAACTAGCTCACAGAGAGCCTTTATCTGTAGCTGAAGCACACAAAACAAATTAACAACACGTCAATAACATAGTGCCGCTGCTGAAACTTACAGAGTGAACTGACCCTGAACCAAACCGCAGCACAGTTCGGCTGATGCCATTATCCCACGTTTTCCTCTAGTTTTCTTTGTTGTTTTAAAATGTACACACCCTGTGCCCGCTCTGTTTGGTGAGTAGAAGCATAACAGAAACATGGCGCTTGACGAGCAAGTCTGTCACTTTTAATCGCCATCTTCATGATTAGCTAATTGAGGTCTTTCACATCGCAATTTGAATCGATTTGAAAACGCTTAATCATTCAGCCCTACTTCAGCACATAATACAGTCTATGCTATGCACCTCTGATAAAGTGCAGCTCACAGCCGCTTCAAACGGAAACATCCTGGAGCAGTGACAGTCCCAAACAGAGAAAAGGAGGACCAAGGAGCAAGGAGGACCAGTGCTGGGAGTAACACAAAGCCTAACACAAAAGTAACGCAATTACAGTGATGTATTGCTTTTTGCTATAACGCATTACTAAAAAAAAAATCGGTAATATTATACCCATTACAATCTCAGCAACGCGTGTTACAATGCATTTTAACCCGAAATTAAGTCAACACCATCAACACCGTGAGAAGTTTAGTCACCAGAGAAAAAAATCTGTGGGTAAAAGAGTAGGCCTATGTTAACATTATTTCCTCTTGCTGGTTAAGTTGACGGCAGAGACTGATTCTATATTTGCGAGATGGACATACTCCCATAATTTTCAGTTCATCAGAGACAAGGACAGCTGCAGGAGCAGAGAAGAGAAAGAACGCTGAGGATGAGAGTGCGGCAACACCAGCAATGACAAGGTAAGTTAGCGTTGCCATAAAGACTAACTAAATTTTAGTATGTGGTCACTGGGCGATGCCGATGTTATCTACCTTGTTATTACAAACAGTGGCATAATGTTAAATTATACAGACTAGCATACCTGTATCCAAATATAATTTTACACTTTTAAGACAGCATGAATTTAATATCTAGCTATCTTCTTAATTTTTTAACATGCACTGCCAGACAGAAAGACATTCGCCAAAGAGTTGGATAAGACACATGCAGTCATGGAAAAGGAGCTGAAGAATATAATCAAAGCACAGCAGTACGTATCAACAACAGCAGACATATGGAGTGCCAACAACAAAAGTTTTATGGGGGTGACTGTGCACTGGAACGAAACAAACTGACTAACGATAAAGTTACTGCATGTGTGACGGACAATGGGATGGATAACTTTGTGAAGGCGTTCAAGGAGTATTAGCATGTTGTTGAGTCTGAGGAGTAACAAGAGGTGTAGGTGTAGGGCGATGGAGAAGTGGACTTTACAGACCTTCACAGTGTGCTTACTGCCGATAAGGATGATGATGTCCAGCCTAGGCTATGTATACTGTCTCCCCACCACAGATTCGCAGCCCATACACTTAATAAGGTTGATAAAAGGCTAGCATCTAATCCAGAATCGAGGGCTGTGTATTGTAGTTCCACAGCCTAATGTTCAGCGCTGTGGACAAAAGCCAGCTGCTCCAAAGTTGCATCAGAGTGCCTAGAAGAGGTCAGTGATAGAAAGTTGATTGTCCCCACAGTAACACGGTGGAACTCATTCTATGACGCCTATGCTCGGATCACAGAAATGCCCCTCACTGACATTAATAACCTCTGCGCACAGCTTCAGATTAAATGTATGAACAACAGGGAATGTCAGTTTCTCAAGAAATACTGTTCCATTATGAAGCCTTTCACAGTCACACTGGACATACTACAAGGGTGAGGACACTTTTATGGAACACTTCAACCAACACTAGAATTTCTAATGGCCAAAGCTTTAGCAATGAAAAATGGCCTATCACAAATGACCACTGGGCTATTGTTTGTATTGGGTTATTGTAGGACCATTTAAAACTCGATTTGGGACAACAATTGACTCCAAGGATGCTCTACTGGCCACCGTCTCACTGCCCAAGTTCAAGCTGCGCTGGGTAAAAGAAGAAGCTAGAAGAGACCACATCAAGTGCCTCTGCTGTCATCTCCAGTGAGGAGGACTTTTTATGCACTTCCCAATGCGACAGCTGATGTGCCTATGTCAGTGGAAACAGAGGTAATGTCTTATTTCACTGCGACCCTTGTGATGGAAACACCATCCTGTTCACCAGTAGAAAGACTTTTCAGTCTTGTGCTCACACCAAAACGTAACCGTCTTGGTGATGAACGCTTTCAGCGCCTTCTCCTGATGCGCTTTAACAGATATTTCTACCAAGTGAGTAGCGGAATAGGCTAGCCAACCCACCTTAGAAACATATGTAGGCTACACAGGTCCAGGCCATAAGTGCCTTCATAGTTCTATTTATTTTACCAGCCTTGTTTGGCTGCATGCTACCTTTGTTGTTTATTTGGCAGTAACAGGTTTCCTGTTTAGACTTTATTTTTTATTTTCAATTTTCCTGTGTGTGTATTAAAACCAAACATTTTTTGTGAAGTAGGACTTAAATGACTAAGCTGTATTTCCAATGAGGTCTAAAAGGGCTAAACCCTTATACTTTTTTTTGGTATTCTTGCAAAATGTGGCTACTAGCCCCACAGAGCCATTGAGTATAGTTCTAGCTATAAGTTATTAAAACTACTAAGCCTTTATTTGGTAGCCTATATTTTAGCCAGTGTTTAGCAAATCGTAGGGTTCCTCTTTTTGACCTGCATGTTATTTCTAAACAATTGCAGGCTATGTTTAGCCTATATGTTAATTTTTGTGAAGTTGGACTGAAATGAGTCGTGTTGTTGGAGGCCTAATTCTCCAAGAGCACTTTTTGATTCTTGATAAGCATAAGCTATGTCCATTCTATGCATGCCAGCTTTGTGTTATGAAGGTGCGTGTCTTGAATATGAAATAATTAAAACAAAAAGAAAACGATGTTGTGCATCTTGTCATGTCATTAGGCTTTAGGTTACATAATAGTGGGCTCTTCACTCTTGTGTTTCATATAAATAGGGCAAGAATTTTAATATTTACCATATTTTTACCCTAATTTACCAGACTTTGATCCTTTGCCTGATTTTGTGATTCTGACAGTGATTTTTACTTATTGCATTGCGCCATGACCCTGCATTATATTAAGTTGTTAACTGCCTTAGCTACACAAACATTATCCTTTACAACATTGCCCTCCACTGGATGAATAATGAGCTGCAATAAACTAAATTCTAGCATTTTAGAATTCTAAGTCATACTTCCGCTGTTATTTTGGTGACAGTAACTCAAAAGTAATGCGAAAGTAGTGTAAAGCATTACAATTCAGAGACAGTAATATTGTAATATAACTAATTACTCTCAAATGACAGTAACTAGTAATGTATAATGTATTACATTTTGGAAGTAACTTGCCCAACACTGAGGAGGACAGAGTCAGCAGGACAGAGAGCGAAAGGTGTCTGTGTCCTGGTCAGGTGTTCCACGGTTTTCATGCAGAGTAACGGTAGGGAAGTATTGTCACATGAACTTCAAACACAATGTGGCAACATTATTGCGAGTAGCCTCTGTTATTTGAAGATTATTGCATATTCATGTAAAATTTTTTCTTCGTTCGGGACTGAAACCCTGAAGACACCTATTGTGTAATTTTAGGTGTCCATCATTCAGTCATCCATCCATAACTACTCAGCACATGGTTTCTTGAAGAATAGTCCAACTCCAAGCACACTTACATACAGAGTGGCTGAGCAGAGTGAATTCAAAATGACACTGTCCAAAAAAACAAAGGTGATCCAACAGAAAAATCCAGAAACAGGTGTGTGATCCAAAATCCAAAGAACTGACAGGGGAACAGGCAGAAAACAAGCAAGACGAGACAGAGCAGGTTACAACCATTACAATGAGGGACAGAGCGTATACATGCGACAACACAGACTAACTATATAACAGATTCTGGACACAGGGCAATAGACAGGACAGAACCCAAAATCCAACGTACTATAAGATGGATACTAAAAAGACTACAAATAAGAGTGATCAAGAGTGTTGGTTGACCATAGTGTTGGAAATAAGGTTTTGTCTGTTAAGTTGTTGGTAATGTCACGTTAAACGATTGAATGATCTGCTGAAATAAGAGGGTTATTTTTTGCCTTTATTTATGACAGGACAATTTAGTGGGGGAGAGAGAGAGGGGATAACATGCAATAAAGGGCCAAGGTTCAAACTCGAACCTGCGGTAAGGACTCAGCCTTTGTACAGGGTTGCCAGCTCTAGCGGTGAGCTGACTCCCGGGCCATAATGCATGTTTCTGAATGTCTATATAACTAATGGCATCTGTCTCCAATCACGATTATGAGAGCACAGTGATGTACTGAAGTATGCAATTTTTGATTGTTAAATGTCAGAAAATCTATGTAGCTATCTTAGAAGTTTCTAACAACTGATGGGTGACAGTTGGTGTACAAGGTACATTTGTCATTTTACAACAGGGTTGTATAATGAGATCAAGCTTGTAGTTTCCCTTTATGAATGGAGTTTGGTAGCCTATAATAAAGTTTCTTCATCTTATCTGTGTTAGCTTTCTACCTCACAGGAAAAAGGTCTTCAAGAAGGAAAATCTTTTTGTCTACATGTACTTCTCCTTTAAACAATAAGAAGTGACTTGGCAGAAGACAGTGAACAGCGTTCTGTGGTCCTGCAGCCTCTCTAATTGCTGACCAGCCAACAGAAGCAGTAAATTTCACTAATGACTTTCCAATGGTCTTTAATTCTCCATTTAGGAGGAGAGGAAATGTCAGGGCCGATGGAAAGGTTAATGTGACTTTCACCCACTAATAAACTTGCCTTGATCAAAGTACAATGCAATCAAAAGCTTTCTTTTATTCACTGGACATACATGCACGCTCACACACACATATGCAAATGCCCAAACATAAATGCATATGCACAGATAACACAACACTTTCCCAATTAGATTTTCAGTTTTGAAAAAAATGGATTCAATTGATGAAATGGTCTTTTAGAAACAGACTGATTTTCAGAGCAAGAGAATATTATGAGTTTACAACGAGGAAATTATTCAGATTAGTCTGAAAATGTAGTTTATTTAATAAGTACAACAGATTAAAGAGCTGACATTAAAGATAATGAAGATAAGCAAGAAAATGGAATGAACAAAATGTCTGCAAACTGATGAGGGGCCTGATGATGATACTGAATACTAGCCGATGTTTTTGCAGTTTTCTCAGCCAAATAAGCTAAATATATTTTTGAAAGCCTTGAAGACACTAAAACTAGTTATTGTTTTGTGGAATCCCAGAAGAAAGAAATGGATTTGCTGTTTTCGGTCTAAAAAGAAAGTGCCAAATTAATTTTCTATCTTCACTGACCAAGGTCTTTAGCCAGGGTTTTAGAAATACTGAGGTCCCAAGCCTTGTTTTCACAGGTTTCTGCACATTATCTTTAGCTTTATCATTAGCAGGTTGAAGGACTGCAGTCTTCTGGACAGAGACTTCTGATGTTGTACTTGGGATCTGCTGGGATCCCAGTATGGGGGTCACAGTCCCCAAGTGCACCGATTACCACTGTTGCTTTTACTCTGTTGGTAGCTCAACCCAATTCAAACTCAATCTGATCAATTTCCCTCTTTATAACAATCGACCACATTTTCCCAGTCTGAATGACGTTCCAGTGTCATTGCTGTAGATACTGGTAGTGTGTATGAGTAAGTTCATTTCATGCTAATTCCACTGAGTTCTTGATGGAGGCTATAAGTGTCCTGGTGAGCTTGTACATTCCAAGCATTCCAGTATGTATGTGGCTATTGACTATTAGCTGGTGCTCGGCTCACCTGGTATTACTGCCTATTCCCTTCTGGGCCCTGTCCATGTATTGAGCCATGAGCCCGAAGCTTCCATGTTGTGCAGAGGCAGGTTATTAGCTGGTAGTTGGATGGGATTGTTCATAGACAGTATAATACTGGATGAAGTCAACCCGTGGATCAGGGACGTACTGGGCCATTGATCAGACAGCCATTGATCACTATGGCAGTAGGCTAATACTTTAAAAAGGCTGCAGATCATTCACACAATCATGGCCCTAACAGGCTATGAGTTCACCTCTGTAATTATATGTAGACTAGCCTATTAATAAAAAAAATTGAAGAAAAAACCATTGGTAACAAGCTCAACTTAAATTAAGGCTTTAGGACCACGTGGACACAGCTGATTACACCATCGCAACCCTCATTTCAAGTGAAAAAACAGTTTCCCCATAGATGGTCAGTGTCCAGACCTGGGGAAACACAAGAAGCACATGACAACATTGTGCATACAAAATGAGAGGACTGCTGTTAGCTGTTAGTTTTGGTCGATAATCAAGGTTGAAGTTACGTGGGAGCCAGTGGGAGCTCAGTCCGCATAAGAAGGGTCTGACCTCGCATGGAAGCAGTAAAGTCATGCGTCTGGGGGGGTCACTAATTCATTTATCAACCACTATTTTGAATCACATATAATGTAGCCTTTTCACTGTAATTAGTACCTACTATTATTTACATTAAAAAGATGAACAGACTTAAATGAACATACTTTCCAAATGAACTATGCTGCGCATTGCATGACTGACAGGATGGCTGCACTTCTTGACCATCAGCCACCATGGTGTGCACACAATTTCAATTTTTCAATTTCAATTTGCTTTATTGGCATAACTGTACAACAATATTGCCAAAGCATCATATATATAACATAACAATCAGCCCCATACATATAACATAACAATCACCCCCATACATTTTGAGAGTTAGAGCGTAAAGTAATCAAAGTATCTGTGTTTGTGTTAAAAAAAAAAGAAATATATATATATTAAAAAATAAAATAAATAAATAAAACAGTGTGTGTGCATGTGTTTGTTTAAAAAGTATTAAAAAGTGTCCACACTTTTGACAGGTTGGGGCCTGCGAACATGCTCAACTAGAATTAGACTCTGTATTGACTGCTGCTTATTTGTTTAGTATCATTGGCTTTTTGATGCAGCCTCCAGTTAGTACAGTGCTACATACAGTCCTCTTATAAAGTATTGGAACGGTAAGACAAATTCCTTTTTTTTTTGTTGTTCACTGAAGACATTTGGGTTTAACATCAAAATATGAGTATGAGACAAGAGGTCAGAATTTCAGCTTTTATTTCCTGGTATTCACATGCAATATAATAAGACTTCTGCATCTCCCCAACAAGATAGACGGTGTGTGCATTTACGCACCAGAAACAGCAGCATAACTCATATTTAAATCTCCTGACAAGCTGACAGGATCATCAGGATCTAATGTTAAATAATATACTTTGTTCTTCTATACATCCAAACAGTCTCACACACAGTCCACGGTCATAGAGAGACACTTTGAGTAAATCAGCCGTCCTCGTGATAAGTCCTGAGCTCCATCAGAGCGCCTAAACATTTCAGAAGCTGAAAGTGGAATTATATTTTCTCTGCAGTTTCCTCTTTCTGTCCGGTCAAGTTTTTCCTAATTTTGTTTTGCTGCATAAATGTCCCACATTATTAACTGTGGAAACGTTTAAATGACTGACAGCAACAAGGGCGTCACTTTGCGTTGAAAAGTGGTGGGTCTCCAACACTGACAGTGCTGTGTTGGAGAGATTTGTGCAGTGGAGAGAGAGAGGAGGTGCTGCGCGAATATATGGGCTGCGCGCAGCTTAGCAGGGATTTTTAACAGGCCTAGTAAACATATTTGAAAATCTATATGTGGTGGTCAGCGTTGATATTGTCAAATAAATCAATGTATGGGAACACTGTACTGTCCTGGGTTCTGCCAACTTTTTCATTATTAGTAAAAAAGTTTAGGGTAAGGAAGGCGGCCCATAGGTTGGTTGGCACACCTGGATTCAATTCAATTTCAATTCAATTTTATTTATATAGCACCAAATCACAACAACAGTTATCTTTGAATGCTATTCATAAAAGAGCAGGTCTAGACCTGCTCTTTTATGAATCACTCTGTGAATCACTCTGTGATGTTATTTACAGAAGCCAGACAATTCCCACTAAGAGCAGCACTTGGTAACAGAGGCAAGGAAAAACTTCCTTTTAAGAGGCAGAAACCTCGAGCAGAACTATGGCTCAGGGTGGGCGGCCATCTGCCTCGACCGGTTGGGGGTGAAGGAGAGATAGAGAGAGAGGGCAAGAGAGGTACAGAGAGAAAGAGAGAGAGGGATGGAAGGAGAGAGAGAGTGGAGGGAGGCAGCCTGCACAATATACACACAGAGGTACAGACAGTAAAGGTAATGTTGCTATAGACTGAATGAATAATGGTACAGATATTTACAGTAGTGTTAATGATAATAATTGTAATGTTAATGATTATAATAACAATAATTACAATAGGACTAGTAACAATAATTGTAGCAGAGAGTGTCGAGCAGAAACACGGGGGCAGCAGGTGACTCGCAACCACAGATCCAGACTCCACAGCTGCAGGAAGTGATAGGAGGAGAGAGGAGAGGGACGAGAAAGCACAAGACTAGGGGAAAGGGAAGAAGTCGAGTTAGTAACATGCATTAATGGGATGAGGTTGCACACAGAGGGAGAGAGAGAAGAGGAGAGGGGAGCTCAGTGCATTATGGGAAATCCCCCAGCAGTCTAGGCCTATAGCAGTATAACTAAGGGATGGTTCAGGACTCACCTGAGTCAGCCCTAACTATAAGCTTTATCAAAGAGGAAAGTCTTAAGCCTACTTTTAAATGTGGAGACGGTTTCTGCCTCCTGAACCCAAACTTGAACCTGGTTCCACAGGAGAGGAGCTATAGAACTCACCATTTGTACAACTTTTAAACAGCAATGGGTTTAGACTTCACAACGAAAATTTGAAGTTGATACATGATCCACATCTCCTCCAATGTCCTCTGGCTGCTCTGCCTCAAACTTCTGTGATTTCCTGAGTTTCCTGATGGACAGACAGCTTTACTTAACCACAGATAACTGTTTTAGTTTGGGGTCAGTTATCCATGCAGCTGGACTTGAGTTTTTGGTGCTCTAGGCGTGTGTTGGTTTTTACACCTCTAGTACAGGAGCTATGGTTCCCTGGAAGGTCCAAGTTTGTGCAGTCAACAGCTACATTTAGTTAGCATTATCCATTTAGTTTCCAACAGGAAACTCCAATAATCTCAGAGTTGAGGCCAAGCAGCCGGGCGACATCAGGGGAAAACAGAAAATATTTCCCTTTCCTTCATTACTGTTAAGGCACTTAACCTCAGCTCTAGCTCTCGTCCTCTGCTGAACAGATCTCTCCATGATGTCATGAAAAGGAGCCGATTGCAAACAGCTTGTTTGCATACACATTTACTGACTGAGGAGGAGGAAAAGAGAGACGATAGATTTTCCCTTATAGTTTGGGGTCTTTAGACACACCAAGGACACATTTATGTTGAAAAGACATGAAAAAGTTAATTTTGCATAATAACCCTTAAACTCAGCACAGCTTATAGTTAGTTAGTTTATCAGCTTAATGGGGAATAAAACATATTCAGGATCTGAAACAACATTATTATTAAAATTTAAATATCCCTTAAAAAAACATCATAAGCTGATCCTCCCAAGCTGACTCTGTGTGAATGTGCATGTGTGTAATAGTAAATTGCTGACTTCATTAGGGCATGTGTCCTCTCCTCACTCATTTAATTACTAGAGAAAGGTTAGTGCCACAATGCAATTTACCAAATGTGATTTCTTAGCAGCTATTAACTGTGTGTGTGTGTGTGTGTGTGTGTGTGTGTGTGTGTGTGTGTGTGTGTGTGTGTGTGTGTGTGGGTGTGTGTAGTGATGAGGGGGGCAGGGGGTGGTAGGTGCTTGCTCTGTGTGGGTGTTTGTGTGTATGTTTCTAGTTCACAGGATGCCATTTACTTTTTTTATTGTTGTTTTAGTTTAAATTCTTTGTAGAATGCACACACTGTATAAAATGTCAAAATGTAAACATTTGTAACTATAAACACATTTCACTGTTTTTCAATAACACAAATATTAATTTTCAAGTAAGAATATCTGAAAAGAATCATCTATTTGTACAATTTACAGATTACTGTAGTAATCCTCGCATGCTGCACTGTGGCAACGAGCACCACGGCTCATTATGGTTTAATTGCTTTTCTTCAATTAGAAAAAAGCTTCTATAACAGTGTAAATTTGCTGTCCCCTCAAAATAACACATCGCACAGCCATTAATGTCTAAACTGCTGGCAACAAAAGTGAGAACACCCCTAACTGAAAAGGTCCAAATTGGGCCCAAGTGTCAATGTTTTGTGTGGCCAACATTATTTTCCAGTACGGCCTTAACCCTCTTGGGCATGGAGTTCACAGATTGCCACTGGAGTCTTTTGAGTTTGAGGATGCCCCACAGATGCTCAATAGGGTTTAGGTCTGGAGACATGCTTGGCCAGTCACTCACCTTTACCCTTAGCTTCTTTAGCAAGGCAGCAATCATCTTGGAGGTGCATTTGGGGTTGTTATCATGTTGGAATACTGCCCAGTCTCAGGAGGGACGGGATCATGCTCGGCTTCAGTATGTCACAGTACATGTTGGCATTCAGGGTTCCCTCAATGAACTGTAGGTCCTCAGGGCCGGCAGCACTCGTGCAGCTCCAGACCATGACACTCCCACCACCAATGCTTGACTGTAGGCAAGACAAAATTGTCTTTGTACTCCTCACCTGGTTGCCGCCACACACCATCTGAACCAAATAAGTTTATTTTGGTCTCATCAGACCAAAGAACATGGTTCCAGTAATCCATGTCCTTACTCTGCTTGTCTTCAGCAAACTGTTTGCGGGCTTTCTTGTGCATCATCTTTAGAAGAGTCTTCCTTCTGGGACAGCAGCCATGCAGACCAATTTGTTGCAGTATGCAGCATATGGTCTGAGCACTGACAGGCTGTCCCCCTCTGCAGCAATGCTGGCAGCACTCATACATCTATTTCCCAAAGACAACCTCTGGATATGACGCTGAGTATGTGCTCTCAACTTCTTCGGTCCACCATGGCGAGACCTGAGTGGAACCTGTCCTGTTGAACCACTGTATGGTCTTGGCCACCATGCTGCAGCTCAGTTTCAGGGTCTTGGACGTCTTCTTATAGCCTAGGCCAACTTTATGTAGAGCAACAATTCTTTCTTTCAGATCCTCAGAGAGGTCTTTGCCATGAGGTGCCATGTTGAACTTTCAGAGCGATAACACCAAATTTAACACACATGCTCCCCATTTACACCTGAGACCTTATACCACTAATGAGTCACATGACACCAGGGAGGGAAAATGACTAATTGGGCCCAATTTGGACATTTTCATTTGACTGTTGTCACATGAAAGGATATAATCAAATATTTACAACAAATTTAAGGGTGTGCTCACTTTTGTGAGATACTGTAGATTGATTAACCAAATAATTTCTCTACAAAACCATAGTCAGAATTCTCATTTGAAAGATCCAATTTAAAGGGGCATTATGTAGTTTCCAGTGGCCACTAGCGGTGTGGTTTTAAGATTGCAACCAGGTGTGTGCTCGTGTGCATGCTCGCTTGAACTCATGAGCGAGCAAAATCCGAAACACAACCGCTTTCATACAGAAATCCTGCAATAAACACAGAAACACCAGCATGCAGGCTGTGGCTTTTCACTCAGACATTTTCAGGCTCTTTTACTTCATCATTCCCATCTCAGAGGTGGATCAACACCGGCGCCGTAACATTACTTCATTCAGCGCAGCGAGACACCGGCATATCGGCACAGTACTCCTGAAAAAAGGAAGAGTGAGAGCGGCCTATGGACAGGTGGGGAGCCAGCTTCACACAACATGGTGGAAACTCAGGTAAACTCCCACTGCAACGTTACCGTAAAGTTATTATCAGCTTGATGTTGAACTAATCCATGCTCGTTACATAATAAAGATACACTGCATTTAGCCGACGTGCTACATCGTTAGCTCGCCTGCTGCTTTCAGTAACTATCTTTACAATCTGTGAATCTGTCACTGGAGGCTCAGCAATGTCAGCACAGCTACATGTACTGGATGATAATGAAACGGGTAGTGAGCTGGACTGAATATTATAAGATTGTGTCACACTTTATAACAGTTAGACCGCAGTAAGTAAATTTACTGTAACTAGTGTTAGTGGATGGCTCTTCCTCTGGGTTGTATATTATGTGGGTCTTGTAGGCTTTGACACTTTGACATTGTGGTAAAGAGGAAAGTAACATGGGTGATTTGTTGGTGAAGTAACGTTAATGTGAAAGCTATATAACTTTGCACCGGGCAACATTAGCAACTGCTCGGCGTTAGCCGGCGAGCTAACGCTATCTGACCAACTGAAGAACAAAATCAAAATATATTTTACAAGCTTTGTAGTAATGTTAGCTTACCTATCTAATAGGATGAAAGCCGACTGTTTGTCTGTTTTTATAGCCAAAACAAAAGGGAGATTTCTCTATGATTCAAAAGCCCTGCCGATGTTGTTCCGTGTTTTCGTCCGCAGTCAATCCGATTCACATTTGGCCCGATGGCCCGACAAGCTTCAGCAGATAAAACTATTATGTGGAGTTTTATTATTATGTGGAGTTTAACCCTATGTGGAGTTTGTGTTGGAGTCTGTGTTGTGCTGGGAACAGGTCTTTTTTAGTGTTAGCAGGCTCCATGTCGTAAGTTACAGTGTCGTTGCTGCTGTGTGCAAAGTAGACACAGCGAGAGGCTCGGGAGTGCGCATGCAGGTGTCAGTCACTGGATTTCGCAGAAAATCCGACCTGGAGCCTTCAAAAATAGGAATAGAAATACCTGCCTTCAGAGTTAATGGCCAAACCCGGCAGGTGGATCATTTTAATGTCAGATTACAACCCATTCACACACAGGCAATAAAAAAAGGATTCATTTTAGTAGAAAAATTACATATAACCCCTTTAATGGATGTCATAATCTTTTCTGCCTGATCACTTTGCATTTCACCAGCTACACTCTGTCCTTGTTTTAGACAAGAACACGGTGTCATATTATTTGCATTGTCTTAATTACACGTTTTTTCATATTTCTTATCACTACTGCTGTGACATATAACATGCGTGTGGATACTGGCCTTGGGAAATTAAATCGGCAAAATTGTTGTTTTATCCTTACATGTTGTTGCACAGATGTTACTTTGTCTTTGTCTTAAGGAATCATCTTTTGACGGTAATTAAACTGACTTACTTATTTACATCTGTGTTTTTTGAGCTGATGAAGTTAACGTGTGGATTTGTGGTGAGTGTTTTCCAGTTGGTTTCAGTTTCAAATGCAACATGCAGTCTGTGCACTGTGTCGGTCAAATGGTCCGAAGGGGATTATTCCAGTGGATCAATAACGTAATGCACAGCAGAGTACAGGACAGGTAGAATTAAAACACTGACTTATAATTAAATAATGACATTAGTCTCTTGATATTATGTCTCTTAATATTGCGCCTTTTTTTCTCAACATGTTATAGAACACACATATGTGGGAGAGATTTTAAATTCTGAATGCGCAGAGAGTTTTGAGCATGAGCAGAAAACCTGCTAAAACACAGGAGCTATTAAAGTCCAGGAATTTATTTAAAATTAACATATTTGAGGTAAAAAGGTGCCACATGCTCAAACCCATGCAAAAGACACAAAAGAGGAGGGAAGACTGAATCATGCCTGCAAGTGTGCTGACTCAGCAGGGATTTTATTTATTATTTATTATAAAAGTTGATCTATAGAAGAAATATAGGCTATTTAAAAGCAATAGCTACAGAATTTCTGAAAAACACACTGCATCATATTCTTCTTCAGACTGCAACTGTAACCTAGCAGATGGTATATGTTATTACCAGTCCACAACCACACAACATCATTGTTCCACATCTTACCATTAGGACTAAACATTGAACTGTTGCCGGTGTTCTGATGATCTATGCTGCCTTGCCGAAAATGCTTCCATAGCGCAAATCGATAGACTCGACTCTACTCGGCCCTGCTCTGTTTTCCATTGCAGATAGTAGCCTACCCAGAGATAGCGACGCCACACACAACGGCCACAACGTAATGTTCAATGCAACACACACACCAGCGATCCACACAGCTCTTATAATATATACAGTCTACGGTTAAAATGTTTGAATATTCCTCGGAATGTAAAGACAGATAAGCGGTATGAAAACTTTCCAGCTGTGTTTTCCTCTGCAGTTGTTGCTGCAGCGGTCTGTGTGACACGGCGGGAGCAGAGGGCTCTCTGTGCTGGCCGGCCTCACACGCTCCTCCCGCGGGTCGCTGCAGGCTTACCCCGCCGCCACTTGCGAAGCTCCTCAACTCCGAAAATATTCATCACATTTTTGTTAGTTAGTACCTGGGACAGCACATCTGAAAAACTGCTATGGGAAACCCCAGCAGAAACAGATACAGTATGCTGGAATGACCCAGACGTGAGGAAGAAGATCTTGCTTCATCCAGCCACAGGGAACAAACACCAACTGTCCACACCGTGCCTGGTTGCTCCGCGATCTCCTGGCCCTGAACGCCACAATGCCCTTTCCTTCTCAGATATCTACAATGGGTTGTGTTGCTATTACGACCAGCGTGCTGTGAACAGTTGTTGATCGTTTTCTCTGATTGTATGAATTTGCTCTCCGCAGCATTCTTCCATCACAAAAGAAAAAGAGAAAAGAAGTCAGGTTGAAACGAAATTTGCTTTATTGCCATGAATGTTAATACAACAGTTCTGCCAAAACTAAAGGAAAATACAAAAAAAAAACAATTAAATTGATATAGTTCATCGAATAGATAAAATATTTTTATTTCTATATATTGGATATAGAATAATATTATCTAATATTGTTAATTTCTCTATGTATTCTTTCATTATGGCTGTGTCTCCTTCTGGCAACAATATTAAATACAGATGCTGTGGCACTCACATGAAATTGCCTTTAGGCTTGCTAGATCACATTGCATGTAGTAAATAAATGTATTTGCATGTTACCCTCACACTACTTTGCACAGTAAAATTTAAACACCACAAATTGCATATTCATTAAGGCAAAAATCCTAACTGAATAACAGGTGCTATCTTGCACTTTTGAAAGACCTCATTTTGCGTGCAAGCTTGCACATGTTTTTACTCACGCAAACCTTAAGTAAATCTGGCCCTATATATGTTTTATAATTAGAGAGGCAGATGTCAGTGCATCCTGATCGATCATGTGGGAGTATTGAGAGATTTAAATAATCACTGAAGTTATGCTCCTGTACCTTGTGCATAGATGCACACAGCGTCTTTCTTAATGGGGAGATGATTCATCCTTATTCATCCATCTCAACCCTCCACCTATTAATCAGAAAGGTCTTTCAATGATAAAGACCCACCCAATCCGATATAACTGCAATTTGCACATCACTAGAACCCACCTATGCAAGCACATACTATCTGAATAATGCTCCCATTAAAATAGCAATGAAAGTACCTCAAAAGTAACGCAAAAGTAGTGTAAAGCATTACAATTCAGAGATGTATGTATTACATTTTAAAAGTACTTTCCCAACACCAGAGGTAACACAGACTAGATATACACAAACAGAGAGTGCAGGGTGATTAGACACCAGACTAAGACAAGACAAAGACACCAACATCAGGCAACTTCAAAAAACAGAAAGGACATAAAAGAAAATCTGAAAAAATTAAAACTAATCAAGGGAAGTGCGTAAATTAAAACAGAAAATTTAAAAAAACAAAACTCAAAAACCGTTCACTTTCAGGAACAGAAATGTTCCTGAAAGTGCTGCTTGGTTAGGGACTTACAAAAGCAGGTCAAGGGCAAGGCTCTACCTCAAAATATTGTAAAGATGAACTCTTACTCCTTGAAGTACTTACTGTCTGTTTAGATGATTACCAGTAATTACTGGTTAGTTGTCAGCATCAGACAGAAACTCAGCTTCTGAGACATGAGTAGGAAAACGACAGGAAATGGAGGTGGAGGAAGATAGAATAGCATGAAAGTTGGAAGGGGGTAGAGGTGTACAAGTGGAGATGACAGAGAGAGGTAGACAAAGGGGGATGTAAAAGGAATGGGGGGGGTAGAAGGAGATGGAGATGCAAAGGAAGAGGAGGAGCTGAAGACAGAGTGCAGAGTGTTGACACGTGTTTTTGTCAGCCAGGGTCAAGTGGTTGCTGTCTCTCCTTTGAGCTGCTATCCATCAGAGAGTACCGGTGAATTAATCCTCCCTTCAATTGCGGAGATGAAGCAGACCTCTGACAGCAACAGTAATTGCAGGGCTACTGATCGGCTCTCTGATGACAGTGATGCTGCTTTCTCCACAAGTCATGGCAGCCAGGTGGTAATGTTATGAAGTGGCACACATATCCGTTCTGTCTACACGCCCTCAATGCTGTGATGTTGTTCATGCCGTTTGAGCACAATTCCCCCATCATAATTAGTATAATAATTCTCATATAAAGCTATTATTTAAATAATGGGGTATGTGACTGGTAAGAACAAATTATGGCTGCCCCTAAAGGCTTAGTAAAGTGGAATTGGATTACTTCTAGATCCAGCAGATTTAGGATATTAATAAGTTTATTTATCCATCAATCCATCTATCCATCCATCCATCATCCATCCATCGTCAACCGCGTATCTTGCATAAAGGGTTGGGGGGCTGGAGCCAATACTAGCTGACATTGGGCGAAAGGCGCAGGGACACACATAGACAAACAGCCAGGCACACTCACACTCACACCTAAGGGTCACCAATGAACCTAGTCCTCGTGTCTTTGGATGGTGGGAGGAAGCCGGAGCACCAGGAGAGAACCCACGCAGACACGGGGAGAACATGCAAACTCCACACAGAAATGCCCGGGGCAACCGGGGTTTGAACCTGTGACCTTCTTGCTGTGAGGTGACAGTAAGTTTATTTATATAGCACTAAAATCAAGTTAAATAAATTGGATTTTTCTCTATTCTTCTATTATTCTTATATACAGTAACTTGCATTTGTTTATTCCATATTTATATATTTCTACATCTATTTATGACATCTGTATGTTTGTCTGCGTGTAGCACCGTATCACCAAAGCAAATTCCTTGTATGTGCAAAACACTAGCTCAACAAAAAGAGTGAGATTATATTGCACTGAATTGCATGAGGGCTTGATGGAGATTGTAAAAATTGTTGCAGATGTATGAGCGGTATGCCTGGGATGAGCAGCGGTAGAGGACCTAAATGGCTTGATCAGAGTTGTCTAGTCTGTGCTGATGTGGAAAGAATGGATTAAATAGTGTTCAGGGGACATGCCTGAAATGCAGAGGATTCTGTTCAAATGTTTCTGGAACCAGAAGCGAGTGGCCATTTGTCCTGTTTCGGTAGGAAAAGGCGGGTGTTGTGGTGATGCCATGGTGGCGTATCTGAAGCCAATGTATTTGATTAGTGGAAATGTGAGGGATGTACTTTATTTTGTGAGATACAGTATATATATAAACAGACATGCAATATATTCACAGTCATATACATCAATGAAGAATATCTGATAACTATATTTAAGATTACCATATGTGACTGTGTATATATATATATATATATATATATATATATATATATATATATATATATATATATATATATATATATATATATATATATATATATGCTCCTGGATAGCTCAGTGGTTAAGGCCACTGACTTCAGTACAGGTGATCGTCGGTTCGATTCCCGGTCAGGGCGTGGGTATCCAGGTGGACCCTTAGGCAAGGTCCTTAATGCTACTGGCCTACCTCAGGCATGAGTGAAACCGCAAATACAAGAGTCATACCGGCTCGGACGTCACCCGGGTTAACAAGGTCCGCGTCAGTTGCTAGGGAACCAGGGCAACCTGATGAGAAATGGGCTACTGGAACAAGACATACATGGACTAGAGCAGAAAACTTGGATCTGATGCAATGCTACTATACAAGCAACCCCAGTGAGAGGGGTTATATGCAGAGATTATGGGATATATGGATGCTTGAAACCCATCATCAACACTGACAAAGAAACAACTCCTAGCTCAGTGTTCTAACATCCATAAGCGGCAGCTCCTATCACAACTAGAGATTGATGAGGTACAAGGGGGAGCCAGGACGACAGGTCAGCGGGGAGATTTCATCATCATCCCAAATCAGAGATTGGGTCTGAACTCAACATAAGGGCGGCTGACCTACGAATGAAGATCAGCTGGACCCCCTACAACGACAAAGTACCCTCTGAAAGTCTGCTAGAAGATGTGAATACATACTATCCCTACTAATGTACGCCACAGCAACAGTGGCTATAAGAAAAGTGGCCACAAAGAGCATTACCCCCCATGGAGGAGAAGGTTAGAGGCCAAGATCAAGGCAACACGAAGAGAGGTTAGTCAGCACTCAGAGCTACAGAAAGGTGTAAGGAAGGGGTTACCTACGAAATACAACAAGCTGTCGATACCTGAGGCTCTAGAGACTGCCAAACCGCCCTGGCCACCTGCCTAAAGAGATACAAGGGAGAAGTAGAAGCAAGGAGAATAAACCGGATGTTCAGGTATGAAGAGCTGGACAGCACCTGACATGATCCACTGGCTGAAGAAACTAACCGCACTCCATGAACGCCTGGCAGTACAAATGAACCAACTGCTGATGAACCAACTCCCCAGAAGGGAACAATCCCATCCAACTACCAGCCAATAACCTGCCTCTGCACAACATGGAAGCTCCTGTCAGGCATCATAGCGGCTAAGATGAGTAGGCACATGGCTCAATACATGCACAGGGGGAGCCAAGCGCCCAGAAGGGAGCCAAGCACCAGCTACTGGTGGATAGAGCAGTCACTCGAGACTGCAAGCAGTCCAATCTGTGCACTGCCTGGATTGACTACAAGAAAGCCTACGACTCAATGCCACATACATGGATACTTGGAGATGTACAAGATCAACAGGACACTAACAGCCTTCATCAAGAACTCAATGAAGCTGTGGAAAACAAGTCTGGAAAACAACTCAAAGCCAATTGCACAAGTCACCATCAAGTGCGGTATATACCAAGATCCCGGAGCGGAACAATCATCAGTCACCTCCTCTACATGGATGACATCAAGCTGTATGCCAGAAATGAGCGAGACATCGACTCACTGATCCACACTACCAGGATCTACAGCAACGACATTGGAATGTCGTTCGGACTGGACAAGTGTGGTCGCATGGTATCGAAAAGAGGGAAGATGATCAGAACCGAGGGGGTTGAACTACCAGAAGGCCACATTGCAGATGTTCAGGACAGCTACAAATACCTTGGGGTGCCACAGGCTAATGGTAACCATGAGGAGGCAGCAAGGAAGACCGCCACAGCCAAATACCTACAAAGAGTGAGGCAGGTCCTGAAAAACCAGCTGAATGGGAAAAACAAGATCCGAGCCATCAACACATACGCCCTGCCAGTCATCAGATACCCCGCTGGTATAATAAACTGGCCAAAGGAGGAGATAGAGGCTACTGACATCAAGACAAGGAAGCTCCTCACAATGCATGGAGGGTTTCACCCCAAATCCAGCACCCTGAGACTGTACACCAAGCATAGCGAGGGAGGCCAAGGGCTAGTGAGTGTCAAGATCACTGTCCAGGATGAAGCGACAAAGATCCAGGAGTACATCAGGAAGATGGCCCCAAAGATGAAGGGCTTAGTGAATACCTCAGGCAGCAGAAACCTGAAGGTGAGGACAAGGAAGATGAAGAACCGTCATGGAGGGACAAGCAGCTGCAGCGTGTACCACAGACAAATAGAAGAAGTGGCTGATATCAAGAAATCCTACCAGTGGCTGGAAAAGGCTGGACTGAAGGACAGCACAGAAGCACTAATCATGGCGGCACAAGAACAGGCACTCAGTACAAGATCAATAGAGGCTGGGGTCTACCACACCAGGCAGGACCCCAGGTGCAGACTGTGCAAGGATGCCCCTGAGACAGTACAGCACATAACAGCAGGGTGTAAGATGCAGGCAGGAAGTGCGTGCATGGAGCATGCCATAACCAGGTAGCTGTCATAGTGTACAGGAACATCTGCCACGAGTGCGGGCTGGAAGTCCCAAGGTCAAAATGGAAGACACCTCCTAAGGTAGTTGAGAATGACCGAGCTAAGATCCTGTGGGACTTCAAGATCCAGACTGACAAACTGGTGATGGCTAACCAACCAGACATTGTGTTGATCGACAAACAGCAGAAGAAGGCAGTAGTGATAGATGTGGCAATACCAGCGACAGCAACATCAGGAAGAAGGAACACGAGAAGCTTGAGAAATACCAAGGGCTGAAAGAGGAGCTAGAAAAGATGTGGAAAGTAAGAGCAACAGTGGTCCCAGTGGTAATCGGAGCACTGGGGGCTGTGACCCCCAAACTGGGAGAGTGGCTACAGCAGATTCCAGGTAAAACATCAGAGGTCTCTGTCCAGAAGAGTGCAGTCCTAGGAACAGCTAAGATACTGCGCAGAACCCTCAAACTCCCAGGCCTCTTGTAGAGGACCCGAGCTTGAGGATAACACATACCACCCCACAAGGGGTGAGAGGGGGATATTTTTATTTATATATATATATATATATATATATATATATATATATATATATATATATATATATATGTATATATAATTTTATATTTTTTGAATTAATCTAGATTAATCTAGATTAAAATGGCTCATTGACTTCTGCCGAAGGCATTTAAAATATGTGTGCGAACGGGTTTCAAGCCAGGTTTCAAGCCAGGTGGCGCATTAGACCAGAGGCTCATCTCCTGTTTCCAAAATGCATCACAAACTGCTTGAGAAAGCTGTTCTACTCTGATAATTGGTGATGAAAATAAATCATGTTCAATAAGATGTACTTGTGTATAGCGTGTGATGTGCTTTGCGTTTAGGTGGTAGGCTACTTGAGACTGGAAGAACTCCTACAGTAAACTTATTCCGCATTGCACAAGGTGCAAACCAGGTGTTGTGCCGAGTTTTGCCTGCCTGCCGAGAATTGCATGCACCTCCAAATAATGCTTTTAAATGCTGTAAAATTCTTTGTGGACTTCATCAATGGTGATAAATTGATTTGAAGTATATATTTTATGAGCGTTTAGAGTCTTTAATATTTTAATACACTAGGCTAGAAGGACCATTCCTTGACATTCAGTACATACATGGTGATAAAGCTGTTTGATCAATGAGCACAGCAAAGTGTCTGAGAAGGACCTAAAGAGGTGGATGCATAATTCGGCAGATCGGATTTTGTAGGCTCCCTGCCGAGATTTGCATCCACCTCTTTTCTCAGCATAGATGACCGTTAGCACCCGCGAGGTGCATGCAATTCTCGGCAGGAAGGCAGAATTCAGCACAACACCGGCGGCTTCAGAAACGTTCATACACAAAGTGCTGTCCAACAGCTGTCTGTGGACGTGTTGCTACAGTTAGTGTGAGTAAATACCGCACAATGCGTTTTTAATCAACCGCGTATCAATAACTAACCTGGCTAGTTGTAAACAAACAGCTGGCCGGCGAGGTTGTAACCGGAACGCCGTCAACCTCGGGTGTCACGTCAGCTCTGACCTCCGAGGTAAATTGAACGCAGCAACAGCTGCATCCATGTTAGCACGTCACGTTTGATGTGGTAATTTGACAGTCACAGGTTCGAAGACTTGTTCTCGCCCCCTACAGTGCAATTCGGTATACATCTGCGCTAAAATATCAAGGTGAAAGTCATCATAGCTTAGTAGTATAGACCCAGCTCCCAACCCAACTTTGAGAATAGATTAACGGCGATATTTTTTTTATCGCCCGATAAGAGTCTCACGTTAACGCAACCGTTAACGCAACCGTTAACGCAACCGTTAACGCCGATAACGGCCCACTACTAATATATATATATATATATATATATCCTCTGTTGGTGCTTTAGAGGCATTTCATGTCCATGAAAACCATAGCAATGGAAAAAGTTAAAAATCAGCTTTGAACCAGTCAGTCTCAGAAGGGCAGCGGTTAAGGGCTTCCTCTGCATGGCATGCTGACTGCAATACTGATCTGAAGAGAAATATTTATCCAAATAAATTTCATTTTTGATGGCCTTAACGTTCTTGAAAACTTACAGAACTTTGAACACATGCCAGGAGGGCCAAAAACCAAGAGGCAGTCTGCCATTTTGGTTTTGATTGTCATATTTGGCGATTAACAAACTCTTCCTAGAGAAATAGTCTGTGCGACTTCAAATTTTTTCTGTGGAGCCTTATCCTATCAATGATTACACATTGTAGAAATGGTGAGTTTTGGTCGACTAGGGCAGTCCGTGGCGTGAAGTGGAATATCAATGATTCGCCACGAAACAGGAAGTTGTTACAGCTAAAGTGTACATGCTCACATCTGTACCAATCTTTATGTGTGTGATAATTGTCCCACCCCAACACATCTAAATGCCAAAATTAAGTTAGAAACATAGCACCACCTACTGGAAACAGGAAGTAAACCTTGTGTGACACTCATTATGTGATTAAAAGAAATTTTCTAAACATGATGTACTTGGACATGATGTATCATTACTGGGTGCTTCTTTCCACCACATAGAGGACACAGGAAGTGATTTTTAAGTATTTTGTGCAGCTCCCGAAGTGTGTGACAATTCAGAGCAACACTATCTGATGCGCTTGTGCGAGGGCCCGTCCAACACTGATTGCTGCTTTAAAATTTAACTGAATTAGTCTGTTGCATTTGATTTTTTTACCTGTAGGTGGCGCTAAAGGATTTGAAATTTCTGATGGAGCAGTACTTTGTAGCAGCATTGGTAGCAGTCATAGCTGACAGCTCTCTCACGCATCTACTTTAGTGAATGCCCATTGTAGGGGTTTTTTGTCTGCCTGCCCGGCTCAAATTCCCGTGAGCTAGAAACATGAAACTTGGTGGAATAACTGGAAATGGTGTGCATGTTCTTCCATAGAAATATTAACCCAATCGACCACATGGTGGGGCTGTAAATAAGGCTTAAAAATGCACTTTGGAAGTCCACAGCCCACACACCATTAGTCCAATTGACTTGAAATTTTATACAGACCTGAGCATGTATAGTAAAGGTACAACAACTTCATGTGTCATGGCGAAGCATGGCACTTCGTCACCACACCACTGCCAAGCCATTAACTGAAAATTCTCAAGTTTTACAACATGCCCTTATCAATGTGTTAAGCGTTTCCTGGGACAGTTTTGAACTTCATATGTCCAACCTCCCGTACGTCGTCCCACGAAAACTCACCGTTCACACAACTTCAATTCGTTTAGGTCGATGGGTTTAGAATGCACAGCACAAATCAAAGTTAAAGCCTGTAAATAATCAAAAAATGACCATAAAATTCAAAATGGCCAACTTCATTTTGAGTGTCGGGCATCACTCTAAGAGGCTTTTTGGTATGTCTGAACATGATACATGTGCCACAGAAATTTCATACATGTAGGCGAAACGTGCCATGGGGGCTGCTTTGTAAAATGTAATTTTCTGTTGCCAGCAGGAGGCGCTATGGCTTTGAGTGAAGATTGGCATGTAGATGTGTTCAGGGCAGGACTCTTATTAAACATATAACATTTGGTACAGATCTGAGCATATACAGTCAAGTTACAACAACTTCCTGTGTCATGGCAAGAGTTTGACTTATCCGCCATGCCACCTCTATGGTGATATATGGCTAAGAGTAGTACCTATTATTACTATATTATTACTGTTATTATTATCATTAACATTACTATAAATATCTGTACCATTTTTCATTCAGTATATAGCAACATTACCTTTACTGTCTGTACCTCTGTGTATACTGTGTAGGCTGCCTCCCTCTGCTCTCTCTCTCTCTGTCCTTCTCTCTCTCTCTTGCTGTCTCTCTCCCTCTCCCCCTCACACCCAACCGGTCGAGGCAGATGGCCGCCCACCCTGAGCCATGGTTCTGCTCGAGGTTTCTACCTCTAAAAAGGAAGTTTTTCCTTGCCTGTGTCGCCTAGTGCTTGCTCTTGGTGGGAATTGTTGGGCTTCTGTAAATAGCTTCAGAGTATAGTCTAGACCTGCTCTTTATGAAAAGCGCTATGAGATAACTGTTATGCGCTATAGAAATAAAATTGAATAGAAAAATTGAGTTGAATTACAGTGAAAAATGTGTCATTTCCTGTTGCCAGCAGGTGGCGCTATGACTTTGAGTGAGTATTGGCATTTAAGTGTGTTAAGGGTGGGACTCTTATTATACAAGTACAACTTCCTGTTTCATGGCGAATCATCAATTTTTGACAGATTGCCACGGGCAAACAGGTCGACTTGTAATAACCGTTTGCGCAACTTTTAATCGTCAATGGGTTTAGACTGGACAGTGAAAACTTGAAGTTGAAGATGATTCCCTAGGACGAGTTCGTTAAAGGAGAACTCCGGGCAATTTTTAAGTTAATCTTGATCGTTATACCTTTGTGAGTTCTGTCTATAGATAAAAAAACGAGCCGGATTGGTGCTTGCAACACGGAGCTGCTACAGCTAATGCCCAGAGCTCCCACGTAGCTAAAACGGCAGTTATGGGGGAATTTACATAAAGAGTGTCTTTGTGCCTCTTAACAGACACAAAATGCAATTAAAATGAAATTTCATAGACGTAGGTGAAACTTTGTCCGGGGGCTGCTCTGTAAGGAGCGCTAGCGAGCCATTTTGCCACGCCCATGAGCAGAACCCATAAAATAGGAAATTTTCTGCCGAACCTGAATTATATGCAAAGTTTTGCATCCACCTGCATTGCTGTCAGCTTCTCACCCAGCAGGACTGGCCAGATGGTATTGAAAGCACTGCAGAAGTCAAAACACAACCTTCACAGTACTCGCTGGCTTGTCCAGGTGGACATAGATGCAGTTGAGAAGGAAGATTATGGCGTCCTCTACTCCCTGTCGTGGCTGGTAGGCGAACTGGAGTGGGTCCAGGAGAGGTCTGACCATGGGCCACAGCTGATCCAGAACCAGTCTCTCCAGGGTTTTCATGATGGGCAAGGTAAGTGCCACAGGTCTGTAGTCCTTTGGCACAGGAATGAGGCAAGATGTCTGAAGGACTCGATATAGCTTTGGCACAGGCTTTGAGCACCCCGGGGTGGGCACCATCAGAGCCTGCAGCCTTGTTGCAGTGGAGTCTCCTCAGCTGTCTTCTCACCTAGTCAGCAGTGAGGCACAGAGAGGTCAAAGATGGGGGAGACGAAGAGTCATCAGACTGGAGAGAGCTGTTAACCTGAGAGCCGGAGGAGGGGGGAGTAGGGTTCTCCCAGGAGGAGGGTGGGGGACAGTGATGAGAAGGAGGGGGGAGTAGTGGGGTTGGAGGTGTTTGAGGGCCAACAGGTGCTGAGTTAGTGGGGGGATGGGCAGGAGCCATAGCATCAAATCTGTTGAAGAACAGATTAAGTTTGTTGGCTCTATCAAGCTGCCTTCATCTCCTCTGCTGCCAGTCAGTCTGAAACCAGTGATGTTCCTCATGTCGCTCCAGACCTCCCTCTCACAAAAGAGTAGAAAAAAAAAGATGATGGTAATTTAGCAAACATGTCAGCCACACCACAAATATGACAAAATATCTTTGTCTTGAGTTTACTGTTAATATAGCAGCAGTGGTTTGTCTTTGAATCTGAATCTGGCAGTTTAGGGCATTTTTAATTTTGACCTTTTTTTCATTTGCACATGCACAATTCCCTATTTTCAAAGATGCAACATGAAGAAGTCCTTGGATTTTTTGGCATCGAATTTAACAGCTTTTGGATAAATCAACATCAATAGCATATTATGGAATTCGACAAATAGGAAATCCACTGATGGAATCTGAAATGTTGTAGTCTATTTATGAGGCTGTAAGTAATGCTGATTGTGATTACTGATTAATATACCAATCACTTTTTTTATTTAATCTTTTGGTCTATAAGATCCAAGGTGATGTCTTAAGATGTCTTATACAGTTTATAATTATAATTATAACAGAGAAACGCACCATTTCCTCACATTGGAAACGATGGAACCATAAAATTTAACAAACTAATTATTTCAGCTTTATCAATTATTTTTTGTAGCGGGACAATTTCTCAATGAAGCATAAGTTAAGCTGTGCATTCCATAAAGTAGCTTTCACAAGTTAAAAACAAGAAACAATAGACAAGCAATTTTAACTACTTCTAAGAACGAAAACATTTTTATTTGTGTTGAAAAACTTCAGGAAAACCTGAACCAGCTCTCAAAACCAAAACCATATTAAACCATATTTTAAGATGTCAATATTTTATACCTTCCCAACACCTTTGAAAGCTAACAAAAGTGCTTTCTGAAATGCAATAAATAAGAATACAATTGTACATTAAAAGGTGACAAGTAGGGATCAGTTTTTTTGCCTCCGAGTCATTTGATTTTGAGTATCTACCGATCCCGATCCAATACTTCTATAATACATAAAAAAAGAATAAAGAAGAGCGAAAAAACAGATCCAGGATGTTACTTGTTTTTTATTTAATTCACCTAATTTTAACATCAAACAACTCTGTTTACAAACAGAGCACTTCTGTGAGGTAGCTTGAACAATCAAGTAATAAATACTCAGATAAAACTGAAGTTATTGTTCTAGGCCCTAAGCACCTCCGTGACGCATTATCTAAAGATATAGTTTCCCTGGATGGCATCGCCCTGGCCTCCAGCACCACTGTGAGAAATCTTGGAGTTATCTTTGATCAGGACATGTCGTTCAACTCTCACATTAAGCAAATTTCAAGGACCGCCTTTTTTCACCTACGTAATATTGCAAAAATCAGGAACATCCTGTCTAAAAATGATGCAGAAAAACTAGTTCATGCATTTGTTACTTCTAGACTGGATTACTGCAATTCCTTATTATCAGGCTCTTCGAAAAAGTCCATTAAGACTCTTCAGCTGATCCAGAATGCTGCAGCACGTGTTCTGACAGGAACCAGTAAAAGAGATCATATCTCTCCTGTCTTAGCTTCTCTGCATTGACTTCCTGTAAAATCCAGAATAGAATTTAAAATCCTTTTTCTCACCTACAAAGCTCTTAATGGTCAGGCACCATCTTATCTTAAAGAGCTCATAGTACCTTACTACCCCACCAGAGCACTGCGCTCCCAGAACGCAGGGTTACTTGTGGTTCCTAGAGTCTCCAAAAGTAGAATGGGAGCCAGAGCGTTCAGCTATCAGGCTCCTCTCCTGTGGAACCAGGTTCCAGTTGGGTTCGGGAGGCAGACACCGTCTCTACATTTAAGAGTAGGCTTAAGACTTTCCTTTTGATAAAGCTTATAGTTAGGGCTGGCTCGGGTGAGTCCTGAACCATCCCTTAATTATGCTGCTATAGGCCTAGACTGCCGGGGGATTTCCCATGATGCACTGAGCTCCTCTCTCCTCTTCTCTCTTTCTCTCTGAGTGCAACCTCATCCCATTAATGCATGTTACTAACTCGATTTTTTCTCCCTCTCCCGTGGTCGTGTGCTTCCCCCTCCTGTCGCTTCCTGCGGGTGTTGCTGGCTCTGGAGCTGTGGAGTCTGGATCTGTGGTTGGGAGTCTCCTGCTGCCCCCGTGTTCCTGCTCGACGCCCTCTGCTACAGTTGCAATTGCTATTACTAGTCCTATTGCTATTATTACTGTTATTATTATTATCATTAACATTACTATAAATATCTGTACCATTTTTCATTCAGTCTATAGCACCATCACCTTTATTGTCTGTACCTCTATGTGTATACTGTGTAGGTTGCCTCCCTCTGCTCTCTCTCTCTTGCTCTCTCTTTTTCTTGCCTGTGTCGCCTAGTGCTTGCTCTTGGTGGGAATTGTTGGGCTTCTGTAAATAACTTTAGAGTATGGTCTAGACCTGCTCTTTATGAAAAGCGCTGTGAGATAACTGTTGTTGTGATTTGGCGCTATATAAATAAAATTGATTTGAATTGAAATAACATAAATTCTTCACTTTTGGACTATAGTGCAACAGTAAATATAATAAAAAGTCTAAGATAAAAACAAATAGCACCTCAACTTACAATACCTGGCAGACATGTAAACAAATGCAAATATAAAAGTGCCACAGTGTTTGCAAAGCACATATCCAAGTCCTGATCGGGAGGTAACGTCCGATTCCGATCGAGTCTGAAACAACGTGATCGGGCCCGATTTCCGATCTCGTTATCGGATCTGGACATCCCTAGTGACAAGGGGCCTCTGTAAACACTGTGGAGGATTACAAGTACGTGGGAGTACACAATGACAATAAACTGGACTGGGCCAAGAACACTCAAGCTCTCTACAGGAAGGGCCAGAGCCGTCTCTGTTTTCTGAGGAGGCTGAAGTCCTTCAACATCTGCCGGTTGATGCTGAGGATGTTTTATGAGTCTGTGGTGGCCAGTGCTATCCTGTTTGCGGTTGCATGCTGGGGCAGCAGGCTGAGGGTAGCGGACGCTAACAGACTCAACAAACTGATCCGCAAGGCCAGTGACATTGTGGGGGTGGAGCTGGACTCTCCGTCGGTGGTGTCAGAGAGAAGGATGCTGTCTAAGTTACAAGTCATCTTGGACAATTTCTCTCACCCACTCCATGGCGTGCTGCTCAAACACAGGAGCACTTTTACTGCAAGACTCATTCCCCCAAAATGCACCACAGAGCGCCGCAGGAAGTCATTCCTGCCTGTGGCCATCAAGCTCTATAACTCCTCCCTATAAGTATCTGACAAATGGGCACTTAGTTAGTTTTAAACTGAACATTATTATCTATTTGTGGGCAATATTATCTGTCAATAATTAATAATTATGCAAAACTATGCTCCAGCTTCCTCCTGTACTTCTCTTTAGCTTCCCTGATCTTCACCTTCAGGTCCTCCTGAATGGCCTTCACCTCCCTCCTATCCCTTCTCTGAAAGCCCTCCACTTAGCATTCACGATGTCCTTGATGTCCTTTGTTAACCACTGTTTGTTGTTTGGGTAACAAACTGTTTTTGCTGGGACAGTGTGCAGTCCACGCTGAAGTTAATATAGTCTGTGATGCACTGAGAGAGTTGTATGCATCCTTAAACATTACAGCAGGTCCAGGGTCCTCTCCTCTCTAGTAGGGCAGCTCACATACTGGGTGAAGTTGGTTAGTGTGCTGGTCATGGTGACATGGTTGAAGTCACCCGAGATCACTATCAGGGCACTCACGTGTTGAGTCTGGAGTTCAGCTATGGCGGAGTGGATAACGTTACATGCCAATGTCGGGTTGGCAGAGAGCGGAATGTAAACAGCTACAGCAATGGCATGTGAAATTTCCCGTGACAGATCAACTGTTTAGCCGTAATGTGACTGGGATTACACCATCTTTTGTTAACTAGAACGGCAAGCCCCCCCCCCTTTACACGTACCGCTCTTGGTGCCCGAACAGTCTGAAAGCCGTTGATGGAGACGTTGTGGTCAGGAATATCCGGGTGTAGCCATGTCTCCCTGAAGCACATTTAACTACACTCCCGGAACTCCCTCTCACTCCGGGCTAATGCTCTTAGCTCATTGTTCTTATTAGTGAGTGACCTCATGTTGCCCATGATGAGAGAGGGAAGACGTACCTTAAATCTCCATCTCCTAAGACTCTGTCTTAGGAGAAAGACTCTGTCTTAGGAGAAGGAGACGCAGTTCGAGTTCCCTCGAAGGGGAACGTCTCAGGTTACGTATGTAACCCTGGTTCCCCGAGAAGGGGAATGAGACACTGCGTCGGTTCTCCACACCTCACCCCGCCTGTGGCGCCTGCTTCATAGTTAAAGCTAATGAGTATTGTGTGCCAGTGTGCTTATATACACCTCCGGTTATGCCGCCACACTCTACCGTTCTACTAAAGCCAATAGGATTGGAATGGTTTCAAGGCGTTCCCATAGTGTCGTAACCGACGTAGTGTCTCGTTCCCCTTCTCGGGGAACCAGGGTTACATACGTAACCCGAGACGTTCCCATATGGTTCTCTGTTGACCATATGAGAACGTTTTGTGACTAACTTAACTCATATGGGTCATATCCCCATACACCTGTATTATATTAAAAGGTTTACAAGTGGATGAAAATATCTAGAAAATGGTCATATGGGAATATGGTAGGCCTGTTTGTTTGTTCAATAATGTTGATTTAAAGGTAAAACATAATGTTAAAGCGTCTGTAAATAATGGTAAATATGCTATGTGACTTTTGGGATTGTGGTCTTTCTAATTACCTCTTTTTCAACAGTTTTATGATTGACTGCGACTTTCTTAACACACTTAACTTTTAAATGACAAACATCATATTCACTGTGTAATTTATTTTTATGACCAACCTAGACCCATATGAGAACGTTCTCATTAAGTTAGTGACAAAACGTTCTCATATGGTCAACAGAGAACCATGTCAAAGTTACTATGCTAGAAACAAACTTGTGAAACTAATTATTTTCCATATAACTGGTGAGTGCTCCACCAACACCTCAATATCTATTATGTTTATTTCAATTATTTATTTATTTATTATAGACTGTATAAAAAAAGGTACAGAGTAGCTAACTGCAGCGACAGAGAGAGAGAGAGAGACAGAGATACGTTAGCAGTTGCGCCCTGTGTGCGCACCCAGCATCCATTGCGATTGTGTTACATTTTGAAATTGAAGCGCAATGTCCGGACTCTGGATCCTGGAGAGGAAACATTCCTTCTTGAGGTAAGTTGTACAGAATTTCTTCCATTCTTCCAGCGTCAAAAGCTTTCTTGAAGGTTTGTTTGGGTTTGGAATAACGTTACGTTAATGTTTGCTGGGTCACGTTTGGTAAAACATTAACGGTCGACCTGTCGCCAGTGAATGTTACATTTTTCAAACAGTTTTAACGCTGTCCTTTCTGCTGTTTTGTGTTGCTCTTGCAAAAAAAGTGCTAGCTTGTAATTTAATGGTAACGTTAACTGGGGGCAGCGGGCAATATTACTGATTTAAAAAAAGTTTTCCACCGTTTTAACTCTGAAACGCGCTGATGTTGTTGCTAAGCGGGCACCATCTTGATTATTGTTAAATACCTGCAAGCTGCCAGCCTGCTGTCATCTTTTTCTGCAGAGAGGAAACATAACGCTTGACAACATACGGTGTTTTTTGGCATTTTGTGGCCGATCCGTTGGAGATATATAGACATGCAGGGTATCAAATGAAAGGTCTGCTCAAGCCGGATCAATTGATATTGCCAAAATATTGACATTTGCCTGGTATATTTGATAATGTTGTATGATAACTGTTGTATTTTAGTTTATTTTCATCAGATTTACAGTTACAATTGCATTCTAGGTGTATCTAGGTGTGAAGATATTCAGTTGCATTAAAAGTTTCCTCAGGATGGTTTTGATGGTTTATTGCATTAAAATATAGCTTTTTTTTCCAGGCGAGGATAAAAATATCAATTTTTTTCTTTATTGCATCTCCATGTAGTCTGTAAAAGTAAAATAAATATATTACATATGTAGAATTGGATTTATATTCCTTACTTTCTGACCTTTCAAAGGACACCAGAATTATGCATTTAGGCCAAATGGTTGAGGAGTTATTCCTGATACATATTGGTTTATTTTAGGCGTTTTTCCTGCAAATAGCTGGAGGTTTCCAACTGTTACGTTTCTCTGTGTAGGCATCATCCTCAACTACTGCATCAATCTAACTTTTGCTTTGTTTCTGTTTTTTTCTGCAGGGTGGATCATGCTAGTTCACCATCAACATATGATGGACAACATGTGAGTGGTGACAGTACACTTTGAAGTTAAAGTTTCTTGAACATCAAGTCTGTGTGAGACTCCCATGTTGAGTGCTCTGTTCATTCAAGTCTGGACGCAGTGACAATTACTCTTGATCAACCTGGGTCAAGTGGCTAATTTTCATATACATATAGGGTGGTGATGGCGCAATGGATAAGACACCTACCTTTGTTGTGAGAGACCCGGGTTCAATCCCAAAACATTCTGGGAAGGTGATGCAAGAACCAAAAAGGTAAAGGTTCTGTAAATGTTAGGGGAATGCAGTGTAGTAGAGTCCTAGAGGGAACGTCCTATCTAATTGTCCCCTAAACGTTCCCAGAAGGTCCTGAATGTTCCCTGAAGGTCCTCCAAATAACGTCCCCAAACCCTTTAAAGAACTCCACCTCATGACTGTCTGGGAGCGTTGGAAGAACCGTTTTGGAAATTTTGTAAAAGGAGTTGAAATCATGAATATTTTTCAGATACCTTATCAACTTGTGATTTCCATCAATGTGATGCTTTGTGCCAAAGCCCATTGGTCTTCCTTAGAAAAT
The DNA here is from genome assembly GCA_024633595.2 of Lepomis macrochirus. Taxonomy (NCBI): domain Eukaryota; kingdom Metazoa; phylum Chordata; class Actinopteri; order Centrarchiformes; family Centrarchidae; genus Lepomis; species Lepomis macrochirus. Next base: position 36,296,347 of record JALXJV020000008.1, read on the forward strand.
GCCCAATCAATTCAATCATGAGGAGTCGTTAACAGAAAGACAAAACATCTCATATATGGTCTTTAAATTATGGCACATCTGAAAAGGTACCAATGTTCCCATGACCTTTTGAGCAGGATGTAACATATTTTGAATTAACCTGAAATACTCTCTCCTTGGACCTCCGAAGTTCTCTGCCATCTCCCCAACGAACTTGCCAGGCAACTATGCCAGGCAAAATAGCTCCTGTTTAGACCAACACATGCACTCTGAAAAATGTTTTTACTCCTGGCAATGACTGTGATATAATGCAACTGAGGTCTGGATGGTCATTTTGTCTTTCAAAATGTCAGCGAGACATCTGACATCCTTAGAACACAGAAAATAAAACAATGACCACACACTCATAATCAGGCCATAGTGGCCATAATTATTTCAATAGTGTTACGTCCTGCCTAGGGGAAAACCAGAACGCAACATGTGTCTCCTCTCTTTTCCCCACTCCCCCCATAAGTCATCAAAGGGCTATGGGATTTTCTGTTACTTAATGTCATTTATTCATAGATGGTGTAGAAAACCAAGACGTCAGGGAGAGCTAGGCCAAAATAACAAACAAAACCACCATTTCCCATCCCAATAATTAATCCTACACAAAGTAAAATTCAAAAGGAAAAATACAAATACTTCACCCGACTCCCTGGCCAGAAAACAGGAGAAAACAACATTCAAAATAAATGGCAGCTCTCCCCTACTGTTTTCCAACATCACACCACTAACTTCCAGCACATAGGTGAACTACGACAAAGGGTAGGCTACAGTACACCATGAGGTCTTCCCCAGAACACCCCATCTGACTTGGGAGGTAGGGGAAAGGGAGGAGAGAGAGCGTGCAGCCTCCACACAGGTCCCTTTATACAGCACATCCTCCAGCCCAATCCGCTGTCCACCACCTGTAACACAAACAAACAAAACAGCTCCTCCCTAGGGTAGGGAGGGTAACAGCAGGCATATAACTGTAGGCAGAAATAAGCATCATTGAGACTCACATCTAAACCAATATGACTCCAGGTCATAACAATAGACAGACAAACCTCATATCCTCAGAATTATGGCTACCAGTAGGTTAGAGCCTGGACTGGCGGGCCTGTGAATGAGTGGCAAATCAGAATTATTTTATGTGCATTACATGTAGTAGAAGTATAACTAAAGGTATTTTGAGACGGGAAGCGACACGCCTGCGTAGTCGCTTCACCCCGCGGGGTTGCTCTGCACTCCGGTGATCAGACAGGGAGACAAGCGCTTCGGGACTAAACAGCAAGCGCTCTGTGGATAGTAACCATGGCAACAGCTTCTGTGCACTACACAGCTGTAGCCTATATAACTTAAGTTCAAATTATACTAGGGCTAGGCACGTTAATGCATTATCGCGTTAATTAATTTATCGCACGTTAACGCAGTGTTCAAAAAAATTATTATTTTGAAAGTCCGCTGTTCACTGGCTCTGAATACATATACAGTCAAACCATGGGTCACAGGAGGGGTGTGATGTTGATCAGCCTGAAAATCACCCACCTAAACAAGCAGTGGAGGGATTCTTCGGCAGACTATGCTGTCATCTTTTTTCAGTATTTTAACACCCGCGATCTGTTAACACAGCAGCAGGTGAGCCACTTGCTTGTTAATGACACAGCCTATCAAACAACTCAAACAACCGAAACCAACATCTGCACTATGTGTGTTCAATGCTACTGTTAACGTCACCTGGTACGTGCTTGTAAAATATCCACCGCGACTTGTAACATCATTTGAAGTTCGCAAGAAAATCATGCGATTAATCACGATTAAAATTTTTAATTGTTGCCCAGCACCAAATTATACATAACTTTACCTGATACATTCAGTTTTGTGGGGGTGTGAATTCCCTACTGTTGATGTCCTGATAACTATTTAGTAAACTAATAGAATTCTGGAAACTCAAACAGTGAAGATCAGTGAGTGTGTCTCAAACAAAAAAGTTTAGAACAATACAACTCCAGCAGTGGGGAGGTGTGTGTGTGAGACAAGCAACACAGTTTTATGGGACGCGCCCATTTGTTGCTCCGCTTGCCAGAATGCCCATGCATCCTTTCCTACATGCTCGCATCTCATTGAAAATGAATTACTAGGTAAGTAAATAGCTTCCCGTGTGAAAAGGTCTTAAAGGTTCAGTGTGTAAGAACTAGAGGCATCTTGTGGAGAGTGTCCAGTTCTCTATTGAGCTACCTGCTACAGCTTAATAAACTACCCACTGGAAGGGTTTCAGGACAAGTACGGTGGATACAATTCGTGTCACGTTATGAGCTTTATTGTGCACACATTCACAATACTCATCCACAAACCAGGTAGCCTGAATGCTACTGCTACGCTAGCCTGTTAGTCGGATATTAGATACCAGGAATAATAAACAAACCTTTAACCTAGTAAGAATATAACGTGTACCTTCATTTGGAATAAGTTGGTAGATGTACACTCTTATGTTCTTGAATACACCAGAACATTATTTAACATCCATCAGTTGTGATATATAAGTAAATCACTAGGTATACCTGCTGGAAAGCTCTACAGAGAGGGTTGTGAATTTCAACCATCTATCCAGTCTACCACTGCCCCCTAACCTTTCAAAGAGCGTAGGACAGCTACGGTGTCTGACAACAGCACAAAAGGTGTCTCTTCTTTAGGTATGCTATTGTGACTTGGCCACTGACAGATAAAATGGAAAATGTAAGCCAAGAGTGTGAAACACTGTCACTGTTTCTGCTTCACAGTTCATTATAAACCACAAATTTGAAAAAATTAACATTTATACAAACATTGGCAAGGGAAACATATCCATTCTGTCGGTGATTATGGACCCTTGCCAAAACTTTTGGCTGCTTGACACACCTCTGAAAGAAAACGTGATTCCCCTAAATGTCCTCTGCCTGGAGATACTGGGGAAAGCGAAAGCGTTCGTAGGTTAATGGATGTCAGGGCTGGACTGGTAATCTGGCATACCGGGCAAATGCCTGGTGGGCCGACGCACCTTAGGGGCTGGTGTAATGTAAATTATTTATTTATATAACTGTTTTTATAAAATGAGCCAATGACCGGCCCATAAAGCATGGACAGTGGCCCATCCACCGCCATGCCACATTGGCTCTTTACAACACGGCCTACATTCTCAAATTTTTAGACAGACTACACGTCATCATCACAGCTGAAAAACAAATGGATGCAGAGCAGATGAGACACATCATCTGGGACAATGTATCTTTCCACTGATCTGCTCTGGTCCAAAACTGGTTTCATCAGCATTGTTACGCCCCACCCTTTGGGTACAAAATAGGGCAAACAACACCCTAACACAGACCCAGACTTAACACAGATAAGACCTTCAAACAAAATAATAAATCTGATGGTCTGACCAAAACAAACAAAAGAAAGGGAAGTCCTCCAGACCAGCCCACAAAGGACCGTAGGATCTGGAGGCTTCCCCTCTACCTTAAACCAATCCCTAACTAAACAAACTGAAATAAAGCCATGAAAACTAAACTACCAGTCCCATCAGAAATATGAGAAAAGAACAACAATCAAAAGGAATACAAATCAGCAGCAGTCTCTGTGGTCTGCTATTGCAAAGGCTGGAAGGTGGACAAGAGAGAGAACCAAGCACATACCCCTGTCTTATGCGTTTCTCCACTTGTTACCCAGACCTGAAACACCTGAAGGAAAAAACAGACACACACATAAGTCACCATCATCTAGAGTTGTACATCATGACCAGCAGGGGGGGAGAATGTAACAAGCATCAACAATATAATACTCCAATACCTCCCACCATACTCTCCCTTCCTTAACCCTATTGAGGAGTTTTTTTCCGGCATGACGATGGAAGGTTTATGACCTCCAGCCCTATATCAGGATGCCCCTCATTCAAACTATGGAGGATGCCAGCGACCAAATAGATGCAGTATCTGTTCAAGGGTGGATTTGCCATTCAAGACGATACTTCCCTCGCTGTCTTGTGAGAGAGGACATAGCCTGTGATGTGGACGTAGTGCCAGATCCAGCCAGGTGAAGAGGTAATTAGGAGTTTTTGTTTTTTGTACTGTACAGTACTGTACTTCATGCTTTCCACAATTGGTTTAGCTGAAAATAAATAAATATCAGTATGCAGTACTGTGTGTGCTGTTTGGTCAATATATCTAATACTCTAACAATAAAAAAGTCCCTGAAAAGTCAAATCCAGACTATTTCATTTTTAGACTGAGCATAGCAATGTTTAACTGGTTCAAACAGAATTAGATCATTTGAACCATGTGTATGCCACACAGTGACAATATCAAGTTTTTATAAATGAAAGTACATTTTTGAATCACGTGTTTTATTTTGTAAACTATCTGAGGTGTTCTGCTACTTGTATGAATAGTTGTGTGAATTGTATGTAGTGTTTTGACAAAATGAGTCCTGCTTTCAAAAAGTGCTTAAGCATTCAAAAAAACCCTGTAAAATAATGTTGGATGCTCATCTCTGTGTGAACATTTTGACTACTTTTAAATTGTTTATGAACATGGAGCAGTGACACATAGACACCTCAGGACGGTTAGGGATGGTCACAGACGGTGGAGAACTGGGGCAAAAAAATTGCCCAAGAGTCACTGGCCAGCCCACTCTTTGGACAAAGCATTTGTCAGGTCCTCTGCGTCTTTAGAGAGCTTTATTCCTGCATCCTTGAGAATTTTATTCAAGTACAGTACATGACTGAATGGACCATTAAAATACATTTTTTAAACTAGAAATACCTAATAATGAGTATGCGGATGCTTAAGCCCACTTCCAACTCCAGCTATTCAGTCTGTCAGTGTTGAGAAACTTTACAGTCATTAGATATGGTTATTGCTGTGATGGACTCTTAAAAGGAAATAAATACATTTCACATACTTAAATTAATGTGTTGTTGTGTTCTTTATCAGTAGTGTATAAATGTAGATTTTATGGAAATGCATTGTATATTTTTTAAGTTTGGGTCCCTAGGAGACACCTCATTTCTGTTTTGGGTTGCTAGCTGAAAAAGTTTTAGAACCCCTGCCCTAGACACCTCAACAGTCTTCAAGCAAAGTGCTGGACGAATTGTCAAACACTGCCTGCAACCCCCACCTCCAACAACTTCCTGACATCGGGTTAGGAGCAACAGCGTCTGATCATTTCTGCAACTTTCTTTCTGATCGACAAAACCGCCCACTTTACTCAAACAAAATTAGCCTACAATTACACAATTATTACATAAAAAATACTCAAGTAAAAGTTAAAAAAAACATCTGACAAACCTCCTTAAGTTAAAGGTTGCGTTTTGATAGGCTATTGTTTAGTGTGTGCAGGCCAGAGATCGCCACATCATTTTATATATTAAGTCCAAGCAAGGTGTATTTGTCATGAAGGCTATCACGGAATGCCTGTCTGCACGCATGAGTAAATGTACTCTCTCTATCCTTCTTAAAAATGACAGCTTGTAGCCTGCTGAGTGAAAACCAAGATCTGATCATCTGATCATGATTCCAGTCCATTTCAGTTAATTTAGGTTAATTTAGCAAAATGCATAGTGGATAACAGAGCTGGGAGGACATGGCAAATATAGCTTTGTGAAGTTCCCCAAAATACTTGAGTAAAGAGTCCTCCACCTCTCTACCAATCACTTTTCATGTGCACCACCATGGATGTCTCTGAGGATAGACTATCTGAAAGTGTGTGCTATTAATCCCATTTATAGGAGTCAGGCATGAACACAGTTCAGGCTGACCATTCAGAACAGATAAAAATACTTGTACATTGTACAACCAGGTACCTGGCCCAAACCGTAAAAAACAGCCCCAGTACACAGACTATGTGCTGCATACTTTTCACTATAAAGTATAGCCTAGTATGTTTAGTTTATGTGAACTGTGTTGGCGCTGTCTAACCTGTATATCATGCCAGCAGAACACAGGCAACGGAACTGAAGCTGAGGGAGGGATGAAGTGTGGGACACACACCTCACTCATAAACAAACTCTCGGCTCTCACTACTGTAGTTCAAACCCTCCAATCTCTCTCTTCCCACCCTCTCTCTCTCTGTCTCTCTCTCTCTCGGCCCTCCCACCCACTCTCCCTCCCTCCCTCTTTTCTCCCTCCTCTTCAGAGGAGCTCCTCTGTCTCTCTCTGCACTTGTCTCCTCAGTCAAGGAGAAACTAATTGGAGGAAAGAATAGAAGAAAGGAGCTGTTGGAAAATTAAACAGACCCAAACTTTACTTCTCTACAGCATGCCACAGAAAGGTAAGCCATCTCTGTCTATTCTCCCTCTCTCTCTTTCTCCATCCCTCTCACCTCCCTCTTGTCTCGCTCCATCAGTCTGAGCATGGAGTGAAATCGTCTGTTTAGCACATAAGGACAAGGTGAAAACAAAAATGTCTCGTCCCATGAGGCCTTGCACCGGCTGGCTTCCTCTTTGGTTGCAGAAATGTTTTATGAAGCAACAGTTCAAATAGACTGAGAGAGAGAGGGAGGGAGGAAAAGTTTGGCTTTCTTTTGAATTTATTTCAAAGGATATCCTTAAATTATGGTAATACAACTGATAAATTGTGTCTGTGGCTTAGGAGTATAGTGGGTCACCGACTAGTCCGAAGGTCGGCTGTTCAACCCCCGGCTATCCCAGCCCGCACGTTGAAGTGTCCTTGGGCAAGACACTGAACTTATATCCGCAAAGACTGTGCCAGTGTGTGAATGAAAGTTTCTTCTGCCATCAGTGTGTGAATGTGACATGTATGTTAGTGTAAAAAGTTTGAGGGGTCGGACTAGAAATGAGCTGAACAAGTAACGTAGGGTCCATTTATGTCTAACAGCAGTAGTCTGTTCCTGACTAATTCGCACAAAATCTGGAATTTCCTTTCAGAATATACAATCAGCACCTGCTGATGTTTAATGTCAGAATGTGACATACGACAGAATATGATAGAATATTAATATAAATGACTGTGATTTAAGCTGATAAAAGTCAGCTTAAATCACAGGCTCCACCTTGAGAAAAAAAAGTCAAAGAATACATAGACTCATGACAATGAAATAAACTGCTAAAGGAAACTTATCCAATTCCCTTTCTTTAATATTTACATGCCAAACAGAATTGTAGGATTGCTGTGTATTCTTAGGCCAGCCATACTAAACAAAAACAGATACCTACAGTTTGCAGTACTTGACTCAGGGTAATGTTTCCTCATCAAGCCCCGGGATGACACTCAAACCCAAAACAAACTAACAAACAAGAACCCAAAAGCAGCGCTCGCTGGCGCTTTCACCGTGTGCCAGGAGCGCGTGGTGATGCCGCCCGCTCATTCAACAGTGAGTGATGTGGATTCATCTTCAACTCGGACCACATTCTCTGATGGATTATGGCGGCTGGGCCAGAGGAATGAGACAATGTTTAGCAAGACTTTTTACTTTCCATGAACTCCAAGTGAGAGAGCGGGGACAGAGCCGGGATTCCACGTATCTGTGTGAGCCGTTTTAAGTCCACTCGGATTTAAAAGGAGCATCGTGATTTTTCGCCCAGCCTGCTTACATTCAGCACGGATTTTTCCAGCTCCCTGCTCTTCTGCGTCCTGGCATTATTTTGAGCAATCTGTAAATAACGTTGTGGATTCTTCTGTCGAGTTTCATAAGACTTCAGTTAGCGCTGCTGCATTCAGCCTTTCATTTAGAGCTACTAAGCATTCCAACTAGCCTGGATTTGTTTCATACCTTTCAGAGCTCATTTATTGTATTAAACAGCTCAACTGCATGACGAAGAAATTCACGTGAACATGTTCTTGAACTCTTTTTAAATATCCAGGGCCAGCCGGTACCTTACCCAAACGGCGTGGTGAAGAACCTTTAATTTTGGATGTGTTTCGTTGTTGAAAAGGCTCTCCATGACTCTGTTTGATATATTGAAGGCCCGAATTACAACTAGGTGTCGCCTAATTAATTTCAAGACAGTAAAGACCTTCATTCTAAAAAATAGACATTTGTATTTTTTCTTTGACATTTTTAATAAAGAAAATGAAGATAAACTGATTAATTCACTCATCAGTTAATTTAAAGTAAATTATCCGAAGAAAAATCCGAAGAAATAATGGAAGGCCTTACATCATTTCTTTTAGTTGTACTTTATGGAGGCTTAGACTGAAAATAAATCCTGCACAAAATAAAGGCCTGCACAATGTTAAAATCCCAACTCCCAGTGAAAAGAAAGAAAAGACAGAAAACATGTCATTTAATACCCTGCTTGCGAATATGCTTTAAGGGTCTTTTAAAAATCCAAAGCCAGCATATAGAAGATGATAAAGCTAGTCTTAATTGATGATCTAATTAAGGCAGATGTTAATTAACGTCTTAATTAAACCGAAGACAATTAACTGCATGATTAATCAGGTCGGAATGAATCCATTGAACATGTGAATTTGTAGCATTTTTTGCGGATCGAAGCGGAGTGGAGAAGGCTGTACCCATATGTTCTGATGAACACACACATTTACTACATCTGCCGCCTGCACCTGAGCCACATTTTATGTTTTTTACCGATAGTGAGCAGAGCTGTGGAGACGTCCGGCCTTACAACAAGCATTTTTAATATGTTTCTTTATTATCCAGAAATCAGAATTATTGGTTTTAGTTGTACTTTTCAAATTGTAGGCCTATGTGATATTTTAAAGCCTGAATACAACCCGATGTTTGTCTTTCTCTGTAACATTTATTTATACATCAATACTAAAATAGGCTACTAATTATAAATATCAAATAAATAATTTACACATATTTGATCTGTAATGTCTGTTGACTGCTACTTTAGAGCATGTCACTAACATCATTTAAAACAGCGTAAAATATCCCAGGTGTAGGCCTAACCATCATCTAAACACAGACTGTCTGAAGTGAGAGCTTTAAAACGTTGATCTCCCCAAACTGATAACGTTCCTTGGCAGATTTTTTTCGCGTACTTTGCAAGTGTAGGTGACAGATCGCTTAAATGCATTGAAGTATACCAACTGATGAAACCCCTTAATCTTGAATAGGTTGTGAGAACAGAGTGTAGCCTACGCAGCTTGGCTCTGAGGGTCAGATTCAACTGATTTCACCTTAATCTTGATGTAAAATGTTGTTTCTGTACTGTTTTGTAGTTGGATTTGCCTCTTTTCAAATGACGTTGCAGCAGAAGTTGTAGGGAACTTGCCTAGGTGGGCGCATAGCGCAAACACAGCACGCAGTGTCTGAAATAATCAACACGTTGCCTAAATAGGCTGATTAACGACTCGTTCCTTTCATTTCACTTCAACACATCTTTATACACAGGCCTACAGCAATGCATCCTTTAGATCTATTTCCTTTGAACGGCTCATAATTACAAATACAACTGGATGACTTGTAAAAAGAGCGAGCGTGTGTTCTATGATGTATATTTTAGATATGCCTATATAATATCTAGTGATATTACTGTATTAAATATTTTGCCTTCTCTGTATAACGTCCTTCTGCTCTCGGTGGTAGGCCTACCATTTTTTTTACCTTTGTAAAATTATATTATATTCAACCTCAACAGTAGCCTTAACTCAGAGTTCTGTTATTTGTGTAATGGGTCCAATGTTAAAATAAAACAGTATTATGATGATGATGATGATGATGATGATGATGATGATGATGATGATGATGATGATGATGATGAAGATCGCGCAGTGGGCAGCTCGGTGGCAGCAGGGCAGATCAGCAGCAGTATCTCCTTGTTGGGAGCTGCTGTCTCTCGACTCTTTTCTCTTCATATCAGCGCGCTGAATGTGGCTGAATGAAACTTTTATATTGTCATCAGTGTGTTCAACAGAACTTCTTTATGTCAGTTGTACTGGTCGAATTGGGCTCCCCGCCGTGGTTTTGTGTCGCAGGTTTTTTAACGAGCCGCAACTAACGAGGCAAGGACACCAAAATCCCGTGGACACACAAAGCCTGGCGGGTATTTACCGAGCAGAGCCGCGGCTCCGCTCCTCCGGCTCTTTGTCTCCTTTCACAGGGAGAAAAGCGCTGAGTTACAGCGGGGACAAGGTGCCTACAGCCGGCCTGTGTGTGTGTGTGTGTGTGTGGGAGGGGGGTTGTTCCTGTCTGGAGCTGCTTCACGTTCATTATGCAGGTTGTTAATGACAAGAGCTTAAGAAAAGGAGCCGCTTTGAAGCCTTTATTGGTCAGCTTTTTACAACATAAAAGGCTTTGCTTTGGGGAATTTGCTTAATGCATAATGACATCAGATAAAATTGGTTATCTTGGTTTGCCTAATCATACTTTCATAACTACACTTAAACAGCTAAACTAAATAATCAACAGTTAAATTTATTATGGACATGTATGTTTAAATTGTGTCATTTTATGGAAAGGACACATTTTTCTGTCACTAGCCTTCACAGATATATTACACTTGAAAAACACAATTTAGTTATATTTTATGCGAAAAATGAAACAATAAATTACTTGAACTATTACACATTCTTGAGTCATCAATTTGGCAATATTTGTTTTTTTAATTAATGATGTAGAGTATCATTAAGTACCACAGAAGTGCTCCCACTGTCATGTGCCATATTTTGTGGGCAAAACCAGTTTTTCTACCATTTAAATTACAGTAATGTATACATAACTATGAAATATATGATAAATAAAAAATAAATAAAATGCCAAATATATATATATTTGAATAATGAAAGTAGCTGAACCCTGGAGTTGTGTGTTACTATGTAACAAAGATTTATTATTTTGAAAATAAAAAGCACACTGTTGACACCACTTGACTTCCTTTTACCTAATTCCTGAAGATCTATGAAGAAAGGCCCATGGTAAGTCCTCTTACTCTTTTATAGTTATCAGAAGTGTTCTCATTTATTTCTTGATTTCATATGAAGCTTTTAGTTGAACTCACTGGCATGAGCTACTTTATTGTTAGGGAATTGTAAAAAAAAAGAAAAGAAAAAAAAAAAGAAGAAGAAGAGCACAAATGTGTGACTTCCATGTCTAGATGAACTTAATATTATATTCAAAGCTGTTTGTTAATATCTTTTTATCTTTTGCATAAAAAAGATGTCATGATTCTAACTTTATCAGTGGGTTTGGTCAGGTATGACTAAACTGAGGGAATTGCAAATCCAGAGATCAATAGTAAAACAGTGAAACTGTGAGACAACTGACACACACACATACACACACACCATTTACACTATCATCTGTTATATCTGGAATTGCCTACCAGGCTATTCGAACCCATACCATGTCACATATCCCTTTCACAAATTCTTTCACTACCACCTCTTCACATTCACACAGAGACAAAGAGACACACGCCCATACAGAGAGAGAGAGAGAGCAAAACAAGGTAGGGTGAAATGAGAGAGAACTTTTTTCAAGAAAATATTTTTGTTTGTGATAAGAAATAGAGAAATTGAAAGATCAGATCACGAATCAAAGATATACAACATGTGACATATGACTGCAGCATGCAAATGTGGACAGACCAGAAGTTCAAGTACAAAAAATTCTTCAAGGTTAATGAGCCAATGCCGAAGTCAGAAAAGCCCCGAGATATCACTTCATTTTGGGAGCAGTGAAACACAAATGCAAAGGTTTTAAATACAAAAAGTCAAAACAAAGTCTTGCATGACTGGTATCAGAGAAGCTGATCAAAAATATACATGGAAGACATTCTGAAATAAACTCATGGGTTGTGATGTTTGAAGAAAGAAACCGGCACTCAGAAGGAGACTGTAAAATCTGTCAGTGTTTGCTCTGGGATGATGTCCGCAGACCGATTACAAGAGGAACACACTAACTCAGGAAGGTTAAGAGGCAGAGAAGGCTACTCTCTGATTCTTTTCTCCCCATGAAATAGGTTTTAGAGCACCAACAAATTTCTTATGCTTTCATCTGCCGTCCTGAGACAATTTTGGTTGGTTCCACCAAATGAGAGAGACATAGAGACGTGCCAATGTAAGACACATTTACTCTGACCCAATCGTGCCAGGAGAAGATGAGTATCTCAATGCAAGATACACAATCCCTGTCAAAAAAGAAACCCCAACACAGGAGGACGAGATGTGGCACAATTCCAGGACAACTTCAGGAAACACATAACTGGCAATACAAGAATCTTAGAGAGAGCCTCACTGCCTAAGACTCCCTGATCCACTTCGATTTCAGCAACTATATTTGTAAATACGCCACTGAAATGCACCAGTCCGCTTTGGGGGGTCACATCAGCAAATGGCTCTCCACATTGGCGGGGTTTATCTGGCAAACCAGGCCCCCATGCCCATCTGCACCATGTTCCAAAGCAGAAGGCAAGACCAACCAACTAAATGGGATTTGATGCATTATCATTATTTTTTTGTGACTCTGACTACCTGTGCTGTAGATACTAAGAAAAAATAAAATAATATAATTAAATTATATTTTTATTTATTGTCAAAATAGTAAGTAACACCAGTGACTGTCTGCAAATATATGCATAAATGCATAAAAAACAGTTTTTATGTGTATTCATAAAGTCAATCATTTAAATAATAACAAAAGTAGACATTCTGTAGACATGAGCCAATTAGCTATCTATCAATTAATCATGATTGTTTTGGGCAATTTAACCTAGTCTTTATAGAGCAGACAGACCTAATTGTTCAGAATTAAAGAAAGAAAGAAAATTACATCAATAAATATGTTTACAACTACTGAATCCTGAAATATTATTCATCTTGATTTAAGCTATTTGCTTCAGTGTATTGCAGGTACTCAATTCCAGCAGTACTTTTATTTAAAAATGTCCTAGTTCCAGTGTTCTTTTCTCATTGATAATCTCACTAATCACAAATTAAAGTGATGAAGTGATGAAGAGAAACAGGCAGAGCTGTTGCTTCGCTCTGAATAGATAGCAGATTTAGGCTTAACCTGCAATACCGTAAAAGGAAGCAGGATGAAATCTCATTTTCTAATACAGTAATTCACAATTTCATTCTTATTTTGTATTGGCTATTTTGTCTGTATATATTTAAATGATCATATTGATTTGACTTTGAACATTGAAGTCCATCATTTCAGCCCTGTAGATTGCCCTGAATTCTTCCTTCTTCTTTACAGCAATAATAATAGTTGTCATGACATGTTATTAGGTTTGATTCAGTCTCTCCATGATCTCTGTGACTCCATGGATAACTGTGAGCGAACATCTTCAGCTACATAGGTGGAAAAAACCACAACCGATATATGAAAGTGCATTTGTGCTCAAGAAGTAGAGAGCTTCAGTTTTGACTGAAAAGCTTGTCTTTCAAGCGTTTGTCTGTCTGTCTTTAATGTCTTCATAGGAAAGTTTTTTTCAAAGTTCAGATCTGGACAGTACAGTACATTAGGTAATAAAACAACAAAGTAAGAAATAAAACATTGCTTAACTTTATGACTGAGTTTAAAAGCAAAAACCAAACCCTCCACTGTGTTAGATATGAAGCTGTCCTTGTCTTTAGTTTGTGGCAGTGCACTGGACCTGAGTGTGAGAGTCTGGGCTCATAACTTTATGGACATTAGCATACATTAGCATATGAACCAATCACAGGAAGGTTTGGCATTCAGCCATTCTGTCCAGACAGTGTCTAGAGTTTTCTAACTGATAAAATGATTTCACTATTTCAGCCAAATCCCTATAAAAAAGAAAGAAATTGTGTTTTTTGTTTGTCTTTCTAACTGCTGTAGAACAGTTTGATAAGAATTGACCTGTGGAGATTCAAGAGAATACTTTCTCTTTCTTTACTCTGATTCATTGTCCAGGGAGAGGTGTGTGTGGTGAATGGTCTATGCATGTACTTTACATTCTATGCATTCTTGACATTCTGTGCATGTACATACAAGGTTATTTCTCTGTTTGTGCAGATTTTAGAAGTCAAACAAGCTGGGAGACTGGTGTGGCCTCCATGATGCAAAACAGTGAGTTACATCTCTCAAGTATTTGTTGTTTTCATTTATGCTTTTGATGTTACTGTATCTATACCTTAGCATACTGAATAATTGTATTTACTGTTATACAGATCGCCCAAAAGTTGGTTAACAAATAAACACTGTTTTAAAAATACAATATCTACATAGTAGATATGGTATAATAACATCCATCCATCCATCGTCAACCGCTTATCCTGCGTACAGGGTCGCAGGGGGGCTGGAGCCTATCCCAGCTGACATTGGGCGAAAGGCAGAGTACACCCTGGACAGGTAGCCAGTCCATCACAGGGCTGTTATATAAACAAGTTCTATTTATTTACCAATCCATTAAATATTCCAACTAAGAACTACTGCTAAGGGACCATGTCAAAAATCAACTCAATAGAAACAACTTGTTGGTAACATTTTCTCACAGCCTAATGTGGAATTTTTGTATGTTCTTACACGTGGTAAAAGGTTCAAATAATGAGCTAAACATATGTAAAAGTAATTCCTGTGTGTTTCTGGCACTAAGCACCATCAGTTAAGCTAGCCTTACAGATAGCAGTCACTTTAAAGCTATCTGGTCATCTACAAACTCCATAAAACATGGTCCAGTTTCACCAAAATCAGAGAATAAAATTATAAAAGTTGCATGTTTGTACAGTAATCAGTGCAGCCCTGAGCAGACCAGGCCAAGCATATCTTGTACCTACACCAGACCCCAGAAACACTTTGCTCCAGTGGAAATTATGTTATTAATGGTTTCTGGTGTTGGTGATGTTAACATTAAAGGACACTTCTGGTAAGTTACATCTTGAGTCTTAAAGCAGCTACTGTATAATTGCTATTTTTATGATAAAAATATATCAAATGAAAAATGAAATTCAAAAAACATATTAATGAAGCTACAGACAATCTGCAGCTCCCCTTGGATTTATGGAGCTTTCAGCTCATCGTTTAGCTACCCTGCCAACAACTTTCCTGTTTTGGTTCACTCTCATCTCTCTCATACTGTCATTTTCAGACACAGCAGGCAGCTATTATCTGAAAACTCCCACTAAAGACCCACTGTACATTACCTGCTCAGCCCCACACAGCAGACAGAAACAGTTAGCAACTAGCTGAGCAAGTCATTTTTCACTCATATACAACAGAGATTTAGTGTAAACAAATAAAATGTTCCACCCTCAAATACACTGCCACACTAAAAATATGTACTAAGTACTTTTACAGTAAATTAAATGGCTTATATTAATCAAATTCATAGTCGTGAGTTTAAGTTATAAAGGAATGGTAATCACAGCAGTGTATTTTGTTTCTAGAGTAACCAGACAAATACAGTATTTTGATGTAAAATTATGTGATATTGTAATTAGCATAATTCATAACAATTCATAACAAATTACCATATTATTACAGCAATGTGCTGTGTTTCCAGTGTAACCCATCTACAACTGTACAACTACTAAATTACTGTATAGGACTGTAGTAATTACTGTAGTAACAGTAATTACTTTCTCTCTAGATTTAAGGAATACATACACAATAATTATAGTTGATGATTTTATTGTAAATGTACATTACTTACATTTGAAATTGTTCAGAATTGTATAGAAAAAATATAGAAGAAATACAATGGAAAATACATAAAATTGTGTCACCTTTATAATCTTCATTAATAAAAATATTGTATTAAAACATGAAAATAGATTAATGATACGCCGTCAGTTTCAAATGAAAGTATATTTAGCATTTTGTACAGTAACAATATTTATCATAGTATATTTGTCTTGGTTGTAACATCATCTAAAAAATGTTTTGGCTCTGTGGCAACATCTGTTGTGGTGTCAGCAGTGCAATTATAATACAGTATATGATTCTTATTGTTGAACAAGTACAGCCTTTTCACAACAGTCTAAAATATTGGCGTTTCGTTGCAATCATATTCCTGTGTACCCATTACATTTTTATAGACATATTCCCCATCCCTACATAAAATGTAAATATTTAATGTTAACATGAAAAAAAATGTAATTACATTTGAACATTTAAAAATACCATTAATAATAATAATAATAATAATAATAATAATAATAATAATAATAATAATATTTACAGGTGTACTATGCCATGAACTGGTGTATGATGGCATCAGATGGTGAAGGCCCCAGTGATTCTTGCCTCTAATAGGGAGGGTGATGATTTTCATTTCTTTTGACATCTCAGGAACTTGACTTGAATGCTACCCAGAAGTCTAGAACATATTCATAGTGGTTTGAGTATTCTGATGGAGAGTCCACTGTACACTGTAAGATCCCATTCAGAGAAAATTATTGAATGGATTTTAAAAAGCCATGTGAAATAAAAGCCATTAAGTCTTTGAATGACAGTATGGACTGGGCTGACAGAGGACTCTACCAATCAAACACATTATCAGTGAGTAGGAAATAGGGCTGGATGTCAAAATTTCAAACTTACGCTTTAAGAAAATGTTTGGCTTTGTTTGGTAGTGATCCCCAACAATCCCACCATAATCAGCATATCACCATATTTATTTTTTTCCCAAAACCTTCAAGCCCTTGAAAGAACAACACCAATTTTAAGTCACTGTCCCAGTATTTTGCATCTCACTGTATCCAGATGTAAGTAGGTTCATTGGAAGTCTCACCTTTACAAATATGGCAGATTTGTGATAGACCAATACCGTCCCATCCCATGCCCCACAATCACATCAAAATGGTCCTTAGTGTTGATTTTAAAAATGTCTACCTCCACTCAAGATCCATTAATTTCCTCAAGAGAGTGTACTTGTATTGACTAATACCTCCACGCTGGTTCTTTGCCTTGGAGCTGCTCTCCCAATAAATGCCTACAAAGCATCTGAAAACAAAGAATTTTAGATCCTTAGCATTTCTGTGTGTTTGTATGACAAGGGGTGATATTAGAATTCAAGTGATGTCACTGTAAAATGGTGGCACACTAGTGTACTGTGACAAACTAATCCCAACTACATTACGGAAAATGATCAATATCTTGCTCTGTTAAGATGGTATTTCTGGCTTAATTTGTAGATTTTAGTGACATTGATTCAGTGTGACTGACTTTTAATATTTCTTGTTGTGGGTCAAAAAGAATTGTTTATCTTTTCTGTGTTCAGTTTTAGAAAGTTCTGGCACATCCAGTCATTAATAAGTTAAGTGCACTTACTCAGGAAATGTGAGGACTGTAGTTATGTCACTGTTATGTAGAGTTGTTTGTCATCTGCTTAAGTATGGTAGGAAATGTTGTAATGTTCCATAATCTGAGGAGCAAGGGGTAACTTGTTGATGTTTACTAGAAGAAGCTTGAGAAGAGACCCTTGAAGAACTCCTCATGTGATTTTTGTTGCCCAGCTGACACTAAGTAGTCCCTATCTCATCTCAAATGTTATTTGAATCAATTCAGCACAGTGCCATTAAGTCCCACCCACTTTGCTAGTCTGTTGAGCTTACTTCAACTGTGTCAAATGCCATGTCTAGTAATACCAAAATCAAAATGTTTGAAGCGTCACTGCTCAGATAAGTGTTGTTTACAACTTTAACAAGTGTCCCTATGCTGTGGTGTTGAAATCTAGACTGAAAGGCAATAAAGAACTTTTTTGTTCTAGGAAAGTGTTACGTTAATGAAAAACAGCCGTTTCAATGATTTCCTAAAAAAGGTTTGATATGGGTCTGTAGTTACTTACTGAGGCATCCCCCTTTTTAAGAGCATTAATAACTGCAATCAACAGAACCAGTAAACACGGTATTGATCATGATGTGATGTAGATAAACCTCCACACAACTACTGTTAAAGGTACTTCAGCTAGTAATCTAACTAGGCATGTGCTCCATGTAGTACTTCCAGTAGTAAAAAGGAGGGCATTAGCCAAAAGCACTAGACTGCTAGTGCACCGTGAAAACAGAATATTTAGAAAAAAAAAAAAAACGTAACAACCGTAATATTAGCCTAGGCCACCCAACAACACCACTACGCAACCCAAGTTGCACTGTAATCACAAACCCAAAAGCTCCAAATAACACAAAGTAATCACTCTCAAAATGTATTACAAAATCAAGTGATCCACCATGGGCATTAGCATTGCATCGTTGTCCGCTGGCCTCACAACTTGACATTAACATACATGGCAGTCTAGCATGTTAACAGTATAGCAGCTATGTTTTCTATCTACCTAATCAACTATACAAATCAACGTTTTATTGTCACACACATTAACACATATGACACAACACAACACAGTGATCCAATCTCTCTCGCACTTAACTAACCCAGCAGAAGCACTGGGGTGTTAGCATTGAGCAAACGTTAGCTAGCACATAATAATTAAACCTGCGAAAAACAAGTTTGCTAATCATAATTGAGAGGTACACATTCAGTAACATATATTCACATAATTGCATGCTGAAAGGACTGCACATACCTCACTCTCCAATGGTTTACTTTGTTGGTACATTGCTCACAATGTGCTTACTCATACAATAATACAATAAGACAACAATAAAATAAGTCAGACACAGGCTACAGTGTAGAAAACATAAATATACACACACTGAACACTCTAAACACAATATAGGCATATTGACAAATAGTACAGTGAGCAGAGTGCAAAGGATGCAGGAGTAAGATATTATTATCATTATTATGTACATGTTGGAGGTGGATGTAATGTACAGGTACACATACACATACATGTACACAGGTACATATGTACACATTGGCATTGAGCCCCTATGATGTCATGTTCTCAGATCTTAGCAGTTCTTTGGTGAATATAATGTTATTATTCCTGATAGAGGATAAAGCCAAGTAGTAATAAACTGAAATTATTATCCTTTAATGATTGGTGTAAAACAGACGTGTACTTTGAATTCTGAAGATCTTCCATTATAACTCAATCTCTTCAGTCATGAATATATATTAATATAAATAAAAATAATATAGTACCTTAAATTTAGACAACCATAAATGCTGCACTTTATGAAACCTTTTTGGGTGGGGCTGACAATGAACTCCACCTGATTTCTTCTTTTTACTGCATGACAAGAGGTCCATGTTCTCTGCAGTGAAGGTGTGTAGATTACTTTTCTCTCTTTGTCTTTGCTTGTTTCTTTGTCCTGCATCTCTCCTCTGAGCAATTTCAGTCCCCTACTACACTGCTTCCTCCCCTTGTATCCATCTCACCCTGGATGTTACTGGATGACGTTACTTGACAACAGTTTAGCCAGGTTTCTGTTGGCGTTGGGTTAAATGTCAGACCCAGTGCTATTATCACATCACCTCTACTTGAATCTATTCTAATTCCGAATACTTAAAATAGAGCAGCTGGAGGTTGTTGAGGACTAACTGATGGTGAACATCAATTTTCATTTGCTAAGCTCATTAGTGACTAAAGCACAGGTTGCATTAGGAATTGATTGGAATGAACTTGGGTTCAGTCAGTCTGCAGTGTGTTTCATGAGTACTGACATTCTGTTCAGCATCCAACTGTCTTTTGATATGTATCTATCAGTGTGTGTGTGTGTGTGTGTGTGTGTGTGTGTGTGTGTGTACAGTGTATAGCAGACACAAATGCAAGTGGACTTGATGCCATTATGTTGTAAAATAAATTAGAAATGAATTACAGTAGCTTAGTGATCTAGGACACCATGTCCTTGGTTCAAATTTGGCTGGGGACCTTTGTTTCATGTCATCCTAATCTCTACCTTTCAACATTTCTGTTCTGCTTCTGTATTGCTTACATGAAGGCAAAAATGCCCTCCCAAAATCTAAAAACTAGATAACTAGATATCTAGATATCTAAACTAGATTCAAACATACGCTTTAGACCTGCTCTATACAAAAAGTGAAATGAGATAAATTGACTGTCCAAAGAACTTTTTTTTCTTTGGCCTGCAGTTTGCCCCTACATCCACTGAGAATAGAGATCATTACAATTTTTTATCAAAGTGTCAGATTAAGTGATTTTGAATGTAAAATCCATTTACGTTTGGAATGAACCATGTTGTTTTGATTTAAATAGAAAAAATGAAGGTTTTAGTAGCGGTTGTTTTCACAACTTGGTATGAAATGTAGCAGGCTGGACCTGGATTAGTTATCACATAATTTAATGCTAAGAGTGTCACTGTGGTCTTTATAAAGATGTCAGCGTTGTTTCCACATGTTAACAGCACAGATTTAGCCATCCAATGGAAGTGTTATCTGCACTGCTATGCCCTTCCAACTTCAATTTTAATGAGTGGAATTTAGACTAAACGTATGATGACATGCATACTGTGTGATGTACACTGTAAGACATATAGGTTGCAAAATATGATATAATAGCAACATCGTCCACCCAAGAAGAACAAGAAGAACAGCAGCAGCAGTCGTTTCATTATAATATTTTAAATTGAAATGACAAAGCCCTCCAGTGGGCGTAATAAATCAGATACTCTGACACAAATCTAAAGAGAATCTGGTATCTGTGGCTGTGGCAAGGCTGTAATAAGCACAGCCAATTTCATACACACTGAATGCAATGACCTACTTGCCTGTCTACCTACCTGCCTACCTGTGTGCACTCTGCCTGTGCACTCACTAGGCATGAACATATGTTTGGGGGAGCAGATGTGGAGGGAGGCCTGCAGAGAGGGGGAGGGATAATTCAAAACCTAGGTGTTTCTCCATCTTTGCCTACCCACTCACGCAAACCTCCTGTTGATAGGGATGTCAGATTTGAAGAAAAGTGTCCTTCCGGAGTGCATGGACAAACAATGTATATTGTTGTCTAATTTGGATAATAACAGTACATGTTTAAAGTGAAAGTTAATTGAAGTCAGGTTTAGTGTGAATGAGCTGATTTAAAGGGAAAGCTGCTGAGCTGCTCCCAAGGCTCCACTTGCTCTGTGTGTGTGTGTGTGTGTGTGTGTGTGTGTGTGTGTGTGTGTGTGTGTGTGTGTGTGTGTGTGTGTGTGTGTGTGTGTGTGTGCGTGTGTGAGTGTGTGTGTGTCACACAGCGACCACAGCCAAATTGACTCCATATGTTTGTCTATTAATTGTGTGTCAGCAGAGGAAAGCCTGGGTGTGTTCCTCTGGGAAATGGCACTGTGATTAACATTTCTACAGCGAAATGATCGACCCCTACACAAAGTGAACATGATGTGACGCAGCATGAGGGAGAGTTAGGGTGAAACAATCCACCATCACATTCAGCGTCAACAGTAGCTTCTACAGGGGCCACAGCTCTGTCTATAATTCAGTTAACCATGAGAGAAGTTTGAAGCCATGACAATGTGAGGTGTGTGAGCTATTGGAGTAGCTCTTCTCTAAGGGAGGAGGGGGTGAGGGTGGAGGTCAGACAATTCAATTTCAATTCAATTTTATTTATATAGTGCCAAATCACAACAACAGTTATCTCACAGCGCTTTTCATAAAGAGCAGGTCTAGACCATACTCTGAAGTTATTTACAGAAGCCCAACAATTCTGTCCCAACAGACAGAATCTCCCTTTGCCTCTACCCCATGTCCTAATGAAATAAATGATTAGTAATCACTAAGTATCACAAAGACACACAAAAAATATATTATGTTCCACCTTTTACCTTTAGCTCCATTTTACTGCTGTTTGTTTCATGATTTTAGTGCTGCTGCTCAGAATCACAATCACTTTTACTGGCCAGCTACAGTATGTGTACACATGCGAGAAATTTGCTTCTCTCAGTCACTGTAGTTTCTTTATTGCATTTCCTGTGCATGTACCTGAGAACATGCTCTCAATCTTATGTGTTTTTGTCACTATTTTGACACCACATGTAGCATTTAGATAAAAACTTTGCAAATAAATAAATCACAAACAAATAAACAAATTCAGCAATTTGACAACACAGACAGACCACAGCCTATAATGAATGAATGAATGAATGAATGAATGAATGAATGCCTTTATTGTCATTGCATGTAAGTACAATGAAATTATAGAGCCACTCTAATAGGTGCATCATAAAACACATACAATATATAAAAATATAAAAACACATCACACAAATATTAATTTAAAACCTAATTTACCCTCGTTCCTTCTAAGGGGCTAATAAATATTCTAATATAACAAGTGCTGAGTAACTATTCCAACAGCATTTAAAATAAGAAAAAACAGTTTTTGCTTCATTTAGGACTGTTATTGCTTCAGGAAAGAAGCTATTCCTAAATCTACTAGTCCTCGTTTTTTGACCTCTGTAACGTCTAACAGACGATGTTCATCAGCACAGATGAGTTTTCTGATCGGATGCCCCTATGGTTCAGGTTTTAGTTATGGTACTGTTGACAGTTATGGGAACTGTCATTGTCATGCTTAAAAATAACCAATTTTAAGTTTTGAAAATGGCTGACTACTATCCAAATCATCCACTCTGTCCTCCCACACTTCTGGCCAAGAAAGTCTGTATTGTGAATGTGTTTATTAACTTTTTTTGTTTTATTTATTTGCATTTTTTATTGCTGGCCATGCATTGTTAAAGTGGTGTAGATGTTTTCTTCATTTGCATTAATGTTTTTTTCAAGCTGTAGGTAATTTAATTGACTACAACTGCGACTTGCCTTATTATTCCCTGTTTAAACATAATGACACTCATCTCTATAAAATGGCTGAATAGGTTCTACATGAAACAGAATTGTTGAATAAGAAAATAATCTTTTAGAACAAAGAGAACGTCAAAAAATGTAAAATGGGGATTTTTGCAGTACTTCCCACTGCGGATGTATTATTCTATAGAGGGGAAAACTACATGAATGTCTGTTATTGAAATTTCTAGTAGTCCTCTTTCTGAGGATGACTAAAGGGAATCTCTAGCAAAACCTTGACCTTATTGATTTACATTAGCCACACTTCATCTTTGTGTGTGTGTGTGCGTGTGTGTGTGTGTGTGCTGCAGCGTGTGTGTGTGTGTATGGTGTGTATGGTGTGTATGTTGGCATGTTGTATGATTTATTAATGTCCCGTTGAGAGGTTTATCAATCTGCAATATGCTTTCCCCTACTGAGCCATTAACAAACAATAGACAATTGATTTAGTTTAAATCCCTACTTAACCTGCACAGTGTCACTGCACAGTCTGTGGTCTGCTGCTGCTGTGAGAAACATGTCAGGCCGAGCATTTGAAGCGTTGCACAAAAACCCACATAGTTCCACAAAAACACACGAAATTACAATTACATATTTTTGGCTTACGAGAGGCTTAATTTTTTTTCCTATTCACCATTCACCCCAGCCCCCACCCCGCATGCGTGGCTATTCATTTCATTGAAGTTGGATTTCTCCTTTCATAGTAGTCACTATCTCTCTTTCTATATATATATATATATATACATATATACATATATACACTAGGGCTGGGCACGTTAACACGTTATTATTGTGTTAACGCATTAATTAAATAACGCCAACAATTATTTTATCGCACGTTAAAGCAGTTTTTAAAATTATTATTAGTTTGAAAGTCCGCTGTTCACTGGCTCTTAATACATATACAGTCAAACCATGGGTCACAGGAGGGGTGTGTTTTTTCCGTATTTTTCCACACGCGAACGGTTAACACAGCAGCAATTGAGCCACTTGCTTGTTAATGACCCAGCCTATCAAACAACTCAAACAATTAAAACAAAATCTGCGTAACAATGCGATTAATCACGATTAAAAATTTTAATCGTTGCCCAGCACTAATATATATATTACGTATGTGTTGTTTTACTCTACTTTAATGACTTTCATCAGTAAACCAATTGCTGAAAACCTTTTTACTTGCTGGTTGTGTGTGTGCGTGTGTGTGTGTGTGTAGGTCACAGTGGAGTAAACCAGCTGGGAGGTGTGTTTGTGAATGGGAGACCTTTACCTGATTCTACCAGACAGAAGATAGTGGAGCTGGCACACAGTGGAGCACGGCCCTGTGACATATCCAGAATACTACAGGTAAACTCATCATACTGAGAGTATCGACTCTCAGCAGTGATAGTAGATACTATTCTACAGGTGTGGTTGCTGAACCACATTAATGCATATGTAGGCAAAATGCCTTCATATGACCAATGTTTACATTTAACTAACAATCTCGGGTGGCTGTGGGAACTATGACTCTTGTCTGGTAGGAACAAAGGAGGAAGGTCTGACATTGGTGTTTCTATGGCAACCAGCAGCGCTTGTAGAAGCAGCAGCCGGTAACTCCTTCAAACTTTGTTACACTTTTGTTTTTATCTGTTTTTTCCGGCTTTATTGCCAAAACATGCATTACCTCTGACATAAATACAGTCATTGGAAGATGAAGACGGGCTTTTTGGATTAAGGAGCAGTGGACCACGATCCACCTGGCCCATACAACCGGACCAGGCACCACGGCAGGTGTGGTGATCTCTCAGAGGAGAGGAAAGAGCGCCAGGAGAAGAGCCATGCCGGACCAGCTTGGACTTAATTCTGCTCCTAAAGATCCGGTCTGGATTCATGTTGACTAAACAATGGAACCCAGAGACTTTTGTTACCACATCGTTACAGAGACCTGCCCCATCAACATCCTGGATCAAGCACTCGGCAGGTGGTCCAATCACCCATGGTTAAACAATCACCCATGGTTAAAAGAGTAAAAGAGTGATCTGCCACTTAAGTCCTGTAGTCCACTGTCGGACTCGGACTGTCACAATCTGGCACCATACATTATTCACAATGTAACCCCATCTTCCACAGGTTGATGGGGAAGTCGGGTGCTAGTAGCGGCTTATGTAGCCATTAGCCTCTAGCCTCAAGAAGATTTTTCAGGTCTGGCCAGGCAATTGTTGCAAGGAACCTTTTCTTTTTCTTTTGTATGGTGGTTGCTATGTTAAACACATAGCGTATATGTTGTGATGATGTTCTTGGGACTTTCAGGAGCTATAGCCCGGTCCTCTGCGCTCCAGTGGTGGGGAATATGATCGTGAGAAAGCACTGATGAAATATCAAGCGGAACTGATTTGAGATTTGGGTTGGCCTATGATTTTTACAAATAAATGGTGCTTAAGGAGCAGTTATGGCTCACTAGCACAAGCACAATAAAACAGCCACTTTTAATGCTGAAATTAAGTGTATGAAAGGCATCAGTGAGAGTATAGTGATGCATCTCATTTAATCTCTGTTTTTATGTTTGCATGGGTGAGAGTTTCCCTACAGGTGCATCAAGTTTGTTTTATAAATTACAACCTTTGAGTGGGAAGTGACATATGCCTTTTGTTAGGCCCTGTTTTGTCAAGGTGCCGACATTATAAATGAGACCCCATCTTTGTAACCACACATCTTTTTTTTTAAACATCACTTAAGAGAATTCAATAGATTGTAATTCCCTTTGGAGTCACAAATGGCTTTAAACATTTTTTTACATATGCAGTAGTACTGCCCCTGTAAACAGACTTAAATTGCTGGAGTTCTTTATAATCATTGCCATGATAGTTCCTTATATCATCTACCAAACAAAACCTTTTCGGAAGCCAACATTTTGTACCAGTTATTACTAAATAATATGTGTGATGTGTGCTGTTTTTGTGTGCAGGTGTCTAATGGCTGTGTGAGTAAAATCTTGGGCAGGTATTACGAGACAGGTTCAATCCGTCCTCGCGCCATAGGAGGGAGTAAACCCAGGGTGGCCACTCCCGAGGTGGTAGGGAAGATCGCTCAGTACAAGAGAGAGTGTCCGTCCATTTTTGCCTGGGAGATCAGAGATCGACTGCTGGCAGAGGGAGTCTGCACCAACGACAATATACCCAGTGTAAGGCCCTTCTGATCTTCAGTCATGTCAATTAGATTAGTGTAGCAAAAAAATTAGCTGGAGCAGGAAGATGCTGTCTTAAAAAACTTACAGACCTTTAATATCATCTTATTAAATTTCGTATCAAAAGTCACTTCTAGTGTGTAGTAAACTGCTGTACAATAAAATCAAAATCAAGATATTAAAGAAAATGAAATGTTGGTGAGGAAGATGATTATGTTTTGTATTTTAAGTAGAAAAATACATGATGTCTTAATAGTATCTGTATACACATGTATTTGGAACTGCAAGCCTCACCTAGCTTAGCTCATGTCATGAATGGAAATGGAATTGGAAAGGCAAGAAGTCAATGTCAAGGTCAAAATACACCTTTAAACATTTTCAAATACTGAAAAAGTATGACTTGTTTTACACAGATGCTATCACTGTAAAAAGTGTCATTACTTCAAAGCGGGGCCTGACAGTGTTGGAGCCCTAGGTAAGCCAAGTCAATTATCATGGTAAATAATGACAAAGTGTGATCAGCCTCCACATAGCCCCATAAACTGTGTGTCAACCCAGAGACTGCTTTCTTGCATTGTAGTGAATTTATAAGGTAATTTTCTGAGACTGTGGAGGGGACAAATGAAGGATATCAGAAAATTTTAAGCATTAAAGAGTTAATTCCCTGCATTCTGGTGAAGATTTCTGCACCAATTTAGGGTGGAAATGTCTTTATATAAAGGGAAACACAATATTTAGGTGTCAGGTGATAATTCAATATATAACAAATGAATAGAAGATAATGCAGTAAGGCTTTCAGGCATTCTGTAGCTATTGCTTTAAAATATTTTTCTCCTGTAGATCTGATTTCTGATTTAAATAAAATCCCTCAATAAAATTCAGCAACACATGCTTAGCCTTTCCACCTCTTTTGAGTCTTTTGTTTGGGGAAGTAACCTTTTAATGCATCTTGGACTTTTCACAAACTAATTAGCTAATAGCTAATGTGTTTCAGCAGGATTTCTGCTCATGTTCAAAACTTTCTGCATATTCAGAATCTCTCCCACATATCTGTGTTCTCTGACGTGTCCAGAAAAGAGTTGCAATATTATTTAATGACAATTTATAATATGCTTTTTTAAACTCTACCTGCTCTACTAAGTTATTGCTCAGCTGTTAGTAGGCTATGCCCTTTAAACCGTTTGACCGACACAGTTTGGGACTGCATGCTGTACGTGAAACCAAAAACACTACTCAGACAGAAATCTCACCACAAATTCACACGTTAACTTCAGCAGCACTGATAAAGTGCAGCTCACAGTCCCAAACAGAGTAAGGCTGCACCTCAGTTTTTAGATGTTTAGATTGGAAGACCCTACCAGCTGCATTACCACTGGTCACAACTGTGTGGACTCACACCCAATGTGCACTTAATTACTATAACGGCTTATGCCAGACTCGCATCAGCTGGGCTGAGTTGATTCGCGCAGAGCCGAAAACGTTTTCTTGCGGCGCCCCTTGACATTTTGCAGGCTTGAATAAACAGGCTTGACACTTTAGAAATGATGACGAGAGATAGACAGTTTGATAGTATGCCTTGCAATACCATAAATAGGGCTGTGTGTAAAATCACTCATTATTATGATTTATATTCACTTTCCACCTGTTTATTGGAGCCTTTGGTTCTCTGAGAAGGCTTATAAATTATAGAAATTATAGTTTGCTTATCATCAGAAACAAAAGGAATGTGATTGAACAAAGCAGGAAAGTAAAGCATGACACAAAGCTAGCTGGACTAGCTGAGTGAATGTTAGAATGGATCCACCAAAATAGTAAATAGTTAAAGGAACCTAGGTCAAACATTATGGATCATAACTAAAAAGAAACTAAATAGTTCATTAGCCAATTGGGAGGATTTGCTGATCTGTGTTGTTGGGAAGCTGTTGTCTTTCTCCTTCAACATGTTGTTACCATCCCAGTGAAGTCTGGAGTTTAAAAAAGTCTTCATCCATTACATTTTAAATGTCTAAATATCTCACACAAAACATATGAGTTTAAAAACAAACTATTCATGTATTAAACTTCATCCAGCCATTCTGTTAATTCATAGTAGGCCCTACTGGTTGTAAAATAAATGATGTGGAGGAAAAATGAAAAGCCTGAGACTCCAACGTGACAGGTATAGCTTCTACACATTACCCAGTGATGTGGAAGCCACAGACCTCATTAAATCTCTGCATTGTTTCTTTAAATGGGCATGATGAGCCTGGCTGAGGGTTTACAGTGTGTCATTAATGCTTTAGTTGGGTTTTTAACAATGTTTGGTTCCTTAGATTACATATCCAACAACATAGTTGTTCACATCTGTTGTGGTGTTTATCACCAGGTTTCATCAATAAATCGAGTGCTCAGGAACCTAGCCAGTGACAAGCAGCAAATGGGCCCAGTGGGAGCTGAAGGGATGTTTGACAAACTCAAGATGCTCAACGGACAAACCACCTGGGGAGGACGCTCGGGGTGGTATGCTGGGACTACACTCACTACCACTGGTAAGACACTTCCTCACACTACTACTACAGTACTGGTACTCATTACCACTGGTGAGACACGCAGGGCCCTATTTTTCTAAAACTAAGTGAAGGTGCAAACACTTGCACAGTGTAATATTTGGGATTTTGGTGACGGTAGCACAGTCATGTTATGTCTTGAATCCTTTCCTTCAATGTGTGGAGCTGAGGGCCCTATTTGCTGTGTGGAGCTGGCTCATATGCTGCTGCTCCTCCTCCAGCGCCATGGGATTACAAGAGTGAAATGAAGTAATGCTATACTACCACTGCTGCTGCCTCCCCATTGGTCCGCAGGGTGTTTGTTGCCTGTGAGTGTGTGTGTGTGTGTGTGTGTGTGGTGGGGGAGAGGGAAGGAGTCTGTTCTCATTTGTGTCTCTTTCTGCGTGACTGACTGTGACACTGAGCAATGGCTTCATTCTGTTTTGCAGTCTTTGTCTGCTGGGGATAATAAATAATTAGGCTAGCACCACAAATAACATGAGTTCTGCAGGGAGCTGTAGTCAAGCTCCCGTCTGCTCAGAGATCATGTGTTGGAGATCTCTGCACATTCATCCATCTTAAACTTAATCTTCAATTTTAATTTTATAGATTTGAATATTACATATTGTATTGGCTGGGCCTAGGTTTCAGTACAGTGCTGTATAAACCAGCCAATACATAGCATGTTATTGCTAATATTCCTGCTAGACTGTTCAGCTCTAACAGAGACAGTGTCTCAGTCTCACTCATCATGGAATGTAGTTTAGCTCCTAATATTGCACATATGTTATCGAACTTTACATTGCGTCTTTTTTATGCAGATTACATACGGATAAGCACAAAAAACTGCTTATTTAAAAAAAATAAAAGTATTGAAAGAATTTAATTTAAATTTAAAATCAAATGAAAAAGATGAAAACAATAAACAGGAGTAAAACAAAATGAGGCCAAATTGATATCCCACAGAGATCATGCCAGTTGAAGCCTGTTTTAAACAATACAGAAGACTTGATTTAGACTGCTGCATTTACATGTAATTACACTATATATATATATATATATATATATATATATATATATATATATATATATATATATATATATATATATATATTTACAGAGCACCCGGAAAGTGTTCACAAATTCATTTTACTCAGAATTCGACAGACAATACCCCAGAATGACAACATGAAAGAAGTTTGTTTAAAATGTCATATGTATTCAGAGCCTTTGCTCAATACTGGTACCAATTATGGCCTCAGGATGCACTGTGTGTTGAAGGAATGGACCTCACTAAATTCATGAGGCCCTTAATCTTAAAAGCAGAATTATTGAGCTTTTATTAGAAATTGATCAAATATAGTATACTTTTCATGGGCTAAGAAAAACAGCTTTATTTTCAGCTTGTGGTGTGAATGTGTTTTTAAATAGTCCATAAGGACACATATTACTTCAGTTTATAATATTTGGAGATATATGGGTTTCACAGGACGGGAGGGAAATGAAAAATTGCAACTAGTAAATTAGCTGTTACACAAATGTAGTGGAGAGAAAGTACAGTATTTGCCTCTGAGATGCAGTGGAGTATTAGAATGAATTATGTTGGAACTTAAATACAATACTTGAGTAAATGTACGTAGGTACATTCCACTGAATGGGGAAAACGCAACAAGTGCAACCTAAATGACCAAATAGGTAGTTTATCCATGCCTCCCAGATTGACACGAGTATTTCGTGCCAGGTGAAAGGACCTTAACTTCATTACGTAAGTCACGTGACGTATTTCACATGACACGTGGTTAACGTGTCAATTTAAAGCCATGTGAAATGAACATATTAC
Organism: Lepomis macrochirus; assembly: GCA_024633595.2. Classification (NCBI taxonomy): domain Eukaryota; kingdom Metazoa; phylum Chordata; class Actinopteri; order Centrarchiformes; family Centrarchidae; genus Lepomis; species Lepomis macrochirus. The sequence goes on from JALXJV020000008.1 coordinate 36,326,507, forward strand.
TCTGGAATGTAACTGTTACCTGTAAATTGTTAGTTTTTTATTATGTATTTATATCTGTTTAATAATATCTGTATCTGTTTGCGTGCACCGGGCTCAGCTGTAATACAGACACTGGTCTCAATCTGATTCTCTGCATAAATACAAGTTAAAAAAAAGTCTGAAAACAAAATCACCTAAACTAAAAAAAAATGTTATTCCCAGTATGAGTGAAACCAGTCAGGCATTAGACCAGAAAGAGCTCCCCACTTCTCAGGTCTATGGAGTGCCACGTTGTTGGAATCACTTGAAATTCTCATACCTTTATCAAAACTTTCAGTGCTATGGTTGGTCTGATATAAAAAATCATAAATTATTGTCGATTTAACTCCTCATATTACCTATATTTTGATACTTTAATTTTGCCAACACTGCTTTCATATTCAATTATTACAAACTGAATGCAGTTTAACTTGTATAGGATGTTTTTACAGTCTTATGTAGTTTCTCTCACGAAAATGTTTTCTGACTCCAGCTGATAGTGTATATGAGCAGTGCAGATGATCCAAAACTACTGTAATTCTATATGTTTGTTGCTTCTTTCCTTTTTTCTTCTTGTTTCTTGGTTCAGAGTGTCCACGGGCAGAGGGGGAGGATAACACAATAGCTGTTAGTTCCAATGGTGAAGACTCAGAGGAGACTCAGATGAGACTCCAGCTGAAGAGGAAACTACAGAGAAACAGAACATCTTTCACACAGGACCAGATAGAAGCACTGGAGAAAGGTAACTGCTAGTTCATCAGTACATCATACCCCCACATACACACATTCATATTTATGGCTAAAAATATGTTATACAGTGTTGTTTCCAGTGTAAATGTTGTGGGTTTTGATCATCTGAATTCTGTTTGTGACTGAAGTGTAGAGAACATCTACTTTGACTCAACTGAGTCACTTTCACAATGTACCAGTCAGACAGCTACAGGGAATGTTGACATGATGACCTGGGCCCTTTTTCATAAAGCGGGATTAGTGAAAACGTAACATATTCTCGATTGTGTTAAGGCTGAGATGAGAGAAACTCTGATTTTCTGAGATCAGACAACCGATACTGTGAACCTAACCAGGAGTTCTATAAAGCTGGAAGTGATCAATGAGCAGTCATCTGACATGGTGTAATTAGTTGCAAGTTTAGTTATCATGCTGGAGATGATGTGAATATTTCTGTGAGTGAGGATGACTGTGGTGCAGTGAAACAATGTAGCCTATTTTAAAATTGAGTTTTTGAATATTAGCTGTGTTTTTGACAGCATTTCATTAAATACGAAATGAGCATTTTTTTTTATAAAAGTCAGTTTGAACGTACTGACAAATTTTCTACAGCAAAAAAAATAGCCTAGTGGGTTGAACTGCTACTTTGCAGTCACAGGTCCATGAGTAAATTGTGGGGTATTTGTTTGATTCATGGAATGGAATGGAATTTCAGTACTTTATTATTCAATAGGGATGAAGACATGAGCTCCCCTAAACATGATTTGTGACTTTTTGGGGGGGGGGTCTCTAAAATTTTGACATCATGCTATTTTTGCCATTCATTTCTATTTGTCTGTATCATAGATCATGCTTAAAATCAGGAGTTTGTGGCTTTATCCAGCCAAAGAGAGTGATCACCGACAGTCCGCTTAGCGACTCCCTCGTGTGTCCCTCGCACTGTCCACTCCAGCGTCGTGCTCCCTCTCTGGTAGACCTGCTATAGCTTGTGTTACTAGTCCGGTGCGATAACCATTTCTTCTGGCTGGATGAAGCCAGACCACCTGATTTTAGGCATGATCTATGATGATAGGCTACATAAATATAGAAATGAATGGCTGCAGTGCTACTGCGGCTAGAGTCTCTCTGCCACGCCAGCAACTTTCTATATTTTTTCATCTTATAAAGAAAATGAAGGTCAGGTCAAAACTGTGGCAAAACAGCTATAATAATAGGATAAACCATGCCTGATAATTTCACATTTAGCACTGGGCCTGTTTTTGTAGCTATGTATGTTTATTTGCAGCAGTCAGATGCAGAAAAAGTATTTAAATTAAGTATTTAATACACCATTAATGTAAAGTGAAAGTATTTTTGCCAGCTTGTGAAAGGTAAGCTGCTTTCTGTTGCTGGATTTAGTTACATTAACAGTACAACCAATTTAAAGACCATTTGTGTTGTACAAATGTAGATACCGTACACCTATTGATTCTGATATTTTAACAGAATCCTCTCTTTGTGCATAGCATGACTTTCTTTTCATATCTTCTCTTTTGCTCTTTGTTATATACCTGACGTGGGACTCATTAGATAGAATGTCTCTGGTGAAAATGATCTTGGCTTTCACTCAGTAGGCCCCAGCCGTCACTTAGCAGAAAACAATAACTAGAAATAAGCATTAATCCAATACATTTCTTTCTTTTCTGTGAAGTTAAATAAACAAATGACTAATTTCTAATGATCATTACACCTCTACTCTCTGTGCATGGTGCTGAAAGATGCAATAATACGATGAAAGGCTTTTTCACTGCTCTTTCTAAATCATGCATTACATGCAAACATTAGTCATTGAGAATGTGAGCAAAGCTATATGCCTGTTTTCAGTAGCATAGTAGGTCTGTGACATAGTGTCACATTGCCATACCTTGGCTTATGCTGAAACAACGTAGACCTATATTTACATTTATTCATTTAGCTGACGCTTTTTTCCAAAGCGACTTACAATTGCTAAGTATGTCAGAGGTCGCACGCCTTTGGAGCAACGAGAGGTTGCTCCAGGGACACACTGGTAGATGGGTCACAGTGGGGAATTGAACCCGGGTCTCTCACACCAAAGGCATAGTCTTATCCATTGCACCATCACCACCGCCTACCTGTCAAAAAAAGTTGTTTTCAATCAAGAAAGTAAGTTCACTCAGGCATTTTTTAATGACAAGTTCCGTTTATTGTTTCATGTGTCATTGTCGTGATCAAATGACAGATACTACATTTGCAATTACATATTCCCCTGTTAGTCTATTCAGTGCATCATCCGGAAAGTGTTCCAAGTATTCCAAAATTGATTAAATTCATTATTTTCCTCCAAATTCTACAAACAATACCCCATAATGACTATGTGAAACAAGTCTGTTTGAAATCTTTACAAATTTTTAAAAAAAAAAGTAAACGAAAATAACTGACTAGCCTATTTGTTTAACTTTTATTTTAACTTCCGGGTGAGTTATGCTATGGCAATGGTAGAGGGTGCTGTGATCACCCTGTTGGCACTGCCATTGTCATAGTATAACTCACCTGAAGGTTAAAGTAAAAGTAAATCAAATAGTCGCCATTCATGATTTTCACCCAAGGAGCTTTAAGTAGGTGGTAGCTGGAGCAGGCACTGTGCACTCTCTGCTTTGGGGAGAGCTGCTCCATTGTGCAGGCTCCATTATACACTTATCTTGAGGCAACAAGTTACTATCTTGAGGCCTCAAGACAGTAACTTGAGACCACTAGGTAATTATAATTTATTTTTTTGATAAAGGGGGACTAGGGGTGCTCCATATAAAATATAAATCTAGGTTGAGAAAAAGTTATGCAAGGCATATTTCTACATTCAACCAACACAAGTTAGGAGTAACATGTAGTCTTGGAAAGACAGCTCACACGCATAGAAATATGGCAGAGGAATAGCCTTACTGCAAAAAACATAAAACACAACACATAACTTAAGTTGGAGTACTGGAGGCAGTGGGTTCTACGTTTACAAGGTCTAGCTATGAATGGTGTGTTAAAAGTGGTATATTATGTACAGTGCTTTCCCAATCCGGGGCAACAGGTTGCAGGGAGCAGGTTACACCTGTAATTATAGGACATGTCATTGTACCCTTTACTATAAAGCTAAATGTCCCTTTCTTTATGCAAGAAGGTGCACTCAATCGCTGTGTTTCATCTATAAGGCACTTCTTGGAATAGCTCATACCTATCTAAGTATTTTTTTAAGAAGTACTCAAGGCCATTTTGGATCATGTTCAAAGGACGTCCTACACTTGTTGGTCCCCCATGTCAGAACAGAATTTGGTAAAAAAGCCCTCATGTTTGCTGCGCCTTCTGCTTGGAACCTTCTTCAGAACTCGTTGAAACTGCCTTTATTCCTTATAGACAGTTTGTTTAGAATCTGAAGCATATGGAGCAGGTGAACATTGGTCAGTGTTGCTGTTTATATAGTTGTATTCTACCCTATTCACAGTGGCTTATGTTATATGTATGTGTACTTGATGTCTTTTATATGTTGGAAACGGTTCTTTATGTTCTTTTATGCTGCGTCTTGGCCAGGTCTCTCTTGTAAAAGAGATTGTAATTTCAATGAGACTCACCTGGTTAAATAAAGGTTAAATAAAAAATAACTAAAAACATGATGTAAAATGGTTTGATGAAGATGGCCATGTATGGAAATAATGTGAGTTATGCTGTTCTGAAAACTGATTCAGTGAAATGTGGTAAAAGCCATAGCACAGCCCCGCACAGCACTCACTTATGGTGGTTGTTGCTTCACTGTTATCATGACTTATATGACTGTACAGCCACCATTGTCCCTATACCAGAAGTCTGCAGTGTCTAGTCCAAATGACTACTGCCCTGTGGCTCTCATGCCTATTCTAATTAACTGCTTTGAGAAACTGGTTCTTCAGGACAATCTTAAAGAGAGGTGCACAGCGAACAAGCTACTGCTCAATGTCAGCAAAACCATCATCAACCAAAATCTTGTCTTTCCAACCATTTAAATCGATTTATGCTACATCACATTAACCCCGTTCATACACATTCATACACTGAGGCAGAAACAGAAATACACATACATAACAGCCATTGGGAGTAATTTGGGGTTCAGTATTTCGCCCACTGATACTTCAACATCCAGACTGGGGGAGCTGGGTATCGAACCACCGAGCTTTTGATCAGAAGGCTCTACCCACTCTACCCACAAAAGATAATAAAAAAGACCCTGACTAGAAACATCACTAACATGGGATGTGCACGGCCCGGGACCGGAGGGCTCTGCAGCAGGTGATTAAAACTGCTCAGAAGATTATTACTCATCTCCTAAGCATCAGTGATATCGGTGAGGTGAGGTTCTAACAGAGCCCAAAGGATATTAAAGGACAGTGCCCACCCAGCCACAGCCTGTTCACCCTGCTGCCTTCTGGGAAGAGATATAGAAGTTTCTGCTGCCACACACCAGACTACAGAGCATTTTCCTCCAAGCTGTGAGACTCTGCACTGCAGCAAGGGAAATTGTTTCATTTCTGTATATAATTTTATCATTTCTGTATATAATTTTATCATTTCTGTATATAACGATTGCGCTTTGCTTTGTAGCATAAAGTGAACAACAAATTTTATCTCATTATACAACCCTGTTATAAAATGACAGATCAATCTATTCTAGCTTTAGAATCCTGGTGTACATCAATTACACACAGCACAGCTAATGTAATTATTTAATGACACAATGTGTTTTTGTTTCAGAATTTGAAAGGACTCACTATCCAGATGTGTTTGCCCGAGAACGCCTTGCCAACAAAATAGACCTTCCAGAGGCAAGAATACAGGCAGGCTCAATTATTATTATTATTATTATTATTATTATTATTATTGTATTTTTTAAGCTTACAATCTGTGTGTGTGTGTGTGTGTGTGTGTGTGTGTGTGTGTGTGTGTGTGTGTGTGTGTGTGTGTGAGTGTATATTGTAATAATGTGTGTGTTTTTGTATTCTGTCCACATTGGCTGTGAAGACACCCTCTCTTTGAGCGATTTTCATTTAAATCCTCCTGACTCTGTCCACCATCACTTGACACTGATATTGCTTTAAGATATAATCTCTTTAAAGAACTTATTGATGGGAAGAACAATTAAAGTGACTGATAACCTTTCAGTTTACATATGGAAGTTTGTAGTGGTAAACCTGGTTCTTTAACAACCAATGCTTTTTACTTTCTTTTCTGGCATGTGCAGGTTTGGTTTTCCAACAGACGAGCTAAGTGGAGAAGAGAAGAGAAGCTTAGAAATCAACGCCGTCAGATATCCAATTCTTCCAACCATATTCCCATCAGCAGCAGCTTCAACACCAGTGTTTACCAGCCTCTACCACAACCTAGTACACCAGGTACTGACGAGGACCTGTACTACAAATACATATACTGCACATCTGACCAGCACTTTTGTTTTGTTTTTAATAGTTAGTCCACCAAAACTTCATTTTTAGTGTAAATAGGCCATCTTCACTGAAGAAATTATTTATAATAATGATAATTATGTTATCTTATATGTTACCTTATGGTGATCCAATAAAAAACAAAATAAGTTAAAACATCTATATAAACTTTGCAAACCATTCTAGCAGCATAATCTACTTCTCCTCTGTCCCACCAAAAACGCACACTTGCAACTCTGTTGCAACTGTTGTTGTGATCAGTCTCAAATCTAGAGCTCCATAATTGAAGACTTGTCTTAAAACTCCTGTACCTTTCTTGTCCGAGCTCCTGAAAATATTGCTATGCTACTGCAGCTTCAGTATCGTCTATCATGAATTCCATTAAGATTTCTGATTAAGGTACTGAATTATATATTAGACTTCTATGTACTTACATAGCTGTGTTTTAGTGCTCAACTACATCTGGAGATGTTGGCTGGGGGTCAAAACCCTCTGAACTCCTCTAAACTTATAATTAATGGATTACATGCCCTACCACACACAGTATCAAAACATTTACTTGTGACTTGCAAAATGGCTTTAACCAGCTATCTCCCTTAAATCTGCTAATGTCATAAAGATATTCTAATAGGTTGTATGTTCAGTTATATTACCTGAAATACTGTACAAATCTCTTTGTTCTCTGCATATCTCCATGCCTGTCTCTAGTGTCCTTCTCATCAGGGTCCATGTTGGGAAGGTCAGATCCAGTTCTGTCCAACAGCTACAGCCTACCGGCTATGCCCAGCTTCAGTATGGCTGCCAGCCTGCCTATGCAAGTAAGATTCTATTGCAATACAGCACAATACACAACGAATACTTCAAGTTAGAGATAACATCTTCATGTGTGTCATTATCTGACTTAAGCTCAGGCTGGCTGTTATACATGTGAACAGATTTGTTGACTGTAGTTGCTTGGAACATTATTTGCGAATGTTTGTCATGGGTGAACATGGCTAAACATAAACCTCCAACTCAGGCAGTGCCTTGCTTGTCTCATTGAGCTGTACAGAAACCACCCCTGACAGAATGGATGAGTCAGAGGCTCTGGCAAAGAAACAGAATTGTCCAGCAAAAGAGTTGAGCCTAATTCAACTATTGCCAAAACACAAAGTGACGCCGTGTGCGAATACACTGCATTGGCCAATCAAATACAAAAATCCTGGCAGATTATTTTGTGATGTTGCACAGGGAATCTATTGGTAATAGGTAGGTAATCGGTAATAGATAACTACCTCAGGATTGTTGTGATAGAGGATCAAACAGTTGGGGCCATGATACTGTTTTAGAGTTGTAAAAAATCCTTCCTCATACTATTAATTTAAATGTTCCATACTTGTATAGCACCTTTCTAGTCTTTTTGACCACTCAAAGCGCTTTTACACTACATTCACTCACTGAGCCTAAGCGCTCAAACAGAAACTAACATTCACACACTGGCGGAACAGCCGTCAGGGGCAATTTGGGGTTCAGTGTCTTGCCCAAGGACACTTTGACACGCAGCCTGGGGGAGCCGAGGATTGAACTGCTGACCTTCCGATTAACAGCCAACCCGCTCTACCTCCTGAGCCACAGCTAGCCCCAAATTACAAACCCTCACCTACCAGATGGTGAATGACTCATCATGGTGTTAAATTCAACTGTTTTAATGGGTAATATTAATGTATGTTTCCAGGCACCCAGCCAGACCTCTTATTCCTGCATGCTGCCCACCAGCCCCACCACTGCAAATGGAAGAAGTTATGAAACATACACTCCTCCTCACATCCAGCCACACATCAACAGCCAGTCAATGGCATCATCTACAACAACCTCAACAGGTAGGAAGTTACTAACCGGCTGCTGTTTGATACTCTAATTTTTTGACTTCTTTTTTTTTATTGGTGTTCAAGTTGTGGAACGAAATCACTTTAGGGTGTCCAGGGAGATGTTTCTCTAGAAAGCTTTTTTAAATAGTGTAATTTGGTGCATTCTGGCTAAGGATTTTGGGGTGGTGATTGAGCAGTGGATCAGACACATGACTTTGGTGTGAATGACACAGGTTCAACTCCCCACTGTGACACATCCACCAATATGTCTCTGAGCAAGACACTTAACCCCTAGTTGCTCCTGAGGCATGTGACCTCTGACATATATAGCAATTGCAAGTCGCTTTGGATAAAAGTGTCAGCTAAATGAAAAAATCCCTGGGTAAGGCACCATTTTCTGCATGAAAAGTATAAAATAAAACAATGTCTGGTACAGTAAGTGTCTCTTTCCCTTGCCGTCTAAAAAAACCCATTTACATTTCCGTTTAATCGTTTACAAAGTGAAAAGCTGAAATCTGGCGGCAGACAGAAACTAGCCAATCACAAGTTGTGTAGAGGCAGATGGCCCCCACCCGGAGCCATGGTTTTGCCTCTTAAAGGAAGTTTTTCCTTGCCTCTGTCACCTAGTGGTGCTCTTGGTGGGAACTGTGGGGCTTCTGTAAATAACATCACAGAGTAGTCTAGACCGCTATATAAATAAAATTGAATTGAATTGAATTGCAAAGTACAGCAACATGCATAATAGTGGCCTTCATGCGGATCTAATTCTTTAAAGAATTTTTATATGCTTTTATCAGCAAATTATATGCGTTATATGAAGTTTGTTATACACAAACACAATAATTGGTTCTTTCCAAATCATATAGACCGTTTATAAACTGTAAATGCCCTGTGAGGACTCTCCTCAGCATGGAAGAGTCTTTCATTCAGAAAGACTCTTCCATGCTGTACAAGAGAGTCTATTTGCAACTATGTTTCTTCTAAAAATTGTTTTGCATTCAGTTACATTACACCTTTAAACTTTGTTGCCATGTCTGTCTTTTAAGTGTATTCCAATGACCACGTTTTTCTCTGTTCTCCTTTTACCAGGTCTGATTTCCCCTGGTATCTCAGTTCCAGTCCAAGTTCCAGGAAATGAAGCAGACATGTCACAGTACTGGCCACGTCTGCAGTGATGTCATTTCTCATGGCAATCATTCTTGCCTGCAGTGATCATCAGCAGTGTCATCAAAGCCTAACTCTGCTTTACAGCTTGAATGTCAAAAAGGACATGTCATTGACTGAAACAGACTATAGCACAGCAAATGAATATAAGGAAATTACTGTCATGAATGCTTACGAAAAAACTTTCAAACCAAATTCCAGTGACTAGCTGGACAGAAGGAGTTTGTGTACTAATTCAGCTACAGCTGAATTAAATGTTGGGGAGTTCTCTCTCCACATCATCTCCATCAGCTTCCATTCAAAGTTTGGCTGGTGAGGACACTGGCCCAGAGTGAAAAGCTCTAGCCTGAACTGTACTCAGGAAGCTCAAGAAGGTGGACTGTCCTTTGGTAATAAACTCCAGACAGGAATAAACTGCTCATTGTCCATTTGGACATTCTGTGGGAAGACATATTACCTCCACTTTCAGTTCCTAATTTATATCATGTTGGTGTACTGTAACAAAGATGTTGATTGAAATGTAAAAGGAAAGACTTAATAAAACTTAAAATGAACTGGAAGCTGTGGATTTGTTTCATCAACAGATTCCAAAAGCCCTGGAATGTGTATGGAATTTCAGAATGTGGAATCTGGTAAAATGTGTTTGGTATTGTAAAAACCCTATAACCTCGTGTCTACAAACTGGAATGGAACTGAACTGGAATTTTGAACTGAAAAACTATGTCTGTTGAGGTGGGGAATAGGGGATCAGAGCTGAAAGCAGAAAACATTAGATTGTGTCTCAGATGTAAATCTGTTTCTAAAGTGTAAAGTATGTCTTCTCTACTCATCTTGGAGTTATTCCATTATAAAATTATTTCAAATATATTCATTGTTAAATTCTAAAGTATTGTAAAAAAATACCCCCTCGATCTTGTTCTGACATATGGCGTTGAAACTGAACATTTAATAGTCTTTCCACAGAATCTCTTTTATCTGACCATTATTAATAATGTCTGACTTCCTATTGCTGGACTACACGCCATTTGACAGAAATTCCTACACTAGATGATTTCTTGATTTAAGTGGAAGTGATTCCATTGGTATTTAATTCAATACCATATCTCAATATAAAAGAGGACTCCTATGCTAATTTCAGTCCCACCCACATTGATCATGCTGTTGATAGTGCAGCAGGCTCGCTGCGAAAGACACTCAACTCTGTTACCCCTCTTGAAACTTATAGGAAGGCCCTCCATAATACCAGAGCAGCGTATTACTAGAGGAAAATAGGAACCCCAGGTTTCCTTTCAGCACTCTAGCCAGGCTGACAGAGAGTCACAGCTCTATTGAGCCAAGCATATATACTCTCAGTAGTAACAATTTCATGAGCCCTTTTAATGATATAATTCTATTAGAGACAAAATCCAACCACCTTCACTAAATACCAACCCACTCTTGATCCAGGGGTTTAGCAAACTAAAGGAAGACTAACTATACAGACACAGCAACATTTACTTTGCATTAAATGAGCAGCTTTAAGCTGTTCAAGTCCTATTTTTCACATCAATCTCTATTTGTACATGTTAATAATGAGTCCTCCATGCACGTCAAAGTCAGTCATGGAGTTCCACAAGGATCTGTGCACGGACCAATTATTTATATATGATTCCTTTAGGCAATATTATCAGGAAACATTCCATAAACTTTCATTGTTATGCAGATGATTATATTTATCGATCAAGCCAAATGAAACTCATCAGTTAGCTAAAATCCAAATGTGCTTCCAGGATGTTATATAATAATACAACATCCTGCAGTTTTCTAATGTTAAACTCAATTAAAACTGAAGTTATTGTTCTGGGGCCTAAGCACCTCCGTGATGCATTATCTAAAGACATAGTTTCCCTTGATGGCATCGCCCTGGCCTCCAGCACCACTGTGAGGACATGTTGTTTAATTCTCACATTAAGCAAATTTCAAGGACCACCTTTTTTCACCTACATAATATTGAAAAAATCAGGAACATCCTGTCAAAAAATGATGTTGAATAAACCGTGCATGCATTTATTACTTCTAGGCTGGATTACTTCAATTCCTTATTATCAGGCTGCTCGAAAAAGTCCATTAAGACTCTTCAGCTGATCCAGAATGCTGCAGCACGTGTTCTGACAGAAACCAGGAAGAGAGATCATATTTCTCCTGTCTTAGCTTCTCTGCATTGGCTTCCTGTGTTGCAAAATGGTAAAAACATGCATCTTTTACACACAGCAACTCGTAATTCTGCACACTTGTTTGTAATGATGCAATCAATCCAACATGGGGTCAAGTCCCTGGCCAGCATAGGCAATGTCAACCTTTGACTTTGATTTTGCAGTTGCACAAACGTTTTGAGTGTAATGTGCTTTTCCTTTATAGTTTTCTTTGTTCTTTGGGCTTACTTGAATATACAAATATTCAAGACTGTATTACTTTCAGTACTTACAGTATAATATATTTAATGTACTTAGTTGGATTACTATACTTTTAACCAGCTTTACAATTGCCAACAAGCATTTTTCAATGAGGTTCACATTTTCAGTACTCTTCACACTGTTAGCACAACAGAAGTCTTGCTGTAATACAAAATGCATTGATTTACAGTAACACAAAAGTAATTCAGGACCACAGCTTTCAAAATTCAAGAATTATTTTCTCACTCAGTCATCCACCAGAAAAGCCATGTGTATCCACAGCTAATTTAATAAAAGCAGTTTACTCTGAGCTCCTCCCTCGAACAAATGGTGTAGTTGCGAGCAAAGTCCAGTCCAACCACAGGTGTTTATTTGTCCGAAAGCTGGAGGGCTGCTCCCTGCTCCTCTATCCCAAGTTTAGCAGCGCTCAGCCGGATTGCAACAGACTTGAACTTGGGTTCAAGTATGGGCTCTGGCTGGGCCTCTTGGGGACATTCATAGAGTTGTCCTGTAGCCACTCCTTTGTTATCTTGGCTGAGTGGTAAGGGTCATTGTCTGGTTGGAAGATGTGGTACATGTGCCTTTTACTCAGGAGTGGCTTCTGTCTGGTCACTCTACCATACAGGCCTGATTGGTGGAGTGTTGCAGAGATGGTTGTTCTACATGTGCTTTTTCATTTTTTATTTTTAATAAATTTAATAAAGTTTTTAATAAAGTTTTTCAAACTAACTTCTTTCATTTCACCTAGCAGCAACCTCCGGCCTACACTTCCGATGCCAATACAGAAGTATCTAAAACTGCAATTCATCGAGTGGCCACTTGAGGCTGGCTGCAGAAGGGAGTCTATCTCCATTGACCCCCATGTTAAAATGCCCAACTGTACAGCAGAATAAAACATGTTTACAGCCTGGTTCAAAAAATGGTTTTAGTCCATATCGCTAATTTTGCCCTTCGTGACAACTTTGAGGGGGGTGATTTTTTTTATAACTCACCTGTTTAAATTATATTAAGCCTTAAAGTTTGCATTATAAGGGTTGTGGTCATTTTAATTGACAGGCGTCTCTAGCCTCAGTCACTGCTAGCAATCGGTCAGCGATCTGTTAGCCTCACTCAGCTACACGGAGCTCTGAAGCTCAGCCTGTCGGAGCCTTTTCTACATGCAGATACCAGATGAATAGCAGGCTGTGCAGTTAATTGGAGAGAGAACCTCCAGGAGATTCGTGTTCTACTTGGTGAGTGAAATTCCTGTATTTTATTTATGTGTTAACATTTAACAGGTATCGCTCGGCATATAGCTTGTTAGCTTAACTTTAGCTCGTTACGCTAATTAGCCTGATACGAGCAGCCCCAAGCTGCTAAGTTAGTGTAAGCAAGTAACTGTTCTAAACGCAGCTTTACTGAGTCAACAACAAGTCAACAAGAAGAGAGAAGCCGTTGTAACGTTATTAGATTAACCTTAGTGTTAGACATTAGGGTGATAATGCAGGAAAAGGCATCTGTGTGAAGTTGTAAGTAAAGGCTCAGCTCTCAGTTAGTTGATGTTATGTTAACGGTAACTTTTACTAACGGGCGATGTGAGATTTAGCTACGTCCTGTAACGGAATCACTGTTCAGTTAGATACTAGCCAGATACTATTATAAGTCGCTGGACCTGATCCCGATGGACATGAAGGGTTTAAAGGCAGAGAGCCGAGGGGGGAGCGGCTGTGGAGTTCTGCCTGAAACTGTCACACCTAGGTGCACCAATGCCACTATTTGAGCTAGCTGCCTCTCCTGAGGAGAGCCGTGCACCTCCAAGTGTAACGTTATTGTTTAAAAACAATAACGTTATACTATTCTTTGTGGGGTTCATCAGTGGGGATGTTTGATTCGAAGTAGATATTAAAGGCAGTTTACAGTACAATAAGTTATTACAATCACTGGATGTAGCATTCCTTGAGATTCAGCAAACAATCTGAGCTGATAACCGTGTTTGATCAGCGACATTTCTGATAAGGAGCTTAAGAGGTGGATGCTTAATTCGGCAGAACAGCTGTTGTAGGCTACCTGCAGAGATTTTCATCCACATTTTTTCTCAGCATATAATGCACGCTATGCCTGCTGACAGGTAGCTGGGCTGTAACTAGGGCGATGGTTTAGTTAAGGTGAGAAATTAGCTGTGCAAGAGCCGCCTCTGAGTTTTTTTGGTGGGTTAGAATTTGGCAAAAAAAGTAGTACAGTTCAATAAGAAATATAAAATAAGATCCTTATAATAAACATTCAATAAGATCTGACTTGAGTAGTTATTATTGCACAGTGTCCAGTAGAAAACCGTATATTGCACATATTAGGATACTGTATTTTACATTGCCACCCCCAATTACTGTCACATGCCAGAGAGGGTATCAGGTGGCGATCTCAGAGTTCAGTAGCTTTATGGCTCTTTTGAAAAAGCTGCTTAACTGTCTACAGTCATTGTTGTCTTTACATGGACCAGAGGAGCTGATTGCAGAACCCTCCAGATGTGATTAGCTGTGTCCAGCTCTTCAGGAGAGAACAGCTCCAGCTTCCAGCTCTTGTGCTCCTGCTTTTCTCTTTAATCACCATCATTAACTAAGAACTCTACCACAAGCTTATTACGTCTATTACAAGTAACATACTGAGGTGACGTCCAATTAAACAACTCGTAACCAACGGTTAGTAAAAGGGTTAATTGATTTGCTTGAAATTGTTCGTTTGAGCTGTAACATTAAGTAAACTTAAGGTAATAACTGATTCATCGTTAACTCTTAACGTTGGTCTCAACAAAATCTAACGTTAGTGTTACAAAATAACGTTATCACATTTATATATTAAAAAACATTTAAAACCTTGTGAAGTATAATATCAGTAACAGATATTTTAGTTATTTTAATATCTTCCAGGGTCTTACCTTGACAGTAAGCTGGTAATGTCCGTAAACTGGTAACAACACGGCCGCAGGTTCCAACCTCCACCGTACAGCACTGCAGAGTAGCATGTAGCATTAGCTCCTTAGCCTGAGCTAACTCGGTCACATCAAGCTAGGCGGGAGTGGTTTCAGCAGCACATCAACTCAGCTGCACCTACGACCCACCTCTTGGCCCATTTTTGGTTATCCAGGAGCTCTTCAGAAACCAATGGGTGACGTCACGGATGCTACATCCACTTTTATATACAGGCTCTGCATTTCACCCATTTTGGAATAAGGCTGTAACATAACAAAATACCAAATGTAATGCCAAAATCCGCGAGGATTTGCGTTGAGACAAATCAGTTGAGGTGGTTTGGGCATCTGGTAAGGATACCTCTTGCACGCCTCCCAGGGAGGTGTTCCAGTCACATCTAGCTGGTAGGAGGCCTCGGGGGAAGACCCAGGACTAGGTGGAGAGATTATATCTCCACATTGGCCTCTGAACGCCTCAGGATCCCCCAGTCAGAGCTGGTTAATGTGGCTCGGGAAAGAGAAGTTTGGGTTCCCCTGCTGGAGCTGCTGCCCCCGCGACGCGACCTTGGGTAAGCGGATGAAGATGGATGGAGAAGAAGACGGTATTTTACCATGGTCACTGCTGAAAAGACAATATTTGGTTCAAAAGTGAGCATTTTTTCACAGACTATTTGCGGATAATGATTCAACATTGACATTTAAATGTTGATTGATGAAGCCTTTACTATACTCCGATTTAAGAGTAGCATAGCTCCTTTTTGTTTTGCATAGCAAGTGAGAGAGAGAGCAGCAGCGAGTGACAGTGAAAAGGATGCAGAGCAGATGATTAGCAGTTGCCTGTTTAGTAAATGTACACATCAGTGAATAAAAGTTGCAGCTTCACAAGACCAAAGTAATCCTCCCATGTGTTGTTTTCCATCTGCAACTCACTCAAAAGTGAAGGGGGTTATCACGTTGGAGATTATGTCAGACAGTTTCATATGAGGTGCCCCTAGGGACATTTTCAGAATTCAGAATATTATTCAGAATACCATGCATATACATGTACTTTTCCTCTCACATACACATATGAAACCAAACGCATTCACATACTATAGTGAAAAGCTCACATACATACAAGTAAAATGCTTTTACACACACAACTGAAACGCTCTCACACACACAACTGAAAATATTACGCTCACACACACAACTGAAAAGCTCACACACATACAAGTGAAATGCTTTTACATACACTACTGAAACGCTCACACACACACACTACTGAAACGCTCTCACACACACAACTGAAACGCTCGTGCACACACAACTGAAACGCTCTCACAGACACAACTGAAATGCTCACACACACACAACTGAAACGCTCACACACACATGTGAAACGCTCTCACACACACAACTGAAACGCTCACACAAACTCAAGTAAAATGTATGTTGTATAAAAGCATTTCAGTATGTTGTATGAGAGGATTTTAGTTGAACAGGAAGGCATTTCAGTTAAACAGGAAGGCATTTCAGTTGAACAGGAAGTTGTTTAAATAAAAGCACACGTCTCACAATTCACAACTTTCTATCAGTTTATGTTTTTCACCCTTTTGCCTCACTACACTATAGGGCTGGGGCGATTTGTCAACGTAATCGACGTAATCGATTCCGTAAATTCATCAACACACATTTCGTGCGTCGACGCGTCGCTGCATCCGGTGTGGGACAAGCTCTAGCTACAAGACAGCGCCTTCAACCGTCTAAAGTTTGGAGTATTTCAGACAGCCACTCAACAACGTGCTGCTCCGTGAGCTCTCTGAACTGGAAACGGCTTCACTGCAGCACAACTGCTGTCCACAAATACGTGAAACAGCATGAACACGTGAAGCAAAAGTATCCTGAACCAATTTGTCTAGACGGCAGCACCGCAAATTGTGTTTACTTTCTGTCGCCACACAAGCACGGCACATTATCAGCATGAAGACATGTAGTCCGTTAAAATGAATAATAAAATTTATTGCCTTCATTTTAAAGTAATTTCTATCCCACTGCTGTCATGGTAGCGTAATGTTACACTGCGTGCCATCTAATGTTCGGCTGTTTCATATTTTCTGTTTCCCACAGAATGACAGTCTAACTGTGGCGGGGACACGATACTAAATATACAGCGTGCTAGCCTCAAAAGTCCAGCTGAATTCTAACATTAACATTAGCTCTCCTTATTAACTCGGCTCCCTGCATGCTGGCTAATAACTTTTTTAAGCTGGGTCTCCGACACTGACAGCGTTGTGTTGGACAGATTTGTGCAGCGGTTTTCCATGAGGGAGAGAGAGCGAGAGAGGCATGGGTGAGAGACAGAGAGGGACAGGTCAGAGGAAGTGTTGCACGAATGCGGGTTGATGCTCTGCAATCAAATACGATTTTAAATAGACTTAGTAAAAAACATTGAAAATCAATCTGTGGCGGTCAGCGTTGGTGTGGCGGGCTGCCACAAATAAATGAACGAATGGGAAACACTTTATTTAATGGCTATATATGAGCAAGAAAACAGCTGATTCAGATAATCTGTGACTGTCTGTACTGTCTGTGAGTCCTTTCAGGTGTTCACTGATGCAGAAATACATTTGATTATCATATTGCATTACTCAATATTGAAATAAATCCATGTCAGAAAAACGTTTTAAGTAAAGTAGCCTAATTAATGTCTGTTATTGTTATTATCACAACACAGCAGTGATGTGGAAATATGATTAATTTTAAGATTTGCTACTATTATCATTAATCTAATGTTCTTTATCAAGATGATTGATTAAAACATAGATTTATTGATTAAAAATGTTTTTGATATTTATTTTGGATAACTTTGTAAATTTCATAGAGTAATAGGCAACTTTTCATTCTTTAGAATAAACAAAATTAGTTGAAAAAATAATCGTTAGATTAATCGACTTGAAAAACAATCGGTACAGCCCTACACTACACACTGTACAGTAAGCCAATAAACATGTAATATCCACAAGACCTACTGAAAGGTCACAATAAATGACAACATCTGTAGAGGTTCAAAACTATTGAGTGTACAGATAATTCTTTTTTTATGTAACTTCTTAGTGAATGCTACATTTGTCTCTTAAAGAATTTCTTCTTCTCCAGCTCTGCCAGGAGTCTGTCTGGTCAGAGTGCGCCTCCCAGCGTTGGTGTGCTGGCATTTGATAACTAGCAGTGGGCTAACATTGACCCATCTGATTAGTTTGAAATTGAGCATATACTTTGGAAGAAATTAAACTATGAGCCGATGCTTGTCAGAAGCAATAAACAAAATGCCGTTGTACGATCAACAGTTGTTCGCTTGAATTGTGAGACGGGTGCTTTTATTTAAATAACTTCCTGTTCAACTGTAATGCCTTCCTGTTTAACTGAAATGTCTTCCTGTTCAACTGAAATCCTCTCATACAACGTACTGAAATGCTTACATACAACATACATTTTACTTGAGTGTGTGAGTGTTTCAGTTGTGTGTGTGAGAACATTTCACGTGTGTGTGTGTGAGCATTTCAGTTGTGTGTGAGAGCGTTTCACGTGTGTGTGTGTGAGCGTTTCAGTTGTGTCTGTGAGCGTTTCAGTTGTGTCTGTGAGAGCGTTTCAGTTGTGTGTGCGTGAGCGTTTCAGTTGTGTGTGTGAGAGCGTTTCAGTTGTGTGTGTGAGAGCGTTTCAGTAGTGTATGTAAAAGCATTTCACTTGTATGTGTGTGAGCTTTTCAGTTGTGTGTGTGAGAGCGTTTCAGTTGTGTGTGTAAAAGCATTTTACTTATATGTATGTGAGCTTTTCACTATAGTATGTGAATGAGTTTGGTTTCATATGTGTGTGTGAGAGGAAAGGTACATGTATATGCATGGTAATTCTGAATAATGTCCCTAGGGGCACCTCATAATCTAGCACCTCCCCTGACCGGCTCCAACGAACAGTCTCTGAACAAAATCCATACATTTGACATTCCGACATTCCAACGTAATTGGAAAATGAATTCAGTAATATATATAAATTAAATTTATATATATATACATAGATATGTTAGTATGTGGTGAAACATCTTACTAAGTGAATCTATTAAGTAACAATAAATTGGCAAATGGCATTCAGAATTCTGAGAATACTGCAATATTAACACACACTCACAAAAACACACAATGCCATCAAAAGTACACCCAAATTTCATACATGGCAAATTCAGATGTGGGGCATTGTTGAATAGAAAAAAACTATTCATTGGCTCTCTTCCTCTGTTTCATTCATTCATTCATTCAGCCCATCATTTCTTTCTGTCTTCCATCGGCCAGCGGGTGGCTGCAAAATGAGAAAAGGGTCAACCTCTCCTCATTTACCTAACAAAAGACTGGAAAAAAGAGAGAGAGAAAGAGGAGCTGACGGCTGTCACAGAGAGAAAGAGAGAGGGGAACCAAGACAGATGACCTGCAGCTTCACTCTGAAAAGTTTCATTCCATTACATCTCACACAATCCACATCTTGTCAGCACACATCAATTACTGTCTGCATCAAACAGCACAATAGGAGCTCTAATCATCAAAGAGCATTTGGAGAGTGATCAATGATGACTTCCTACCTTCCACCACTGAAACAAGAGTGATGACAAGATCCTGAGTTTATTCTGGCCATAACAGGACTAAGATTATAGTGTGTGTGCAAAGAGCACCCTATAGAGAAACAGGTTTTGAAGATGTTGTAACACTATACACTGCGTGTACAATTATTATGCAAGCAAATATTATGAATGAATAATTATTTTTGTGCACATTTTCCAACTCCAAACCATATAAATTTGAATGCTTATTGGAGTTTATCATTTTCAGGTAACATGTCTTTGAATGAAACCTTACATCAAGGTGTGCATGATTATAGGGAGCTTCATTACTTCAGGTAAAATAAGTAAAAAAAAACAGATCTGACACTGAAAAGTTTGAAACTGTAAAATGCCATTCAGATGGATGCAGCACAGTTAAGCTTTTAAGGCGTCACCGGACAATCGAACGTTTTGTTGCGAATAGTCAACTGAGGCTCTAAAAGCGCATGGATAAGAAAAGGTCTAAATTAGCTGCAAAAGACTTGAGTATAATTAAACTTGAAGCTACCAGGAACCCATTATCCTCCCGTGCCACCATACTGCAGAACTGCAACCTACCTGGAGTATACAGACGTACAAGGTGCTCAGAGACATGGCCAAGGTCAGGAAGGCTGAAAACGACCAACACTTACCAAGATTCCAGTGTTGGGCAAGCTACTTGGAAAATGTAGTGAGCTAAGCTACTAGCTACTCTACATTAAATAAAGCTTCACTACACAGAAGCTACTCCCCAGTGAAATCTTAGCAAGCTAAGCTACAGCAACGTGGCAAAAGTAGCTTAGTTACAGCTAAGCTACTTTTAATTTTTTAATAGTTAAAAGTTAGGTCATTTATATATAAATATTTATATACACACACTCACACACACAACATAGGCCTAGTTATATTGAACCAACTTCATTTCACAGTAGCAATAGAAGAAAGACTAAAAACCTGCTGCAATGTGTGTGTGCGAGAGAGCTAAATCAGACACAGAAACTCTCCTACTTACTGCTATGTCATTGCTGCTAAATGTACTTCCTCATGCAACAAACGGAAAACCATTGTTGTGTATAAAGCAACTTAATTATCATATTATTAATTAATTGAATTAATTATTTATTAATTCTATATTTTTTATATTTTATATGTGACTTTGTGCTCTGGCAGCATTCGAACCTAAACAACCTAAACATTCATGGCAGAGAAAGAGCGAGAGCGAGAGAGAAAGAGAGAGAGAGAGAGAGACACTCCGTCGGAAGTGTCTTTATTCCACTGCAGCAAAGTCGCAAAGAGTCACATGTTGAAGTGTCAAAGTGGGCAAAGAAATACTGTATGACAGATTTTTCAAATGTTTTATGGACAGATGAAATGAGAGTGACTCTTGACGGACCAGATGGACAGGCCGGTGGCTGGTCACCAATTTCAATTCAGAGCAGGTCTAGACCGTACTCTGAAGTTATTTACAGAAGCCCAACAATTCTCACCAAGAGCAGCACTAGGCGACACAGGCAAGGAAAAACTTCCTTTAAGAGGTAGAAACCTCGAGCAGAACCATGGCTCAGGGTGGACGGCCATCTGCCTCGACCGGTTGGGGGTGGGGGAGAGAGAGAGAGAGAGAGAGCAGAGGGAGGCAGCCTACACAGTATACACATAGAGGTACAGACAGTAAAGGTAATGTTGCTATAGACTGAATGAAAAATGGTACAGATATTTATAGTAATGTTAATGATAATAACGGTAATAATAGCAATAGGACTAGTAACAGCAGTCGTAACTGCAGCAGAGGGCGTCGAGCAGGAACACGGGGGCAGCAGGAGACTCCCAACCACAGATCCAGACTCCACAGCTCCAGAGCCAGCAAGCGACAGGAGGAGGAAGCACACGACCACGGGAAAGGGAACAAGTCGAGTTAGCAACATGCATTAATGGGATGAGGTTGCACTCAGAGAGAGAGAGAGAGAAGAGGAGAGAGGAGCTCAGTGCATCATGGGAAATCCCCCGGCAGTCTAGGCCTATAGCAGCATAATTAAGGGATGGTTCAGGACTTACCCGAGCCAGCCCTAACTATAAGCTTTATCAAAAAGGAAAGTCTTAAGCCTACTCTTAAATGTAGAGACGGTGTCTGCCTCCCGAACCCAAACTGGAACCTGGTTCCACAGGAGAGGAGCCTGATAGCTGAACGTTCTGGTTCCCATTCTACTTTTGGAGACTCTAGGAACCACAAGTAACCCTGCATTCTGGGAGCATAGTGCTCTGATGGGGTAGTAAGGTACTATGAGCTCTTTAAGATAAGATAGTGCCTGACCATTAAGAGCTTTGTATGTTAGAAGAAGGATTTTAAAATCTATTCTGGATTTTACAGGAAGCCAATGCAGAGAAGCTAAGACAGGAGAGATATGATCTCTTTTACTGGTTCCTGTCAGAACACGTGCTGCAGCATTCTGGATCAGCTGAAGAGTCTTAATGGACTTTTTCGAAGAGCCTGATAATAAGGAATTGCAGTAATCCAGTCTAGAAGTAACAAATGCATGGACTAGTTTTTCTGCATCATTTTTAGACAGGATATTCCTGATTTTTGCAATATTACGTAGGTGAAAAAAGGCGGTCCTTGAAATTTGCTTAATGTGAGAGTTAAACGACATGTCCTGATCAAAGATAACTCCAAGATTTCTCAGTGGTGCTGGAGGCCAGGGCAATGCCATCCAGGGAAACTATATCTTTAGATAATGCATCACAGAGGTGCTTAGGCCCTAGAACAATAACTTCAGTTTTATCTGAGTTTAACATTAGAAAATTGCAGGTCATCCAGGTTTTAACGTCCTGAAGACACATTTGAAGCTTAGCTAACTGATGAGTTTCATCTGGCTTGATCGATAGATATAACTGAGTATCATCTGCATAACAATGAAAGTTTATGGAGTGTTTCCTGATAATGTTGCCTAAAGGAAGCATATATAAAGTGAAGAGGATTGGTCCAAGCACAGATCCTTGTGGAACTCCATGACTAATTTTGGTATGCATGGAGGACTCATCGTTAACATGTACAAACTGAAATCGATCTGATAAATAGGACTTAAACCAGCTTAGAGCGGTTCCTTTAATGCCAATGAAATGTTCCAGTCTCTGTAATAGGATCTGATGGTCAATGGTATCAAATGTAGCACTAAGATCTAGTAAAACCAATACAGAGACAAGTCCTTTGTCTGATGCAGTTAGGAGGTCATTAGTAATTTTCACCAGTGCTGTCTCTGTGCTATGATGAGCTCTAAATCCTGACTGAAAATCCTCAAATAAACTATTGCTATGTAGAAAGTCACACAGCTGTTTGGCGACTGCTTTCTCCAGGACCATAGAGATAAATGGAAGGTTAGATATAGGTCTATAGTTGGCTAAAACGTCTGGATCCAGGTTGGGCTTTTTCAGAAGAGGTTTAATTTCAGCTACTTTAAAGGAACACTCCGACTTTTTGGGACTTTAGCCTATTCACCTTATCCCCCAGAGTTAGATAAGTCCATACATACCTTTTTCATCTCCATGCGTGCTATAAGTCTGTTTGACGCACCCACCGCGAGCCTAGCTTAGCACAAAGACTGGATGTACATGGTTGCAGTTAGCCTACTAATCCAAATAAGTGAAAAAATAACGCAAACATTTTCCTATTTCCAGGTTGTGATTTGTATAGTCATAGAGTGTACAAAAACAAAGTCATATGAGATACAGACATATTTTAATCGTGATAAATACTGGGAACTATATTCTCTGAAGGCTGAAGCACTGCTACTTAGCGGAGTGAGAACCGCGAGCACCTGAGACGCCGTTGTTTCTTCTGTCAACAAAACAAACGTGACTAACTAGCTAGTAGCGGACGTGAATGGCGATCATGGCTGATTTTGAGGAAATGTCAGATGATTTTTACTTTGTATCAAACCAAGATCCTGAACCATATCGGTTTGAGCCAGAATACACAGACGAGGAGTTACAAAGTTTTGAGGCTGATAGACAAGATGCCGAACAGACTGAGGAGGTCGAATCATATAGTAGTGTGACGAGCATTACATTAGATCTAAGTTAGCTAATGGCACTGTTACAGTAACGTTAGGCTAAACATCTAAAAGATAACGGAACACTTACCGCAGCCGCAGCACTTTGTCCTGTAAGTGATTTTGATGGGATGGCCGTGTCCTTCAGCACACGTTTCATGGTTCTTGTGGCAAATTCCATTTTTTCAATATAGTCGTCGTCATTGAAATGTACAGAGCAAACATAATCCCTTGATACTCTCCTTAGGTGTGTTTGGATCAATATTCAGAGCAATTAGCCATTTCTTCATCCGGTCAGCATTTCTAGTTGGGATTCTGTGAAACATCATGGTATTACCTGGTCTCCCCTGTTTATTGTCGCAGCTCTTTACACTGCAGCGAAAACCCATGATTGTAAAACACGCTTTTACTATTTATAATTTGCTGACGCTGTAGCTAACCCAAACTCTGAACGAACTTTCCGCTCCTCCTCACCACGGCGCGTCTCAGGTGCTGCGGTTCTCACTCCCCAAGTAGCAGTGCTTGTTTGTGGTTGACATGCGGCATGGTTGCGGCTCGCTTGCAGCCCAGATCTGGCAAACAGGAGTGGACCGCCCAAGTGCCATCATTCCATGCGGTATGTGGGCCAGATGAACGTGTCAGGTGTGGGCCGGATCCGGGCCACAGCAAATTTGCTACCTGGGAAGCGACAGGAGGAGGAAGCACACGACCACGGGAAAGGGAACAAGTCGAGTTAGCAACATGCATTAATGGGATGAGGTTGCACTCAGAGAGAGAGAGAGAGAAGAGGGGAGAGGAGCTCAGTGCATCATGGGAAATCCCATGATGCACTGAGATGAAAAAGGTATGTATGGACTTATCTAACTCTGGGGGATAAGGTGAATAGGCTAAACTCCCAAAAAGTCGGAGTGTTCCTTTAAAGTACTGTGGCACATAGCCTGTTGATAAAGACAAATTGATCACATCCAGCAGAGAAATGCTGACTAAGGGCAAAACTTCTTTAAGCACCCTAGTCGGGATGGGGTCTAAGAGGCAGGTAGATGGTTTAGATGAAGAAATTATTGAAGTTAGTTGATAAAGATTGAGGGAAGCAAAGCAGTCTAAACATATAATTGGTTTTACAGCTGTTTCTAAAGTTCCTGAGTATAGAGATAAGTCGGTGCCAGTTGAGGGCAGGTCTTGGTGGATTTTGTTTCTAATAGCTAGAATTTTATCATTAAAGAAGCTCATGAAGTCGTAACTACTGAGAGCTATGGGAATACTTTGCTCAATAGAGCTGTGACTCTCTGTCAGCCTGGCTACAGTGCTGAAAAGAAACCTGGGGTTGTTCCTATTTTCCTCTATTAATGACGAATAGTACGCTGCTTTGGCATTACGGAGGGCCTTCCAATAAGTTTTAAGACTATCTTGCCAAATTAAACGAGAATTTTCCAGTTTGGTGGAAAGCCAATTCCTCTCAAGTTTCTGCGATATTTGCTTTAATTTGCGAGTTTCAGTATTATACCATGGAGCTAACTGTCTTTATTTTAGTATTTTCTTTTGTAGAGGGGCCACAGAGTCGAGTGTTGTTCGCAGCGAGCCTGCAGCACTATCAACAAATTGATCGAATTGGGAGGGACTGACAATCGCATTATCGAGTCCACTGTTAATTTGATACCTGATAGTGAATTTAGCGCCGATGGGATTGCATCCTTAAATTTAGCTATAGCATTATCAGACAGACATCTTGTATAGAACTTTTTGCCCAATGGAGGATAGTTCAGCAATACAAGCTCAAAAGTTATCAAACAGTGGTCAGAAAAAGAGGGATTCTGTGGGAACACTATTAAATGTTCAATTTCAATACCATATACCAGAACAAGGTCGAGGGTGTGATTAAAACAGTGAGTCGGTTCATTAACACTCTGAGAGAAGCCAATTGAATCTAATAGAGAGATAAACGCAGTACTAAAGCTGTCATTCTCAACATCCACATGAATATTAAAATCCCCTACAATAATAACTTTGTCCGTTTTAAGGACTAAAGTTGACAAAAACTCTGCAAATTCAGATAAGAATTCAGAGTACGGACCAGGTGCTCGGTACACTATAACAAATAGAATTGGTTGCAGTGATTTCCAGCTTGGGTGTGAAAGACTCAGAACAAGGCTTTCAAATGAGTTATAATTTAGTTTAGGTTTAGAGCTGATTACTATGCTAGAGACAAAGATAGCTGCAACTCCACCTCCTCGGCCTGTGCTTCGAGGAATGTGAGTATTAATATGACTGGGAGGGGTGGATTCATTTAGGCTTACATATTCTCCGTCACCCAGCCAGGTTTCAGTAAGACAAAATAAATCAATTTCATAATCTGATATTAGTTCATTTATTGGTACACCTTTAGAAGAGAGAGATCTGATGTTCAAGAGTCCACATTTTACTCTCCTATTCGTTTGCACTATTGCTCTTGTGGTTTTAATTTTTATGAGATTTTTATGGACAGCTCCTCTTCTGTTTACCTGTGATTTAAATAATTTCAATGGTCGGGGGACAGACACCGTCACTATAGGGTTTTCACTAAGTAACTCCTGGAACGGAGGAGCAGAGAAGTGTGTTAAACTGCGACTCTGCGTAGGGTTTTGGGTGGGTAACTGCTGAATTAGAAGGGCAGAGAAGTGTGTTAGACTGCGACTCTGCCTTCTGGTCTCAACTCTGGGTTGTCATGGATTTGGTCCGCTAATAAAGTTGGCCAGATTTCTAGAAATGAGAGCTGCTCCTTCCCAAGTGGGATGGATGCTGTCTCTCCCAAATCAGACCAGGTGTTCCCCAGAAAGTCTGCCACAGCAATAATGCTAACAGCATAGCAGTCGGGGATGGTGACTGTTTGAAGATGGTGTTGGAGCGGGGAAGAGGTATGACTGTGGGCGTCTCAAAGCTACAGTAGAAACCATTCAGCTCGTCAGCCAGTTGTTGAGTACTAGCAGTGTTGGGGGATGGTCTCCTGTAGTTATGGCGCGTTCGAGACTGGTCGTAACTGGGATATTTCCCAGTTGAAACTTCCGACTCCCGACATCAAAGCGTTCCAGGTGCATGGTGGTGCGTGACGCCGCGAAAGTGAACGAAAATCATGGGTGACCATGACAAAGTGAACACACAGTTGCACCCTCAGCAGTGCTTTAGGTGTTAATTAAAAGGATGGCAGTTTAACTGCAACAACTGAAATAAATAGCCCATACATTACTAGTTATGTGTACCCCAAGTTGGTAGCCCTGAAGTAAGTCTATGTTGTCCGTTACACTTCCTAATGTTTTGGCATTTTTAACAATAACTTTTATGCAGAAAAGATGACTTTATGAGATTCTTTACTGTAGCCAACTACCGTATGTGTAAAACATATTTCTACATCAATATGCATGCAGAACAAATTTTACTGCATGATCGTATTTATTATTTTAATTCAAATACATGCAAATATACGTTTTGTTGCCGCTTAGTTTATGGTTTACCATTTACAAAGTGTGCTTCCATGGGCTGACATTGTTTTCTGACGTCATTCAGCTGCTACTCATGAAGTCGGGGTACAAATTTTTTCTCAGAGTTCACAAGTAGGAAATCTGACTTCAAGTGGTGTTCCGGGGTACTTTTCCTAATTGGAGGTCGGAAATTTCCCAGTTCCGAGTTGCCGGGAACGCAGCATTAGTGAGTGTCTGCAGGCCTCTCCACACTGACGCAGGGTCACTGGCTCTGAAGCTGTTTCCTAGCTTATCAGCATAGCTCCTCTTTGCTGCTTTGATCTCTTTAGTCAGATTGTTCCTGGCCTGGTTATACAGGACTCTGTTCCCACAGAACTCTGCACAACAGTCCATCGCTGGTGTTGTGCATCTAGTGCACTGAGAGCAGCTCCCCCATAAACACCTTCCCTCAGTCCAGCTGCAGCCATGCACTGTGTAATGGTACTGGCCTGTCTTTTCTCTCCCTGAACACAGTCACTCATTTCAGTTACGTTAACGTTTCAGTAATTCAACGTTAACGTTAGATTCAGTGGCGGATCCAGATCATTTTCAAGTGAGTGGGACAGGGGAGAATAACAGTTGAATTAGGGGGGCAACCAAAAGTGAACAAAAAAATAAAGGTCGCCACTGACCACTCTCAACATTTAGACTACAAAGTGGAAACAATTAGATTGCATACTTACAGACTATATTGAAGTATTTTTGGCTACATTAAATCTTTCACCTTGCATATGACCTTTGCACTGTCAACATTAAAATATGAATGTCCTTTTGTTTATGATATTATCATTATCAGCATTTGGCTACTATGTGTAATTAGAAAACTCACCAACATCAGCCTAAGGTAGATCAAGTGGACGCAATGTATTGTGCAAGAATAACGCAATGTGCAGGACTATCAATTTTCACATATTGCAATATTTATCAATTATTTTTTATAATGATAATTAATTCTCTTCATATTTTAATAATAATCAGTCTTAAGCACAATAAGCAGAAGTGATACGTTCTCGCAATGGAAAGCTCATCATTTGGAGGTGCAGGCACTTCACAACAATATTTTGCTATTTCTGTGTAAGCTACTTAACAACCTTATGATATCGTCCATATCCAAGGCCTCTGGGACAACACATGTAACACCCTGAGGTCACTTAAGTCTTTTACTGTTCATAGTGGTGTGTAACTGATTTTTTATGAGTTATGAGTTTATGAATTTAAATGCAGAAAAGCAGTGTTCACAAACAGCTGTGCTTACAGGTAGGGCCATGGCAATTATGCACAGTCTGAACAGCTCATAGAAAACCACACTGAATGGCTCCAGATATACTGTGAGCAAACTGGTTAGATCTTTCATTCCAGCCACCTTCTTCCTCTCCAAGATGGGCTTGACTTGATGTAGCTCATGCTTAAGATCAACCAGGTTTGTGTTATAAATTCCCATCAAAAACTGAGGAGTCTTTGAGTGCTTAAATCCCTTTCATGATATCACAATTACTTTTACAAAGATGCCTCTCTAGCTCAGCATTCACAGTGTCTAAGATGGGATAGAAAAGTTGCTTTGTTGCGCTGTGCAATATTGTGGATGGCTGTACACAGTAGGACATCAATTGTCTTGATATACTTTCGGATTTCCTTCGCCTTCATTTGGTATTGTTTATCCATTGCCTTGAGTAAAGATGTATTGTTTTTAACACCCGTCTTATATGTCCATGTCACCTTGGCATTTAGATGGTCCTCTGCCTTGGCATGTATCTGGAATCCTCCATATTTATACATGGCCTTTTTCCAGGTTGAAATAGGTTGTCTCAGGAGCAGAGGGGAGCAAAAAATGGCAGCACACAAAGGGAAGTTATTTGGGAACTATTGTGCAGAGAAAAGTCTGGAGATAAAAAGTTTTAAAATAAGTTTTTAGAAGTTCATAGTGAATGCTGGCATTGTTACGCAATGACAATTTTAATTATAACTTCATTTGTATACTACTTTTTTATACAGGTAACAAAGTGCAAAGTTCAGCAAGCAATGCAAAACAGAGACTAATATATCACATTTTTAAGAAACATACAGACATGTTCAAGTGTAACTTGTTTTCAACCAAAATGTACAAAGAAACATCTGCATTCCAAAAGACAAGCAATATAAAAGGGCAATTCACATATTGCTACATGGTGGGTTAATAACAGTTTGGGTTGATTAATAATCTACCTTGGGGACCTTTAGGTGCAGCAAATGTAGGCACTGATTGAACTGGGAGGTTCCTGTTGCTGCTGCTGCTGCTTCTGCTGCTGTCATCCGTTTCTGCATAGTCATCATCAGGTTCAGTGGTCCCCTCTCTGGGTACATCTACAAATATTGTTCGGCACAGTTAACACCATCCATCTTCATCCGCTTATCCGGGGTCGGGTCGTGGGGGCAGCAGCTCCAGCAGGGGACCCCAAACTTCCCTTTCCCGAGCCACATTAGCCAGCTCTGACTGGGGGATCCCGAGGCCTCCTCCCAGCTGGACGTGCCTGGAACACCTCCCTACCCAAGACTGTGCGTGGAGGTCAGCCCCACCTGATCTAATTGGTAGCACTCCATCTCCTGCAGAAGTTCCGGCTCCTTCCCCCACAGAGAGGTGACGTTCCACGTCCCCAGAGCCAGCCTCTGCCGCCCGGGTCTGGTCCGTCGAGGCCCCTGGCCTTCACTGCCAACCCATGTGGCAGCGCACCCGACCCCTGCGGATCTTCCAATGGATGGTGGGTCCAAGGGATGTAGAGGGGGGTGCCACGTAGCTTTTTCGGGCTGTGCCCGGCCGGGCTCCGTGGCAAACCCGGCCACCAGGCGCTCGCCGACGAGCCCTCCCTCTGGGCCTGGCTCCAGATGGGGGCCCCGGGCTTCCTCCAGGCAGGGTTTTTCCTCCTCTTTTATGATCTGCCATCAGGGGTTTTTGTGAACCATTCTTGGTCTGGCCCCTCCCCTGGAACCTCTCTGCCTTGGGAGACCCTACCAGGAGCACTAGGCTCCAGACAACACAGCCTCCAGGTTCACCGGGGCACACAAACCTCTCCACCATGATAAGGTGATGGTTCACAGGAGAGGCACAGTTAACACTTTAAATTTAATTTAAATTTAAATTATACTTTTTAAAATACAAAGGCAAAGGCATGTGATTAAAAACTGGGCAGTGCACAATGCCATTAGCTTAATTTAGTTAATAAAAGTAGTCTAGCTAGAGAGCCCTACCTGCTACACTGTAAACCCGAACACGCTGCTTACTCAAAAGCATAAGCATAAGTTCAGTAATCAAAACCAGCTAATAAGTAAGTACAACATACACTAAACAACCAAGTCTTCTTCATGAGTTATGTTGTTTTAATTATGCGTGTATCATCATTTTTGTGATGATAGATTTCTTAATCAAACCCTCTGAGTGTAGAGACGCATGCTGACATCTGACGTCATTAACTGGCAAACTGGTCTTTACGTTTTCAGAAAATTCACGATGGCTACTCGATGCAAGTGGGACGAATAACGGAGCAAGACTTTTAATAACCTGTTTCACAAAAGTTGAGAACCAAGATTTATTCGCAGCACTGTGAAAAATGTTTTTTCTGTTCTTTAACTTCTACTTTACAACCATGCTAAGAGGACTGCATCAGTTGTTGATGCATGGCTAAAAGTTTAGTTTTATTAGCTGTGAACCTAATGATTCCCCTCAGCCCTTCTATTGCAGTGGCTGTAGTGTTAATGTACTGTATTTGTAAAGGAGCATTTTTCCACTGTGGTAATGAAACCTTTTAACTGGTGCAGAATGCTCCGTTTTTATTTAAAGTGTTTTATCACTTGTCATTTTGGAAGATGTTTGTGGTATGTTGACATGTGTTGCATTATTACACAAAAGAGTGTGTGTTATTTAGCATCGTCTCAGATATTAATGGGATGGACAAAATAACAGAAGCACCTGTCCATGTGAAACAAATTACCAGCAGCAAAACAAACTGCAGTTTCAGTGTTTCCCATTAATTAACGAGACCATGGCGGCCCGCAATAGTCTAATTTGCTCCGCCATGGTCTCAAAATGAACCGAAAATATTTTTACACGTTTCAGACCTCTACTTTGTGTTTTGTGGGCACTGCTCCACGCTGCTGTAAGCTCACACTTTGGCATCCGACTCGAGACAACCGCTTTTCTTTTGAGACAACCACGGTAAAGTTAACGGCCTGTTTCTGTCACTTGTTTCTGAGAAGGCAATTAGTTAGCCGCGGCTAAATAAGGAGTGCACATGTAGCGACTTAAGACATAGGAAATAAAAAAATATTGACTTGTACTTTTAATTTGACATCTTTGTTTATTTAAGTTAGTAGTACTCAGTGTAGTTAAGGCAATCAGTTGCCACAAATATTTTAAGTTCTGGGGTTAATTATTTAAGTATTAAAGTAATTGTTTTGGGTTAGTTGTAATCAGAAATATTAAACAAGAAACTAATAAATGCTGACTTTATTGAAAATGAAACAATGGGTTTTCACACTTAAAATTATTTATTTTGATAAAACTAAATATAATAAACATCAAATATTTATTGGCAATAATAATATTTCCAATAAGTATCTGAGTTATGTAAATCAGTAATTTTATCTAACAATAATCAAAAAGTACATGTAACCTAAACGTCAAATATTTAAGTTCTGGGAACTTTTGACTTTTGAGTTTATAAACTTGAGTACTGCTTACTCATTCGGGTTTACAGTATAAGTTACACACAAACAACAACCCACATAGCAAAACTAGTCTGGCCCAGTGACGGGCCACACAATGAATTACGGTCCACAAGTGGTTCAGATCTGGTAGCTAGAACACGGGCCACATATGGCCCATGATATAGCCATATCTCAGCCCACTGTATGACTATAGCTGGCCCTATTTTGGATCACACCTGATTTTAGCACTGTTTCCACATGTCAGCCTCAACTAAACCTTCACCATGCCACTTCAATTTTATATAGTTACCGTATTTGGCCCAGATTAAAAATATATATATATTTGCCAGACAATCTCTCAATCTCAACACTTGTACATAAAATACAGATTTTTGAACATAGTTTGGCATGAGGATCTCTCTGCCACAGAAATGATGGTATTTATTTCCCACAACATCCAGATTCACCAGACCAGGTTAAGTGTTTTAGCCCAGTCCAGGTTGACAAACACAGATCCAGCCTCCTGCTGTTCCAGCTGAAATTCAGTTAGATTTTGCACTTGTAAAACACTTGACAAAACCATTGGCAAAAAAACAACTTTTGAACATCCATGCTATGTTTCAGTCCATGAACCCGTTGTACTCAGCGCACATCTCTTGTCAAGGATAACAAACACGGTCCTGGCCTCCTGCTGTTCCAGCTAAAATACAGTTGGATTTTGCACTTGTAAACTTGTGAAACACTTGACAAAAAACAACTTTTGAACATCAATTCTGTTTCAGTCCATGAACCAGTTGTACTCTGCACATGTCTATGCCATGTTTCAGTTCATTAAATTGTTTACTGCTGTCCTACTCTCCTCACGCTCTTTTCTCCTCATCCTCTCCCTCCTGCCATCATCCCTATCCGGAGCCAGATGAAGCCATCTTCTGATGGTGGAATCTATTTCTTGGTCCGTGGCCCCAGACGTCAGTCGGTTATGCCTCACAGCAGCTAAAAAAAAAGCACACATATGCACACACACACACACAATTAACTTGTGACTACAGGATTTTAAAGGAGACATATTGAGTACAATATGAAATATGAACAGTACTTAAACTGATCTGCAAAATTATTGTCTCTGCATGTAGATATCACACCAGAATGTCTGTCAAAAAGGCTTAGGTCCTAGCAACCAGCCATTCTCAATTTCCACTGCCCGATTCAATTATCAATTATCTATAATAAGTCCTATTGCATCTTTTCCAATAAAAGATAAATTGCGGTATTTCCTCTCCTCTCCCCCGCTCATCACCTCACCCGCCTTCTCTTCCTCTACTGTCCTCTAATGACCCTTCTCCTGTCCACCCCTCTCTCATCTCTCTTCCTGTCCCCTCCTTTCAGCTCCTTCACTTTTCTCACCTGCTTCCTTTCCTCTACTCCCCTTCCCTCTACTTTCTTTCACATTTCCTCATCTTTTCTATCCCTGCTTTCCTTCCTTCCTTCTTAAGAACCTGAACTATCAAGTTATATAACTTTTAATGGTTCTTAAACATATACATGCCAATGTTGGTATGAAGGCCAACTTACCAATCACAACATCTCTTATCTGTAGGCGCTGGAAGCCAATCTTTCCATTTATTCCTCTCATGTTGATATTCTTCGCCAAGGAGTTTGTAATCATTGCGTGCATAATCCTCCAAACACACTCACGAATGTCACTCCCACCTTTGAGAGCCAGCGTGTTCACCTTAAATCATATTTCTTAATTCGTTTTTTTCCCCCAGCAATGGTTTCATATTTACGTATTTTAATCAAAGACTAGGAATGTATAGCATAACTAAGTGGTGTTCCTGTAGCTAGCTGCTTAGTTTTGATGGATTTAATTATGAAAACCTTTAAGTTTAAGTTTCAGGCAACAAGGAAGAATGTTATTTCAACATAAAAAAAGTAGTTTTGCAACAAATACTTGTAGCATACATCTATGATTATGGCAGTTGACGGAAAATAAATTTAAGGCTGGTTTTGTCCTTTAAAGTTAGTTTTAGAATATATAAACCCACATGAAAAACATGTTACACTGTGCTTAAGCAGGGTACCCCCCAGGGTTGTCTGAATTAAATTTGGCACTTTTAAAGACCTTTTTAATACCATTTAAAATGAAATTTAATGCCAATTTAACAGCCATACTGGCAAAAGTATGAAGGATATCATGGAAAATCAGTATGGATTTTACCAAGTACTTAAATTTTAATAAACAGCTGAAGACAACTAGTTACTTAAAAATTATTTCAACATTAGTGACACTGCATTGATATAGATCAGTGTTTCTCAACAGGGGTGGTACAGCCCCCCAAGGGGCATTCCGAGGATGATGGGGGGAGCTGGAAGCAATATTTTAGAAAGGGGGGCGCTGAGCTGCTTTTGGGGGGCGTTTGTTGGATGGAAATTCTAAGGTGAGTTTACACTGAAGATTCACAACAATACGAGTTTAAACTTTGAACTACTTGCAAAAAATTGTGGTCTGAAACATTAAAACCTGCCACTTTAGTCCACTGCGACTGCAGAGACTGTGCATTTTTCTCCATCAGCCACTTGTGCAGCTTTGTGCTGCCTTCACGGGAATGGGAAGTCAGAGTATCATCTCTAAAATTTTACCCACATGGCGTTTACTGTGTAAACTCTAGAAAACCAACGCTTTCTTTTTAGGTGGGAAAGTGTTTATTTCTCTGAGGAATACACTGTGAACGTCTTGTTATCGCGGTGGTTACACATTTACAAGAGGGATATTCTGCTGTCGGACTTACCCTGAAAGCAACTTCGCTGCGACACCAGCGAGTGACGTCAACCCTCCTCGCGCTGTGAGTCGCAGACAGTTTGTGTCAAAGCGCACATATAGGTAGTTTCAGTAGGCTATAAAAATGTAACGTGAAAAACTGAAGCCCTGTCTCGCTCTGTTGGGGACTGTTAGCAGCACTTTATCAGAGGTGCTGAAGTTCAGGTGTGTGGAATTATTCGTGAGCTTTCTGTCTAATTACAGGTGGTGTCGGTTAGTTTCGTTCTCATTGAGTTTTGTCTGTCAGACGGCGAGGGGAAACTTCGAGCGAACCAGTAACATAATGCAGTACAGGGCATGTAGTAAAATATTATGAATTCTCTTTAAATAGACTAATGACGTTAGTCTCCTATAACGTCTTTTTTTCTTCTTGTCAGAGATTCTGAATGTGCAAAAAATTTTGAACATGAGCAGATAACTTACAGTATTTCCCATACGTTCATTTATTTGTGGCGGCCCGCAACAATATCAGCGCTGACCGCAACATATTGATTTTTTTTTTTTTAATTTACCAGGCCTATTTAAAATCATATTTGACTGCAGAGCTGCAGGCAGCGCGAATTCACGGAGCACATCCTCTTGCTCGTCTCTCTCTCTCTCTCACCCGTCCCTCGATCTATCGCTCTCTCTCTCTCCCTCGTGAACACAGGTGCACAACACAGTCAATGTCGGAGACACAGCTAACAGAAGTTATTGGCAATAAGGAGAGCTAAGTTAAGTTACAGCTGGGTTTTTGAGGTTAGCATGCTGTACAGCTGCAGCACAGTTACACTGTCATTCTGTGGGAGACACTGACAGGAGCTAAAGTCCGGTCAATTACTTTATTAAAACGGATTAATTTATCACTGAGATGAAAAGGGGCCATAAACACATTTAAATAAGTTACTTCCCCACAAAAGAGGAGGCAAGACATAATCATGTGTGTTGACTCAGCAGGGATGATATTAAATAAGTTGATCTACAGGAGAAAAATATTTAAAAGCAAGAAAAATGCCTGAGAGCCTCACTACATTGTATTCTTTGAATTGTCACCTGAATTTTGACATTTCCACCCAAAATTGGGTGGAAAAGGCAGAAATGGGGGAAGAAATCTTCACCAGAATGCAGGAAATTAAGTGTTTAATGCTCAAAATCTTCTGGGGGGAGGACCCCCATACCCCATACCCCCCCACTTATTAAGTGCCCCATCCAAGAAAACAGTATTTTGCTTCATACACAGCTTCTTGTCACGAGCGGGTGCAGGGTAGTGAGCAGAGTGCAGGGCAGAGCAGGTGAGGACCCAAACGCAGGACACGGAGTGGAGCAGGTACAGTTCAGTGATTTATTGAGCAAACAAAAGGCGAGCACACTACTAACAGAGTGGCTGATAAACTGAGTCCAAAAACAAGGTAATTCACACAGAAGTCCAAACGAAACAAACAATCCAAAAGAAACCGGTGATCTAAAACAGAACTCAAAAAACAAACTCCAACTAACCATAGAACTGGCGGGACAGGACAAGGCAGGGCACTAGATGAGCTGATACAAGACGAGACGAAGCAACACACTGGAATCACTGTGACAAACTGTGCAATGACCGGACAGGGAATGAACAGAAACACCAAACATTTATACAAAGGGACTAACGAGCAGGGGGGAGTAACACAGGTGAGTGGGATCAGGGCTAACGAGGTAGGCAGAGAGACAGCATGGAAAACAGAGACAAGCAGGCAGGCAGAGAGACAGCAGGGGGAAACAGAGAGACACACAGATGCAAAACACAAGACCATACATTAACTGGAACACAAGGTATTTAGTGGACAAGCAAACGGAACAGAGGAACTACAGGAGGAACAGACACCAGCAAACAGATGACAAATAAACACACAAGGAACACAGACTGAAGCTGAGAACAAAACAGAACTCAGGTAGACATGGGGCAAAATAACACAGACCAGAAGTAAACACTAAGACATGAACTGAGACACAGAACTAACAGAACACCAGACCAGGAACATGACAACTGACTAACAGGACGGAGTACGGACAGAGACGGGACCAACAGGAAAATAGGACTGGGGACGAAGACATGGAACCAACACACAGACTAAATAACAGAATAATGAAACTAAACAGGTACCTAACTGATGAAAGAATAAACTCAGAACAGGTGACATAACTAACATGCAGATACAAAACCAAAACCCTCAGAACAAAAACCCCAAAACACAGCACACAGGACAGAATTGTGACATTTCTGGGAGGAACATTCACTTATTAGTTAAATATAATTACTTTTCACATGTTTTTTTTGTTACCTTTTCCATGTTTTTAATAACAAAAGTAACAATAAAAAATCAAAATATATTCAGGGCAAATAGTCAACATCTTTTTTGATGGGGGGCGGTAAGGGATCTGGATATTGGATAGGGGGGCGCTGGCCCAAAAAAGGTTGAGAACCACTGATATAGATAATCTTGTAATACGTAAAGTATTTTTTTCTGCGTGTTTGAAATTTAAACATGAGAGCTGCACGGCCATGGAATGATGGTTGCATGCGCATCTTCAAATGCCGCTAAATTCAAAAATCCTGCCGTTACCTTTCAAAACTTCATTAAGTTAACATTAGCTAATCAATATCAAGGGATATGTCAACTTAGCTTGAAAGAATACCATTCTCAAATGTCTAATGTTTCAGAATTAAAATTTCCATTAATTTTTCCTTTTCAGAAGATCACCATTTCAAGACGGCTTGAATGGAGCTAAATCCCCACAGGATCATGACATTATTTGAATTAATTCTTAACAAAAGTTTCCCGGGAAACTCCCATAATTTGCATGGCCCTCAAACTTTTTTACGGATAATCGTCATACATACATGTTTTGGATGTTTGCCTGATGTCACCCAAGTTGCCATGAAACACAATCTACGCACACAATATAAAAATCTATACACACAATTCACACACTACATACAAGTTTAACCCATCTGTCACCACAACTTGGCAACCCATAACCTGATTCAAGGGGCATGTGTACAGCTGCTTTCTGCTCAGGCAGAAGTGTCAGACAAAATAATGTTTACACACCCCCGACTGACTTTTTTTTCAAATTAACATTGGGATCAGACAACACAATGATAAGATGAACAGAGGGGTTTCTCACATTTAACAGACAGTTGCTGGTGTCTGACACGTCAAAGATCCAGCATAACACTGGAATCCCAACTGCTGTAAACTGGTGTAGAGTGAAGGAAATAAATGTTTATATGTGTATGTGTTGTCTCTAACTTGAATTTATCATACAGAGATAGGAATAAAAGAGGAGGAAAGAATAGTATATTGTAAGTAGATTAATGAAAGAACGTCAGTCAGAGAGACAACAGCTCGCTGTCACAGTCTTCTCCCACAGCTGCTGATATCTTCATACAAATAATGATCATTTACATTCTAATTAAAAAGCATCATTATGTTAATCATTTACATCCTAATGAAATACATTTGCATGGTAATCACAGCCGGATGGTATTGTGACAAGCAAGCATTCTGCCTTTTCACATACTAATAAAAAGACAGAGGAACAGTGTGGACAAACAGAGACATAAAGACAAACTGAAATGAATCCACACAACGCAGATGGGAATCATGTCAATGTCTGATTTACTTTGACATCATTATTTCAACAAGCGGGAAATTTTTTACCCACAGAGACCCCTGTATACAAATACCTTAAATTCAACAATACAATGGTCTCACTTTGTCTGTAGTGACAGATTATCTACAGAGTGTATGTGACAATTCGTGACATACACACATATTCTTAGACTAATTTAGTTGAACTTGATTTACTCACTAAACAAAACCCGCGTTCAACAAAGTTCAAACCAGACATATACAAAAGCAAACAATTAGTAAAAAGTGAAAAAAAATGCATTCATCTTTTCAATTCAATTTTATTTTATTTATAAAGCACCGATTCATAACAGGAGTATCAGTGCACCTTTCTGTACTCTTTGTAATACCCAACAATTCCCACCATGTGGAAGGACTTGGCAACACAGGCAAGAAAATACTTAAATGTACCTCAAGCAGAACCTAGACTCTGTGGGACACTGTGGGTGACCATCTGTCTCCACCGGTCAATGGGTAGTGAGATAGAGAGAGAAACATACGCACACTTACTGTTTTGTTTATTTTATTTTATGCTTTTTGTTTTTTTAACACACACACTGTTTTATTTATTTATTTATTTTATTTTTTAATATATATATATCACATGCTTTGATTACTTTGTGCTTTAATTCTTTAATGAAATGTATGGGGTTGATTGTTGCTATGTTATATGTATGGGGTTGATTGTTGTTATGCTATATGTATGATGCTTTGGCAATATTGCTTCACAGTCATGCCAATAAAGCAAATTGAATTGAAATTGATTTGAATTGAGAGAAATGCACCTAGGATCAAATCCCAAGATTCTCTTTAATTTAAGGCTCTTAACCCAAGAGCTGAACCCAGACAAGAGTCCCTTTTGCCAGCTAGTCCTGAGACTAACAAATCCTGTAACATGTCACACACGCACTTTACTCAAGATAGCACTGCTTTACAAATACCAGTTAGAGTAAACCAAATGACCACTCAAAGTAAAAATACTTATTTGGAACATTGGGAGGAAGAGACAAAAAACAACACAAACTACATTTTTATTCTACAGAGCCCCCTAGGCCCACTTAGTCAAAAAAATAAAGTGTAATTACCTCATGACCTCCATATAGTATCTAATGGCTTCAAGATAAGTGTATATAAAAAGAGCCTGTACAGCAGCTTTTCTCCCCAAAGCAGAGAGTGCACAGTGCCTGCTATAGCTACCACCTACTTAAAACATTCCTTGGGTGATAACTATGGATAGAGACTTTTGCCAAGAAACAGAAATCAGAGACTGCTGTGCCCAAATCTTTACAGAGATCTGCTTATCAACATCCTGGATCAAGCAGTCCATGCCCACCGTTCTTGAGCTGTCAGCACTGGACTCTGGGGAGGGACTCTGGTTTACATCTATGATATTTGGTGCTCAAATGCTGTCAAAATGGAACCTGTATCCCAATGTCCAACTTTTTATATGAGGACGATGACCACATTTCTTGGCCAAAGTGAGTCCCATGTTGTCCAGACAGCAGCCTCAGGTTCAAGCTGTGCCAACATAGCTCTGATTCCACTCTTTCCTCTCCTCTGGGCAATAATGCTTACGCTGTTGGCGCTGCCATTGCCATCGCATAACATACCCCCAAGTTAAAATTAATGTTAATCAAATTATTACCCAAAGAGCGTTTTAAGTAGGTGGAAGCTGGAGCAGGCACTGTGCAGTTTTGGGAGAAAAGCTTGTTCACTGTGCATGTTTTTTTTATATACACTTATGTTGAGGCCATAAGATAGTATCTTGAGGCCATGAGGTAATTAGAATTTATTTTTTTGACTCAGTGGGCGTCTCCATATTATTCTGGCCCTAAACAGAGATTATAAAATGGCTATATATCTCTCTTCTGTCAGAGATATCAAGCAGAGGCAGAGGCATACAGATGGAGAGAAAGAGGAAGAGAGAGGAGCCCAGTGCATCTTGGGAAGTTCCCTGGCAGTCTAGGACTATAGAAGCATAACTAACCGCTAAAATCCACTGACTCCGACTACGGTGCAATACAGCTGCACCAGCTGTAATGCAACGGTTGCTGGAGCTAATCACAGCCATTATAGTCAATCCTTGTGAGTCCACCAGACCGCCTCAGCGTGGCCCTGAAGTGGCTCTCCACTCTGTAAAGAATAGTTAACAGGTATATATATGTGTGTATGTATAAGCAAGCAAACCTAGAGGCAGAGGTTTGGGGGTGCAGTAACCCAGTCAAGATGTAGAAGGGGGGGGACATCCTACATCAGCTTCTGTGAAGCAGCATACCAACATGCACCAGGGTGGTGAGGTTGGAAAAGGAAGAGGTGCTTAGGAGTGGAGACCGGACCAGGTTTAAGGAATCAAATGATCCACTCTGCAGAGAAGGTGATTGGCTGGAATCTTCTATTTCTTCAGTACCTGTACACCTCCAGGACTCTGAGGCGAGCAGGAAAGATTGCAGCTGACCCCTCCCACCCCGGACACAAACTGTTTCAGGCTCTCCCCTCTGGCAGGAGGCTGCAGTCCATCAGGACCAAAACCTCTTTGGTCCCTCACTTACATTTCTCCCTTTCAAATAATACAAATGTCTCACACATGTAAATATCACTTCATTTCCTATCATGCACAAACCTGGCACATTGCAATTTATATATTTATGCACACAACATCCTCTTTCATTGCAATACGTCTGCACAAGACAAACCGGAGTAATG
Source organism: Lepomis macrochirus (assembly GCA_024633595.2). Lineage (NCBI taxonomy): Eukaryota > Metazoa > Chordata > Actinopteri > Centrarchiformes > Centrarchidae > Lepomis > Lepomis macrochirus. The sequence continues at coordinate 36,367,079 of JALXJV020000008.1, forward strand.
CACATGTAAATATCTGCCACATTGTTCTTTCTCTGCAAATAGTTCTCTATTCTTCTATTATTCTTATATATCTTGCATTTGTTTATTCCATGAAAAATCATACATACAAAGTTAAAAGCTTATGATTTACATAGTGCTTCCTGTTGTTAGTGTTTTAATTATTTATTTATTTATGTTTTTAGTTTTTTTTAACACACATACACGCACACTTACTGTTCTGCTAATTTATTTTTAATATATTTTTATTTCTTTTAGCACACACACACACACTGTTTTATTTATTTTATTTTATTTTTAGTATTTTTTTTAACACACACTGTTTTATTTATATATATATTAGTTGTGGGCCGTTATCGGTGTTAACGTGCTGCGTTAACGTGAGACTCTTATCGAGCGATAAAAAAAAATCACCGTTAATCTATTCTCAAAGTTGGGTTGGGAGCTGGGTCTATACTACGCAAGCTATGATGACTTTCACCTTGATATTTTAGCGCAGATGTATACCTAGCCGAATTGCACTGTAGGGGGCAAGAACGAGTGTTCGAACCTGTGTGTATGCCTACTGTGAAATTACCACATCAAACGTGACGTGCTAACATGGATGCAGCTAATTTACCTCGGAGGTCGGAGCTGGGAATGACGTCATACCCGAGTTGACGGCGTTCCAGTTACAACCTCGCTCGGCCAGCTGTTTGTTTACAACTAGCCAGGTTAGTTATTGATTCGCTGATTGATTAAAAAACGCACTGTGAGGTATTTACTCACACGTCCACAGCAACACGTCCACAGACAGCTGTTGGACAGCACTTTGTGTACAAACATTACAAACGGGTTTGCTTCTGGGAAAATTAACTTTTAAGAAGCTTCCCAATGGAAAATTTGATAAGGTTGTTTGCACCTTGTGCAATGCGGAATTAGTTTACTGTAGGAGTTCTTCCAGTCTCAAGAACCACCTAAACGCAAAGCACATCACACACTACACACAAGTACATCTTATTGAACATGATTTATTTTCATCACCAATTATCATAGTAGAACAGCTTTCTCAAGCAGTTTGTGATGCATTTTGGAAACAGGAGATGAGCCCCTGGTCTAATGTGCCACCTGGCTTGAAACCTGGCTTGAAACCCGTTCGCACACATATTCTGAATACCTTTGGCAGAATTCAAATGAGCCATTTTTATCTAGATTAATCTAGATTAATTTCAAGATTACAGTGAGATTAATCTAGATTTAAAAAATTAATCTATGCCCACCACTAATATATATATATATATATATATATATATATATATATATATATATATATATACACTTCTTTTTTTAACACAAACACATATGCTTTGATTACTTTACGCTTTAATTCTTTAATGAAATGTATGGGGTTGATTGTTGTTATGTTGTATGTATGATGTTTTGGCAATATTGTTTCACAGTCATGCCAATAAAGCTAACTGAATTGAATTTAAATTGTTAGTGTTTTCTAGGTTAGTATGTTAAGTGGCAAAGGATGCTTCCTGAGTGAGAATTGTTGTCAGTGTAAGTTTATTTTGAAACTTCTATGAAGTGTTTTGGTGGTTTGATTGACTTTTGGAGGTGAGATTAACTGTTTGGCCAAGATGCATGTTGGTAATGCAGACTGTGTGAAGAGTTTTGAAACATTTACACTGGGGACGATGGAGACAGGTCAGAATCAGAATGTCTCCATCACTTTTTGAAAGCTTTTGTTTCATCAAGTGGCTGAGGATAATGCGTGGTAAAAATCCACTGTATTTAGAATAACAAAAAAGAAAAAGAAACATTCATATAAAGAAAGAAAACCCTCTACTTGGTTTGGCACAGTGATTTTATTCTGTGACTACTCTATTCCTATTAAACAGAAATGCTTAAGGAGGCCCCTCCCCAAACCATTGTCCTGGGGTGCATTTCCCTAAAGCATCATTGCTAACTACGGTAGAAACTTCAAAACTGCAAAACCCTAGTTTGAACTACTGAGGTACCTAAATTAGTAACTTACATGGTATGAACCATCGTAAGGTGTGAAACCATAGTTCCGATGAAGTTCACACCAACTGTCGTTAAGTTGCATAGTTCGAACTACAGCTCCTGACCTGCAGTGTAAGGAGGTGGATGTGATGTGATTTAAGCAGGGAATGTTAGATAATCCTGTTGTACAAACATATTTAAGGTGAATTTTTTAAAATGTACTTGTAAAGGTACTTTTAAAAGTATTTGTTGGGTCATGGGTAGGGTTGTATTGATTCTGTATATGAGTGTAGACCAGCTACAAACATCTGTTCACAATGCTTGATTTAATATTAGTTACCCAGTACAAAGGTTAAAGGACAAAATGGAGAATGTAAAGCCATAACTTTTAATATTACCTTCATGTGTACATTTCTAGGCCTCTGAAGACAATGGTTGTTCTCTAGTCTTCATTACAAACATAAATATAAAAAGGGACAGCATAAAACTCATGCAAGTATTGTAATGAACAAATCCCTGAGAGCTTTCATTGACATAATAAAGATAAATAGAGAACTCACAGGATTCAAAGCCGTGTCTGTCTAGAGAACATTTACAAGCTCAGCCACTTATCACACTGAGCTATTCTGAAGACCTTGAAATCATTTTTAATGGCCAAGGGATTCATAATAGTGTTAAAGTGTTGAACCGAAGATACTAGCGGATTAAGCCTATTTTACTAAATGTCTTGTAATTGCTAATAGTTCTTAATTTTAATTAAGAATTTAATTTTAATTCTTAGTTTTTTAAAAATTCTTATTATTTTCTTCTCAGTTATATCCTATTTTTAGGCTAAATAAAATGATTAGGTTATATTTTATTTATATTGTTGAAATCATTAACAGTATTGTTGATTTTCTTGTTATTGCCGGTCCGACTATAATAAGAAAAGCCTAAATAATAAGTTAGTATGATAATGTCACTTAATATCGGTCACAACTTATTTAGGCAGAACATGACAACATTTGGTGAGTTTCCTGCTGTGAAAGTCAAACAAACACACCTTGAAACATGTTAGTTCTAACTATGTTGGTTCAAACTAAGTTAGTACAAACCACGGTGGTACCAACAAGGTACGACAGTTTTGGGAAATAGTATACAGTCATACAGTGTTAAATACACTGTGTGCACAATTATTAGGCAATTTGTATTCCTCAGGATTAATTTTATTGTTGCTTATGGTCAATCCAAAATAAAATAATTGAACCTCAAATGTTCAACTAAGGAAAAACGAGTTTTGTCTTGTTTAAAAGGATATATGAACTGAGGCCTTCTTTCTGTACCACCTGCAGAATTATTAGGGAACTCCATCCATTGTCAACCACTTATTCTGCGTACACGGTCGCAGGGGGGCTGGCGCTAATCCCAGCTGACAAGGCAGGGTACAATCCATCGCCAATCCATCACAGGGCCACACATAGACTTTGGACGGTGGGAGGAAGCCGGAGCACCCGGAGAGAACCCACGCAGACAAGGAGAGGACATGCAAGCAATAGTGCTATCCACTAGGCCACCATGCTACCCATATAATTAAACTAAATTACTAAACTGAACTAAATTACCAAAATCCATCCATCCATCCATCCATCGTCAACTGCTCATCCTGTGTACAGGGGGGCTGGAGCCTATCCCAGCTGACATTGGGCAAAAGGTGGGGTACACCCTGGACAGGTCGCCAGTCCATCGCAGGGCCACACAGAGACGAACAACCACTCACACCTAAGGACAATTTAGCTTCACCAATTAACCTAGCTTGCATGTCTTTGGATGGTGGGAGAAAGCTGGAGCACCGGAGAGAACCCACGCAGACACGGGGAGAACATGCAAACTCCACACAGAAAAGCCGGGGCAACCGGGGTTTGAACCCACGACCTTCTTGCTGTGAGGCGACAGTGCTAACCACTGCACCAATTGTGCCACCCAAATTACCAAAATCATTTCTATCAAATTACTGTTTTTAGAGTCAACTCATCATCTTGACTACATCTTTATCCTTACCCTGCAGCTCTAAATTTAATTCATTGAGCTCGCTAGTGAGATCAGTGAGGAAAGATACATCTCAAAACCACTGGTGGTCCTCTAGCTTTGTATGGTAATCCACACATTTTGAAAGCTTCAGGAAGTCCTTGATTTCAGGCAATAGCTCCATGAATCTGGCCAAAAAATTTACCTATGCTTAACCTATGCTGTATTTTATGTATTCATACAGTAACAAGTGCCCATTAAGTAGTCTGCACATGTCATTCAAAAAGTATAGTACTGTGATGACAGTTGAGAGACATTTAGCCTAATGCATGTTGCACACGTGATCCACACACTACGGCAGCTGGAGGCTCTCCACCGCGCCACGCAACTTTCTAAATTCTTCCAGAAAGAAAGAACACAGAGAAAATAAATCAGGTCAAAACAAAACAATATTGCCAACAGTATTACCAAAGCCTAAGGAAACTTTAAAAAAAACAGTTCAATTCATATAGTTCATCAAATAAATAAAATAAAATAATTGTTTTTCAATACATTGCATATAGAATAATATATATAGAATTTTGTTTATTTCTCTATGTTTTCTTTCATTATGGCTGTGTCTCCTTCTGGCATCAATAACAGAAGCCATCTCTGTGCAGCACTTGGCGGTTTGCACCTTCCTTTCTAACGTATTAAATACAAATGCTGTTTCACTCACATAAATCTGCGTTTAAGCTTGTTAGATCACATTGCGCGTAGTAAATAAATGTATTTTCACGTTACGCCCCAAATTACATATTTCTTAAGGCAAAAGTACTAAATGAACAACAGGTGCTATCTTGCACTTTTGAAAGACGTCATTCTGCGTGCACAACGTTAGTAGATCAACTTACGTGCTAACTTGTTGGTGATATCAAGTTTGCACACGTTTTTACTCACGCAAACCTTTAGTAAATCAGGCCCCAATATTTCCCTGTTTGCACTACCTGATCATAGCTTTTATGTCTGTTTCTCTTATTTTATGCAATTTTAATGAGCCAAGCAGTGGGGAGACAGACTGTGCTTGTAGTCACACATGAGGAGAGCAAAATTCAGCTTTGAAAGTATTGTTTTGACAACAGGTCCAGTTGTCGGCCTATGTATTTCATTATAGATCATTAGTTTGTGTGACTGCATCATATAAGCTAACTTTGGTTATGTTTAGGTAGGGCTGGACGACATGGCCAAAAATATTATCACAATAAAAAGTTTCATATCTTTCAATATCAATAATTATCAAGATAAGTATCAAATTATTTCTTTCTTTCGAGTTTAAAGGTTGACTTTTGCACCTGAGTGAATGTGGTTTAAACTCTTCTTTATGGCCAAACTGTGGATCACTTCACAAATCTGAGGTGGAACATTCAAATCAATTATGATAAAATCTTTGTCAACAAATATACATGAGTAAAATTAAGTAAAAGCTTTTTTAAGTCCTTCTTTCCCTAACAAAAAAAATCTTAATAAAACAATTAAACTGTAATACGTGTATGATTAATTATTGTTATTATTTTATTGTCCAGCCCTAGGTTTAGGTGTCACTTGGGTATGAATGACAGTGAATAAGTTCTATTAAAAAAAAATCTGGACCTCACTCATTTCTAAACCCTGGTTATTGCCCTGGTTGCACATTAACATAGTTCACAGGACAAAGACTGTCCTTGTTACTCTGGATATTGACAAAACACGCTGGAGACAGCATTCATGAGGACTGTGTCTTTGGTGGAGAGTATGTCAGCAAAAACTGACAAACTGGGTGTTTGATAGTGCAACAAAAGAGCTTTGTGTCCACTTATTACCTCTTAATGAAGCTTTGAAACTGTATAATATGATCTTCATGGAGCATCATGATATTCACTCAGTTGTCATGGAGCAGATCTTCTTGCAAGCTCTGTGGCTGCTGATTTCAGCTTATTAGGAATTTTCAACGTCTGATAAAGAACACTGAAAAAACCTCTGCACAAACTACTGTCTCTAAGCTCAATAATGAACTTTGTATGTTTTATTGTTGACAATGTGATATGTTGCTGTTGAATTTTTCTAATTGTCAAAGCTATGCATACCAAACCTACTTTACATTTAACTCGATTGTACTGAGGCAGAGACAGACTGGACCTGAGCAAGAAAATCAAAACTATCAGCATGGATAAATAAGTGAAATGGAAGGTATGTTGTAATTTGAGTGAACCTACTCTCAGTTTCTTAAATTTTTGGTAAACTCTGGTTCACTTACTGCCTGGATATATCAGACATTAATGATAGCTGGAGAAAATCAGATGTTCCTGCTAATAAATAGACAGAAAGCACCCAAAGAAATGTTAGACTGACTAATGGAGTGATAACCAAATTGTCATTCAGTGTGAACATCAGGCAAAGATCGGGTGTGTTGCAACTCCTGAGCAGAGCCTTGTAAAGGTCTTTGCTCTCAGTATTAGAAGCTTTTCTTCAGGACAAAGAGGGGTTAGGCTGCTCTGCACATCAAATGTGGAGGTCAAACTGATCCATGTATTAAATAGGGAGGCTGGGCCAGGCCACACATCACACAGTGAGGCTGCACTAGGCCACACAGTGGACACATTTAATCTGAGCCTGGCTCTCCTATTGAGACAGAGAGCTCAGACAGACAACCTACAGCCGAGCAGACTTACATCACCTCTGGCAGCTCGAGTGCTCCTTCTCTTCATGGCTTTTCTCCTTTTCTTACCTTCTACTGTGGACAATCTCCTTATGCCACAATGGCATGGAGGATCCCTTTAGACCACAATTCTGTGCTGCTGCAGCATGGACAATCCTGTCCAACTACAAAGCACAACATTCTCCGCTGCTCAGCTTCAATTAGCTGTGCTCTGATACATCTCAATACAACTTCAGTACGGCTTCAGTAAAATTTAAATGTGGCTCAAAACATCTCAATTCAACCTCAGTGCTTCTCAATGCAGCTTCAGTACTCTGTCCCTATGTCTTAATACGGCTCAGTACATCTCAATACAGCTGCAGCACATTTAAATACGTCCTCAGAGCCTGACACTATTCAGTAGCTTAGATTCTCTACCTGAAGGTTTAGTTTGTTGCTGCTGTGAAAGAATGATTGAGAGAATGGAGAGAATTCCAGTTGGGATGCTCAGTGATGAGTTCAGCTTGACTCATAACGACTGGACCTTCACGCTGACTTAACAAACTAAATGGTTGTTGAATTAATTAATTGCCACTGAAGTATGTTGGCTGGCTCTGGATGTCCTAAGAATGACTGACACCATCTTGGATCAACATTTATCCTAAATAACGTGTGCCAGTGTTTACTGTCCTCTCCTGAGCTCTGAATAGAATAACAAACACTTGGACTAAGCTTGTAACTGCCAGGTGGAATAGTAAAAAGTGTTTGTTTTTAACCTTGTGTTAAAAGTTAGGAGGGAACAGTATTCCTGCTCAGAGTTCGAAAATCTATTCAATGAATTTTATAGGGGAAATTGCTTATAGCTGTTTACACAGTTTCTAAAGAGTGTTCATGAAACAAATGTAACTGATGGTGCTTGAACACACCACAAATCCAGCTACTGCCCATACAGTAAATGGGAAGTCCTAAAACATGTTTTATTGGGGACCCACTTAATTTCCCTGTGGGTCCTGGGACTCACACTGAAAAGTGATTTGCTCTCCTCAAACATTGGTGACGTCTTTGGCATATCTAGTCTAGTTAATGTAACATTAATCTGGATTATTTGATGATTCATGTGTTGGTTGTTGTTGCTGTTCGAGAGGAGAGAGGACAACATGAGAGCAGCACAGCAGAGAATATTAGGAGAACATGTTTTTGGAGGCTGAATAAGCAGTGTTGTCAGTAGCTCTCTGCAATCTTTTTAAGTAGCTGTCATGATAGTGAGTGAAACCAATAAATGTAATCTATTAATAGGTTAAAAACAAGGAGTTCAATATTCTGGCATTTAGCAAGATTCATTCCTCAATCATTTTTATTGGGTCCTCACCAGAATTGTTGTGTAGTACAGGATAAAGCCTGATGTTGTGCAGATGTTTTACCTAGTTGTACCTGATCCCATATTGATGCCTGCCACTTCAGTAACTTGACATTAGATGTTCACAGGAGGAGCCCAGTGAGACCCTGCAAGAGGAGGGTCGCTCCCGGTCTGAAAATGCTTTATACATCTTTATTTATAAAGCTTTTTTTCTTTTATACATACACACACAAACACTAAAACATGTGGCCAGCTACATCAAAGCTCTTAACACCGGCAGAGAAACAGGGAGAGAGAGATAACAGAACACTGCTTGCTGGATTATAAAAAAGCAAGTCAAGTTGACAATTAACAGCAGGCCAAAATGGCCCTCAGACCACTGGGAAATGCATACAGTTACATTCAAGGTTACTCAGCTTTTACTTGACTTTACTTTGACTATTTCTGTTTTTGAAGGTGGGGTAAAACTGTAAATTGTATTTTATTATTTGATTAATTTAATAACACATCATTATGTTATAATTATTAAGTTACTTTTGTGAGAAAGTAATATGAGAAGTATTAATGATACTACTTAACAACTAAACACAGAAAACAAAGCAGATACAACAGAAACTGATCAGTGTTGCATTGTATCCCTCTGAAGCATAAAATCAACTGACATATTAAAACATATTGACACAGGATTCCTCCACAAACAGAGCTTCAAAAGGTAAAAATGTTTCATGCCATCTTTGAACATAATCTGAACATCAGACAGAACATCACTTTGTCACAGTAATCCTAACTTGGATCCACAAACCGGTATCCTATCAACACACACACACACACACACACACACACACACACACACACACATCACAATTACACTTAAGGCTTCATTACTGTGATGGAGACGTCATTTTTCAAATGGAGAGGATTTATCCAGCAGAGGAGGTGGTGCAATAAAGATTAAAAATCACCAAATCCTTGGAAATGTTTGGAACTGCATGAACTACATGTTACACACACAGGAAGAGAAAAAGACAGGCAGTGAAAGATTAACAAAATACATGCTGTTGCTACACAAGGAGCGTCATATTTCTAAAATAGAGCCCCAAGCCACAGACAGGGTAGGGAAGTCACAAAGACTTGACAGACAGACTAACACATTATTGGCTAGGCTCTGCACATAGAATTTGTTGATATTAAGAAAAATATTTTAAAAAACACCAACTTTTTGTTGAATGTTGTTTGTAATTCATTTATTTGTCCTCTATAGAGTACACTTTGAATTACCTCTTTGCTCTACAAATAATCTTGCTTTGTCTAACACTGCACCTGTTGGCCACATAACAGCTTTATTAAAAACTGAATGTGAATAAAATAACATTTAAAATATAACTTTTTCTAAAGAATACATGAGATTCACAATAAATCTATTGTTTGAATTCAGAAACATTAACGCCACCTTATCCCTGCAACCACATTAAAAAGCATTGTCTGTAAGCACTACATGTCACATTCACCCCATTCAATACTGATGGCAGAAGGCTACTGCTCATCAGAAACTAATCATTCACACACTCACAGGAGCAATTTGTGGTTCAGTATCTTGCCCAAGTGCACTTCAGCCACGCAGACTGGAGGACCCAGGGATGGAACCACAGATCTTCTGATTAGTGGGTGATCAGCTCTGCATCCTGAGCCACAGGCTGCCGAATGAGCACCTCATTGAGAGTTGAAGTATCAATTACTGTGCTCATTTTTAAAACTGAAGAGGAACTGCAATAAGAGGCTTTACTGAAGTAAGAGCCATGTAAAGAGAGGCCAGTCACCCATTAGGTACTTGTATTCATAGGCTCCTTTAGCATCATAAGAGGCTTTTGCTGGCTGTATATTAGCCAAACAATAAACAACTGTAGAGAGCAGTCCAATACAACTGTTGTGCTGACTATAGCTAACCTTAACTGGCTCTGAAGTGAGGGAGGAAGGTTCAGTAAGAGGTTTTCACAAAGTACAAAAGACAGCTAGATACAGACATGTGATGAAGACGTCCGGCCCACCCTGGATACTTAAAAGACTGACCTTCAACAAAAGGCTGCTGCAGGGTCCCAGCTTATCAACTGTCTCAATAAAGCCTCCTCACACAGGACCAGCATAACCTGAATACTTTGTGTGATTGGTGATAATTACTGAGTTTGTTCCTGGTCTCAATTCGTTGAGAATCTGACATGTCTGGGAAGAAGAAAAAAAAACACAAATTGCTTTTAAAGTGGATTATTCTTTCTTTCTTTCTTTCTTTCTTTCTTTCTTCATTTATTTCAGGCAATTGCACAGAAAACACAAGGCAGACAGAATATTTTTAAATCATACAGTGCAAACAAAAACATGCAGTGTTTCACTATAACGACCGAAGCCTGCCTGAAAGGGAGTGGGAAGAAGACAACTTATTTAATCCCACCCCATTCACCATTTAGTGATTAGGCTAATACATTGAGCTTCGTTGTTACTTTACTCACGGATTGCATCCAAATGTTGTATCATGGTGGCGTTACCACAAGTAACAAGTATTTATTATAACAACAGTACCAGCAATTTAAAAAGAATAAACAATGCCAACAATGGTAATGGATAATATACCAACGATATTAATGGACAAAATATACCAGCAGTGGTTAGCACATATTAACACTATAAGACAGAGTACAACAGCAATGTAACTTAAAGATTCTCATCCCTGTATTTTCACCAGACCCGACGTTTATATAACAGTTTAAATTGCTGAATAGTTTGACATTGCTTTTGTTGCAAGTCCAGTTTGTTCCAGAGTTTCACTCCACATACAGACACACAGTAATGTTTACGAGTGGTTTGGGCTCTCTGTAATGAAAAATATCCAAAACCTCTCAAGTTCGCACTGGAATTTGAAAAAAACGTTGTAAGTTGGGCATAATAAATTGTTAAATGCTTTATATAGGACTATTGATGTATTATATTTTACAAGATCATCAGATTTTAACAACTTTGAGTGCCTAAACAGATTATGAGTATGTTCAAGAAAACCAACCTTATGAATGATCCTCATAGCTCTTTTCTGTGGTATGATCAAAGGATTTATTGTGTTCCGGTAATTATTCCCCCACACTTCAACACAAAACATAAGGTATGGTAGTACCAGGGTGCAGTATAAAGTACGGAGTGCATTTTCATCAAGGTATAGTTTTGCTTTATTTATAATTGAGAGGCTTTTCGAGATTTTTGATTTTATGTGTCTGATATGGGGTTTCCATGACAATTTACTGTCAATTTTTACTCCCAAAAATGTAGTCTCACTCACAATTTCAGTTTGGATGCCATCAATACTTATTCTCTGTTTAGACATTTTATTGCGATTACCGAACATCATTATCTTAGTTTTATTTATATTCATGGATAATTTCAATGATAATCTCTTCAAGTCGAGAATTGAAGAGTTTCTCTAATATTTTTGAAAACTGAGGCAAAAGAGATATTGGTCTGTAATTAGTAAAAACGTATTTATTATCTTTTTTGAATAGTGGAATTACTTTAGCAATTTTCATTTTACTTGGAAAGCAGCCAGTCTGGAATGACAGATTAGAAATGTAAGTTAATGGTTTTACAATATTCAATATAACTTTTTTTAATCAATGTCATGCTGATATCATGACAGTCAGTGGAGAACTTACTTTTACATTTCCACACAATGTTTGTCACTTCCTGCTCATTTGTAGCTGAGAGGAAGAATGACAACGAATTTCGTTCAATAGTTGATGTTGCGTCTCCATTGTTTTATTAATAACAGACACAGTAGAAAATATTAAAGATTGCTTCACACAAACTACAAATTATTTTTACTATTCAGGCAGATAATTTGTGTTTAATTTAAAACCAGGTTTTGATATATCTGTCTCTAAGATTTCTGTCTCCACCTAAAAGAAAATGTAGATAATATTATTCTATATCGTATTGAATACAATTATTTTATTTTATTTATTCAATGAACTATTTGAATTGAATTGTTTTTTGTATTTTCCTTTAGCTTTGGCAAAACTCTATTAACATTCATGTCAATAAAGCAAATTTTGTTTCGACCTGACTTCTTTTCTCCGTGAGATGGAAGAATTTAGAAAGTTGCATGGACAGGGGTTGGGAGGGTTACTTTATAAATGTAACCCGGTAAAATGACTAATTACTTTTTTAAAATTTAATCAATGACGTAATCCAAGTACCACAAAATCAAAGTAATGTAACCTGATTACTTTTAGTTACTTTTGGATTACTTCAATACCAAATATGCAAATAAAGACAAGAGAGCATCAAAGATGTGTTGTCTGCTCAGTGTATTTTTACAGAAACATAATTATAAATTAAAGCTGCAAGCAGTGTTGGGCACGCCCTCACCTGTGTAGTGTGTCGAGGTGTGAGGCGGCTGTGTTGCAGATTCTGGAGCTCTGCCTGTGTGGCTGTGAATTTGCCACAAGCTTTGGATGCTGCACAAACATATTAATCATCACTTCCTGTGTCCCCTTTGTGGCGCTACATATATGAAACATAACTGAACATAGATGTGTTAGGGGCCGGAGTGTTATCAAGCACGTCAAGTTTGGTGCAGATGTGAGCATGTACACTGAAGTTAAAACAACTTCCTCTTTCATTGTGAATTTGTACAACTTTTAATCATCAATGGCAGTAGACATTAAAGGTCACTTCCTGTTGCCAGCAGGTGGTACTATGACTGTGGGTGAATTTCGGGCATGTAAATGTGCTCAGGGCGGGACTCTTAATAAACGTAAAATTTGGTACAGATCAGAGCCTGTACAGTCAAGTTACAACAACTTCCTGTGTCATGACGAAGCGTGGAACTTTTTTGTCACGCCATCGCCATGCCATTAACTGCAAACTCACAACTTTTACAACATGGCTTCATCAATGTGTTAAGGGTTTTCTGGGACAATTCTAAGTTGATAATTTCCTGTTGCAAGCAGGTGGTGCTATGATTTTGAGTGAATATTGGCATATGGGTGTATTCAGGGTGCGACCCATATTGTTTCATTTATTTAGTTTACTTATTTGTTGAATAGTGAATTTAAATCCACTATATGATCAATGTGTTGCTGTGTCAATGTATTGTACTTTGGATTTGGCACTAAACAGAGCATGCAATGTTTGTCCTCATGAGATGACGATTTTAAACTATTGTCCTTTGTCTTAAATGCAACTGTGGAATTAATCTGCTTTTACTGCAAATCTGAGGGGATCTGAGAGATTCAGTTAGACAGGCGACATGCCACAGAGATCATACATACACATTGCTACCTTAAAGCTGATGATACACAGAGCAACTTTCAGAGCAATCGTGCAGGGCCACGTTTTCGTCAGTGGCATTGAGTAAAGATTACTACCGTAATCACCTTCCCCCACCACTCCGCCACCTGCCCCGCACCGCCGCTATCCATTTAAAACATGGTCAGACTTCCCTCTAGCAAGATTGCCCAGCAACACTGCTCAAAAAGTTGTATCATCAGCCTAACTGTTACATGCTAGAGAGGTTATTATGGTGAGGTGATCTCAGAGTACCCCTTTAATCTGTTGCGAACAGGCACCTTTTTCCATAAAAAACGCCTAAAATTACATACCCAAAATGAATCAGGAATAACTCCTCAACCATTTGGCCTAGATGCATAATTATGGTCTCTTTTGAAAAGTCAGAAGCTAAGGAATATAAATCTATTGTGTATTAATATATTTATTTTACTTTTACTGACTACATGGACATGCAATAAAGAAAAAATCTGATATTTTTATCCTCGCCTGAAAAAAAAAAGCTATATTTTAATGCAATAAACCATCAAAACCATCCTGAGCAAGCTTTTACTGCAACTGGATATCTTTTAATACACATAGAATGCAACTGTAACTGTAAATCACATGAAAATAAACTAAAATACAACAGTTATCATACAACATTATCAAATATGCCAGGTGAATTTCCAGATTTTGGCAATATTTATTGTTAAAATGCTGACTTTTATTGATAGATATCTTTAAAACACTTTTTCTATCCATACAACTAAGATCCAAATGAAAAAACCCTGAAATATTAATAAAAACAGGAGGATTCATCAACATTCCTGTCACTAAAATCACTCCCAGGCTTTACAGGCCTGTAGATTGAGAACGGAACATCCCACAGTAATGGGCTTGAGCAGACCTTTCATCTGATACCCTGCATGTCTATATATCTCCAACGGATCGGCCACAAAAAGCCAAAAAACACTGTGTGTTCTCAAGTGTTATGTTTCCTCTCTGCAGAAAGAGAAGAGAGCAGGCCGGCAGCTGGCCGCTATTGCGTAATAATCAATATGGCGACCGAGTAGACCCGAAGCAACAACTTCGGCACATTTCGGAGTCAAAATGGCGGAAATTTTTTTTTTACATCACTAGTTTACCCCCTGAGCTCCGTTGCCCCCGGTACCAGGGGCTCCTGTTTTCACCGAGAAAAAATTATTTCTTTACATTTTTTATTTCATTAGGGCAATAACAACAATAATCCAAAAAATTTTTTTTAACAGACCCAATAGTTTTTCTGATATTCTGCTCTACCAAACGGTTGAGATGGCTCTTCATGGTAATACATACATATGCATTTTGATACCAACAAACTTTAGAAAACATCATATAAAATGACAGTTAACAGCAGAGAATGCAACTTCAGCACTTCGTCCCTAATTGTGAAGACAGGGTTTATAGTGGAGTTCATACAAAACAGCACTACACAGTAACTTCATTGATTGTTGAACATTTTGAATATTACCAACACAGTATTTCTGTTCTTTGAGTATTTCAGAAGAACACATCTGTATAGTCTCAACCTTTTAGACAGACTTAGATACTGAGACAACATATCAATGTCTAGATCACTGCAAAATACAGTATTTGCTTGATTTAGTGTATGGCTGTTGTTCAATAATCAATGAAGTTACCGTGTAGTGCATACAGTTTGGTATGAACTCTACTGTAAACCCTAGATATGCAACAAGGGATGAAGTGCTCAAGTTGCTTCTCTGCTGTTGACTGCAAAACAGATTTATTTCTGCAACAGCTTAGCATTTTATGATGTTTTCTAAAGTTTGTTGATATTAAAATGTAGAGTTTTACCATGAAGAGCCATCTTTCTGAAACCGGTCTGGACTGTCTTTGTCCTGCTGATTATCAGTAGAGTTAATAATCTATTTTGTCTAGATATTTATTTGGTTTTCAAGATATTTATTTGTTTTTAAGTTTTTTATTCCATAAAAACTGTACATTCATTATATTTTTGTTATTATTATTTTGGTATAGCATGCTTTCACCATTATATAGACATATTTATGAAATTAATTCAGCATATCTATAATGGAAACACATTATATATATCATGTTAACAATAATGAATGTTCAGAAGTTTTCAATTCATAGCAAGCAGTCAATTTGTATTACATTAGCTTAGGAAACCTTTACCATGAAGTGCCAACTCTACCGTTTGGTAGGGCATGTTTTTAGAAAATTATTTGACCCATATTAGACTTTTTTGCAACAAGTTACATAATTCTGTTAAGTAATTCCTCTGGAACTATAATATGTCAAAAAAACATGCCGACCTTTAAAATTTCTACCAAAAAGACTCTTCATGTCTGCAGTGATTTTGACGATTTTAACTTCCTGTAAGGAGGGTATCTGAAAAGGCATGCTGCTTAAAGAAACAGTGACAACTAGTGGATTTTTTGTAGCACAGCATACCTACACCGAATGGCAGAGATGGCTTAAACAGGTTGAATGAAGTTCAGTACATTTTTCAATGAGATACAGTCATTTAAAATGTGGTCTTCCAAATGGTTGAGAGGACGTTAAAGGGGTACAGTAGGTTTATGGCGGTTGGGAGGAAACTGCTTGTATGTGTGCTTTGTCAATAATTGTTACCCATTATACCCATTATACTATATTTATTGATTTTTCGTGTTCCATAAAAAACAGACATAAGAACACAACTGAGGGAGAATGAAAAGGAGAAATTTTCAAGCACAATAAATAAACACAGCACAGCCATGAGAGGGAAATAGTAAAAATTGAATAAATAAATAGCCATAGGGCACGTCCAGTGGAGGCCAGCACCCCCCAGCGAGCAGACCCGACCCAGACCCAGAGATCCAGAAGCCCTGAACCACAGGCCCCCACACATCCCCAAGGCAGCTAAATACAGCCCCAACCCAACGCCGAAAGTGAATGAACATACAAAAATATTCTGATCAACTTGAATCATTTATAAAACCAAATATTTGCCAGTGTAAGGGCATTACCTTTTATCTAGCTTGATAAAACAAGTTACCATCAGAGTGCAGTTTTCTTGTTTTTTCTGAACAGGTATCAGCAGAGACATTTTCTTTTGTCATTTGTCAGGGAGCAGCAGAAAGAGTCTTTGTTCAGTAGCAAGTGTCCGTGTTAGAGTGAGCTGAAGTGGTCCAGCACAAGGCGTAGTGACAAGCAGATGCGTTCCCGTGAAACTGTCGCAGTTGTGCACGCCTCACGCACATGCCCGCCAGCTGTGGAACAGAGACTGATCCTCACTGTGAGGTTCCAGAATCTAATACTGTTTACTAAATAGTTATCAGGACATCAACAGGAGGGAATCTGCATGGCACAGCGTCCCCTCAAAACTAGATGAAGGCCTATCAGGTAAGGTTATGTATATGTAACCGGGCCCAATGGGGGACTCGGCACAAATTCATAATTAGACACAAACCGACAACGCCACCTTGGGACTTGCACCCAAAGATTTAGAAGATATATTGGAGAACAGTTAACAGTACCACTGGGATTCCCAATAACATAGGTAAGACCACATAAAAGTTCAGAGACAAGGTTTTCTGTTGAGCAAGATTAAAATAATTTATTACAGCTACCATAAAACATTAAAACTCAACAGCAAATGTGAGAAGATAATTTCGTTCTGTATGGGAAACTATTGATACTGAGGGCGGCGGTATATACAGGGTGGATCAAAGGGCTGTGCATAAACACTGCAACACATCTAGCAAAATAAAAACCCAAATCACGCTAAAACACATGCAAAGTTACAATAATTAGCCGCCTATTATACGTCACCACCTTTGAACCAACAATGCCCAGAACCCCTATCAGGAGGTCTCTATAGTTAACATATCATGTCTAGTTCTCATAAAATCAAAGTCAATAAAGATCACCAAAAGAAAACGAAAGACAATATTCAAAGGAATAAAATATCCTCGTACTATAAAACATGTTGTCACAACTAAAGATAAAAACAGACAAGAATTCAATTAAAATAAGTTAAAAATAATAAAACAGGTAAGTTATGGTCGTGTGTTAATTAATCAGCCTAGGCAAAGCAGCAGTGGCGCTCTGTACTGCATGAATACAAAAAAAACGCAGTTAGTATTTGTCTTTACATAAGTGAATATACACCAGAGTACTTTAGTTATTTACACACCTCCGAACCTCGGTAAACCATACATGTGCTTCAACGGGCCGTCTTTTCCATAGACGTCGCCAATTTACAGGTGCACACACACACACAATCAGAGCGTACTACATAACAGGGCAGTATTTGCGCGTTTGTCAGCGTTACATAGCTCAGAAGACGGGACACAGCAGCGAGACACAGCCACACCACGCAGCAGCAACAGCAGTAACAGGAAACTGAGCTAACCTGACGGGGAATTTATTTCCGGGTGGTGACTCACGTGACCAGTGACCTTTAACCTGCCGGTTACATATAATTTTAACTTATATTAAACAGGCTACAGCTGTGTAGTGCACTGAGGCCCTGGACATGGTGACTCTCAATAGCCTGCCGTTTACTCGCGGAGCGCTTGTCTCCTGTTCACTTCAGGAGTCCAGAGCAACCCCGTGGGGCCAAGCGACTACGCTGAGATTCTAAGAACATTCCTAAGATCGACATCTTCGCAAATACAAATCAGCATGCAGTGTAGCTATCCACTTCACTATGGCATTTACTTAATAATAATAATAATAATACTAATACACTTTATTTAGAAAAGCGCGCCTTTCAAGGTACCCAAGGACACTGTACAAAATTGGCATAGTAAAGAACATACAAAAGGTATAGAGTACATAAACAGTACAAAGACAGTACACAGTGAAGTACACAGTACATAAGATGCCAAGATGGAGAAGAAAGATCTTTCTTGCAAGCAAAATTAGCGGGCTGACAAGTAAGCTAAACTAAATAAATGTGTTTTTAATTTGGTTTTAAAAATGGTTACACTTGTACTTTGGCGGATATCAAGTGGTAGGGCATTCCACATTTTAGAACCTGCCACACTAAAAGACCTGTCACCCATGGAGCGAAGTCGAGATGAAGGAACTGCTAGGAGACATGCATCACTAGAGCGAAGGGTACGGGATTGGAAATATGGGGTGAGGAGATCTGATAGGTAGGATGGGGCCAGATTATGTAGAGATTTATACACAAGGAGAAGGACTTTATAATGGATGCGGTAGTGAACAGGAAGCCAATGTAACTGCTGAAGGATCGGAGTAATATGGTCCCAGGGCCTGGTGTGGGTAAGCAGCCGTGCAGCAGAATTTTGGACATACTGCAGCCTATTTAGGATTTTTTCCGGAATGCCGAGAAATAGAGCATTGCAGTAGTCAAGCCTTGATGTGATAAATGCATGTATAAGTGTTTCAGCTGCAGATGAGTTGAGCGAGGGGCGTAGTTTGGAGATACTTTTGAGATGAAAGAAAGATGTTCTGGTGATATGTTTAATATGTGACTCAAAAGAAAGAGTAGAATCAAAGATTACCCCCAGATTTCTGACTTCCGCAGAAGTTGTAGTGAAATAGCCAGGGATAGATAGCTGCAGATGTTTAAGTTTTTTTAGAATGTTAGGGGTGGAAATAAGAATAGCTTCTGTCTTATCTTGATTAAGTTTGAGAAAGTTTTGAATCATCCAGTTGTTAATGGCATTCAAGCAGCTAACCAGCTTGGATAATGACAATGAGTCAGTGGACAATGTGTCAGTGGGATTGGTGTGAATGTAAATCTGAGTGTCGTCTGCATAACAATGGTAATTGATACCATAATGTTGTATTATCTGGCCAATAGGAAGGATGTAAATTATGAACAGCAGGGGACCTAGGACAGAACCCTGGGGGACACCATGTAAGAGGGGTGAATTTGGAGATCTGAAATTCCCAATTGAAACAAACTGTTGTCTATCAGTGAGATATGATTTGAACCAGGACAGTGGAACACCAGTGATACCAAGCAAGGACTCCAAACGAGAAAGTAAGTGGTTGTGGGAAACAGTGTCATGGCCCGAGTCAGCGGCCATCAGGAGGTCGTTGACTACCTTAACCAGGGCAGTCTCAGTACTGTGCATGGCCCTGAAACCGGACTGAAACTTTTCCCAAAAGCCATGACAATTAAGGTACTCTTGGAGCTGTTTGGCAACTGTACGTTCAAGGATCTTAGCGAGGAACGGAAGGTTTGAGATGGGTCGATAGTTCTTATAATCCTCTGCAGCTACCCCGGGCTTTTTCAAATCGGGAGTGATAGCTGCTGTTTTGAGAGCCAGAGGAACAGAGCCCAGAGCGAGGGAAGAGTTTATTATTTGAACCAAGAGGGGACAGAGGACAGATAGGCAGTCCTTAACCAGTGGGGTAGGCATAGGGTCAAGGAGGCAAGTGGTAGGCCTAGACTTACTGACAAGGTCAAAAACATCGTGTTCATCAACAGGTGAAAAAGCAGAAAAGGATCTGTTTAGTGTTGCACATAGGGTGGGGGGAGCATCATCTAGAGTGGTCTGGTTTGTCTGAAGCTGATTATAGATCAAGCTAATTTTGCTCTGAAAGAATTCAAGGAATTCACAACAGAGTTTAGTAGACGAGGTAAGTGGAAAAGTTTTGTTAGGTTTGGTTAACTTATTAAAAGTGGAGAAAAGGGCTCTCGGATTGTTACAACCTCTGTCAATGATGGTGGAGTAATACAAGGTCTTAGCCTGGTTAAGAGATTCTTTGTAAGTGGAAACATGATCACTATATGCCAGGGCATGGACGGCTAGGCCTGTCTTCCGACTAAGTCGCTCTAGTTGACGTCCAGCTGCTTTCATTTTACGAAGCGCCGGTGTAAACCAAGGAGCAGAGTGAGTGAAGGAGACTAGGCGTGTCTTCAGGGGTGCAAACAGATTAAAAGAATCAGCAAGATGTGTGTTGTACAGCAGGACTAAGTCATCAATACAAACATCCAATGGCTCCATGATGGATTTCAAATTTAGAGTGTCTAACAGAGCAGCTGTATTAATATTCTTAGTGTTCCTATATGTGATGGAGCGAGAGTCATGTTGGAGATGGAGAGGCCCAGGAACAGCAAGATTGAACATAATGGCTCTATGATCAGACACAGAAAGATCTTTAGGACACACCTTAGTCGGCATGATGCCAGCAGTGCAGACAAGGTCTAATATGTGGCTTTTTGAGTGGGTAGGGAAATCAACATGCTGAGTGAGGTCAAAACAGTCTAACAGATTGAGAAACTGTACAGCACTGTACCTGTTGGCTTGTCTTGCTTTTGTTTATCTACTTCTCCAATACGCTGCATCCAACATAGTCTGCTGAAGCCTCCCTCCACTGTTTGTTCGGGTGGGTGATTTCCAGGGTGATCGTTATCCCACCCCTCCTGTGACCCATGGTTTGACTGTATGTGTATTCAGAGCCAGAGAGCAATTGACTTTGAAAATAATAATAAGATGTTCAAGCACTGCGGATGATGGCAGCCTCTGGATTATGCTTTTAGTGCTTTTTGTGTTTTTGTTTATAAACTCTGTTTCCTGCCGTTCCTCTCTGTTAACATTTACCAGAAAAAAAGCTCTTAAATATTAGTCTTTCAACTGCTCACACTATTCCACAGCTCTTTATCAAACCTGGTACTTTTCTGAGTTATTTGTTGGAGGAGTGCCAGCTCTACTTGGGATCCTCCAGAGATGCTGAATGGGAAAGCGTGCAGTCGCACTGATTAAACTGAGACAGCAAGGTTTTCGCACCATGCTTCCTTTTATCAACAAAGGTTGCAGTCCACACTTAGAGACCTTGATCATAAACTGTAAAGCTTTTTATTCACTTTCCTTGTTTTTCCTGGTCGCTATTTACATTCCACCTCAGGCTTGTGTTAGTGAGGCGTTACTACACCTGGCCGACCAGATAACTAATGTGGGGAAAAAACAGTCCCTGCTCATTGTTCTCGGGAACAGAGCAAACTTCAGCCATGAACTTCCAAAGTACTCAGAATGCTTTCCTTTAGTACACATTTTTATTTATTGTTCAATAAATTGATAACAATGAACATCAGTTTCAAATGGATGATTATGATGAACAGTCTCTTTCAGCTAAACACCAGAGACAAATCATGGAACTGCTCCTTAAACCACAAATGGAAAAATAAAATGAAGCAAGTCTGTACAAATCAGCTCTGCCTACTCTGTGCTGTACAGCTGGGTGCTCAGTCTATTGAATATTGTGGTCATCTTTTTTCATCAAGCTCCAACAGGACCTTTTGCACAAATTCAAAAGTGAACTGCAGCCTTTTTGGATATTTTAGGTTGAGTGTGTATATGAGCCCAAAGACCATGGCAAAAGCTGTTGCAACCAAGGGCAGCTCGTTCAGGACCTCTTTTCCTTCGATGACAATCTTAATGTCTTTGGGTGGGTGGAAAGGATCCTCTTTCTCAGTGATAAAGATCGCCATGGTTGTCTGCTCCAGTTCTTCAACCTCATTTTCCTGCATAAAAAAAACAAAAGAAAGGCATTATTATTTCAGAAATCTCCAGATTTCATATTAGATCATTATGTGCCAAGCTCTTATACACTACGCGCAAATCAAACAAATGTTTATTACAAGGGCTTTGACGAGATTAAAAGTGCCGAGATTTCTCGTTAGGTTAAAAGCTGTCTCATGACATTCAGGCAATTCACATTCTTTCACATGCTGTCATTTGACACATCAATTTTCTCACACAGTAAAAAAAACCCAAATGTATAACTGATAATGTTCACTTGCAGAGTGAATCAACTCCTCCCAGCTGAAAAACTGGAGTGCCACCTAGCTCTGTTTGGGACTGTGAGCTGCACTTTGAGACGTGCTGAAGTTAATGTGTGTGGATTTGTTGTGAGATTTCTGCCTGATCAGAAGAGTTTCCTCTAGGGCTGCATGATATTAACGTTGCAATATATTTACATTTTTATATTGCGATATGAAAAAATGACAGGAACAGGAGTTTGATTGCTCTATTTGAAAAAAAATTAGCATCATAAAATTATTGGGGTGATTTTGTAGGGGAAAATGCATAGAACAAAAAATAAATAGGCAATGGGGATTTATTTTTAGTCTGAAGATCTTTGACTACAAACCAGCCTTTCTTGAGCCTGATTGTCTCATTGGCAACAAACTGTAATCTAAGAACTCTTAAATCAGAGTAAAGTCAAGTAAATTGGTTGTGAAAGTAACATAGTAATGTAATTACTAATATGTAATGTTTTTCAAGGAGTAATAAGTAACTTATAACAATTTGAGTATCATGCTCAACACTGATGATGTTATTCTCATTATATTCTGACTTTACTCTGGACATGTCAGAACACAGATATGTGGGAGTGATTCTGAATGTGCAGAAAGTTTTGAACATGAGAAGACACATATAGGAGAGAAGACAAAATCATGCCTGCATGTGTGCTGACTCGGCAGGAGTTGATTGACAAAAGTTGGTCTACAGGGGAAACAACGCAGAATGCCTGAGATGTTGAGACTGCAGTGTTTTGTGATTTCCTCCATAAATTAGTGCAGAAAAAAATCACCAGAATGCAGGAGATTAGGAGGAGTGTAAAAATCGACAGTAAGATCAAAAAATTTTAATGTGTTACAACGAGGACATAGAAATATTAAAGGCAAAAAAATCCCTGGTGAGGCACAAGGTTTAGGACTGTTACATGCAAAAATCATACAACCACTCATTCACTAAATTCTGACCTTAAACATGTATGTATCTTTTGAGAGTAATCAGCCGCATCCCCCCAACTGTGTAGACAGCCAATGGATATGGATCTGTCAGTTCATTTGGGCCAAGAAGTTCCACCTTCTTTGTTGGACACATTTTTAGTTCATAGGCTCTGTAATGTTCCCTGTACCATGCACTCAGCTTTCTGACAATGAAAAGCAGCTTATCCTTGACAACAATCATCTGTATAATTTCTGTAAATTCTGGCAGCCCTGCCAATGAGCCATGTGCAAGGATCATTCAATTCCTGTAGTTAAGGCCACTATACGTTGCATTTTTAGCCAAGCACACATCATCCAAGTCTGGGTGTCTCTGTTTAATAGCAAATGATATGTCCTCTTTCAAAACGTCTATGGGAAGAGTTGAAACATTTGTTACCTCCAGGTAACCTCTCATGGCACATCAAAGGTGATGTGCCATGATGTCTTTCTGCTAAGGACAGGAGCACATTTTTGAAGTACGTTGTATGGCGCACAACTCTTTTGAAGAAGCTGTGCATCGCTTCGAAATGCATAGTCCATAGTGCAACTAACGGTCCAAACTCACAGATTAACTGAGGATAATGCTCCAGGAAATGGTGTTTAGGCAGAAGATTTGTCTCCGGGAAAAGCTCTTTAAATCTAACTCTGTGCTCAGATATCTTAAAGTTCAAATATCCAATTGATTCTTTACTTTGAACTGGACAAACAACAAGGTCCACAATGTCCTTTAAGTCAGCAAGGAGATGCCAGGTTGGACAGTCAGTTGGAACTTTCTGTCAGTTGTCCAAGAAGTAGTGGAAGAAATAGTAAACTCCAGTTTTCATGTGCGTTTCCACCTATTGTTCTCCTGGATGAATAGGTCAGTGGAACAGGATGGGGGCGATTTGTTTTATCAGTCCATTTCTAGGGAAAATCTTCCACTGCCTTGTTCAAAGTGGCCAAAGTAAAATACTTTTTGGAAATCAATACAGTCAGACAGAGAGCTATTTCAACAGGGACTATTCCCTCAAATAAATCATGGGCAATGTCTGGAGGAAAACCAGTAGTAACATTGAAATGGGAAAGTTTTTCTGACAGAACACATTTCCTCGTAACACCGTAACAGTTGGCCAAAGATTTTCCTCAAGGATTTTAAGATGACTTGTCTGAATCTCTTCAGTTCTCTGCGAGAAACATCCACCTCCAACGTCCTTGGTCTGAAAATCTAACTTATCTGCCGTACAAAATCTGCAAACATATCTGCCAGAAAAACTTTCTACAAAACCAGCAATACTGTGTGCACCAAGGTTATCGGCAACAACACACTGCACCGTACCCTTTAAAGTTTTCCCCTACTTATTCACAAAATTCCATGCTGTTCTAATGTTATGAGATCACTAGTCAAAGGCTCTAAAACTTGTCATAACCATAAACCTTGACATCATTGCTATTGATCAATGCAGCCAAATGGATAGAGGACAACAAGGACTGAAAACCAGGTGGCAGATTGCCTAAAATCCAATACAAGGCACACATTTTGTGTTTTTTACGTGATGTACCAAGGGGATTGCATATTTCAAAATCGTCAACATACAAAATCAAAGAAATTGCACACTCTTTTGAGAGAATAGCGTTTCTTTTAAAGAGAAGTCCATCCCAAAATGATCAGTATACGTGCCTATCACCATACCTGTCAAGTTTTGGATTTGAAAATAAGGGGAAATTTCCCGGCGCCCACCGCGAGCAGTCCCTCCACCCCAACCAAGCTCCAGTATCCCTTACATTTTAAGACAGGTGTTATAGCCCAAATGAACACAAAAGGGTATATAGGAAGAGCATGTATTTAAATACTTATTTGTATATTTTCTGTTCATTTAACATTGCTTGTCTTTAAATTTTATTTTCATTCCACACATTCTTTTCATGTCATATTGCTTTTCTTAAAGTTAAGTCTTAAAGTTTTTCTTTTAATTTCACATAACTTTTCTTTACTCTTCTTGTGAGTCATTGTACAAATTTGTTGCAGACTTTGCTTCTTTAAGACTGTTCTGGAAGGAGTGTATTTGTGGGCGGGGCCAGCGTGGTTCATTTTACATGAGAGTCGAGCCGAAACAGTTCGTCGACTTGATAGTCTAACGTGAGCTGCAGGTGACTGCAGGGGCCGGGTATAAAAACGGCGCCTTCAAGTCGGACACATTCTACCTGCAGCAGCTTACTGTGAGCTGAGATCAATGACTGATCTCACGGAATTTGCAAAGAATAATGCCGCAAGACCGGGCGTTAGTGTGGTTCCAACTTTGTGCAGTCGGGGAAAAGCAACTGCTTGCAGCTGCCTTGCTCCCGCGAGGTTTTAATGTTATGCACCCAGGTGACGTTTTGCAGCGCTGTGAAAGTCACAATTTCTAACCAGCATGCCTTATGTCAGCGCTGCGTAACGCCGCATTAAGTCAAACGCACATATTACTTTTTAATAACGCAGGTTAAAATACGGGAGATTTACAGGAAAATACTAATACGGTAGGACGGCGGGAAAGAAGGGTAAAATACGGGACTTTCCCGGCCAAAACGGGATACTTGACAGGTATGGCCTATCACTATCCCCTGGTTGATGTTTTTCTTTCAAATTTGTAGCCTTATTTAGTATAGATTCATAAAAGTTGCTGCAAGGATTTTAATAAAGGCACATACTGAAAACACTTTCCATTCTTTCTGTCCAACACATATTCAACTGGTTTCACAACACTGAAGTTTTTTCTACAGTATGTCTACTGTTTCCAAGTGGTTGACAGTGGACCATGGTTTCCTATTGCAGCTTGAATGGGATTTGAAGTGCAAAGTACAGTGGCCAACTCTTTCACAAGTGATTCATCAATCTGGCAATTGTGATCTTGTAAGAAGTGGATTATAGTCTTTTGGGTGGCCAAAATATTAATAAATATTAAATATTGCAGCTCTTCAAGTAGTTCATTTACAGCTGCACTTGGCACCAGAAAAGCATTTTCTAACTTAAGTAAGACTGAGGCTAATTTTAGTTCAATAACATCTGTCAAGTCTGGTGATTCTTCATCAGGAAGTTCTTCAGATAGTAGATCATCTGTCAGCTCAGTAGTACGTCTTACAAATGATTCTGCAGCAGGACTACCAACAGGTCCATCAACAATTCCAGGCTTTAAATCATTAATTGTATGTGGGGTATGCTTTCTCCATTTGTGAGTATTGAAAGCTTCATATAGATTGGTTTTGTATGAGCAATCAGCAAACATACAACTAACAGATTTATGATTTTTTAAATGTTTCCCAATGTGTCGAAAATAGTCTGTCTCAGTAGAAAGTAGATTGTTGTCGCAAATGTGGCACAAGAATTGTGAAAAGCTATCTTTCTGTGAGGATTGTTGAGGAGGATAGGATTTGCTTACATGGGTCAGTAGAGCTTTCCATGTCTTGCATGTGCATGGGAAATTCTCATAAGTACAGGGGTAAGCATGCCCCGTACGTAATGCCAATGATCAAGTTTATAGTGTTTCAGAAGTTCTGATCTTCTTGAATATGAATTGTCACAATCTACATTTCCACATGCACAGATAACTGAGGAAACATGAGATACAAAAGATATCTTTAGTTAACTGAGCAGACCACACCCAATTTTTAATTTACATTTATAATATACCTAATTATTACAAATGCCCTCATGACATTGTAAATAGAACTTACCACAAGCAATAATCACTGGCAGGAGCTTCCAAATAAGTTGTACAGCAGGAACAGAACTGATTGATGGCTGCTTCCTGAAGTTGAAAGAGAAAACATTATTTAATTTTAGCTGTTAGCCATCAAAGTGTGTTAGCTACTAACATCATGTACAAATTAAGAATACCCAACATTTAACATAACTAGTTTTATACTTTATTTTATGATTTTAGGAAAGCTAGCTAACATTTATACCACTAGCTAACAAATACCACAAGTGAATGATGTTGAAAGTGTAGCAAACTAACATTACCGGCTAGAATTAGCTGGGCCTTGTAATATTATGGCTGATAAATATTGAACACATGATAATCAGGAGCGTGAATACAAGATCACAGATACCCTTTTATCAGCAAAAGTAATGTTAACCATCAGTCAAGTTTGCATTAACTATCTTACCGAAACAAACGAAAAAAGCCAACGTTTGGAGCGTTATTTACCCCTTTCCTGACAAGCATGTCATGGTTGGTACTAATTGATCCCTAATGTCGTGTAGTTTCATTTGATACTGATATCGTCACTAGCTTTAAAATACAGCCCGCAGAGCTCTTAAAGACAGTAACGTTAACGTTAATGTCGGCAAATTTGCTAGGCTCTTCGCTCCACTGTTAACTAACGTTAGAGTTAACATCATTAAAAACACTCAGCAGAGCAAATGCATTTTAATTCACCAACATAAAATTAAGTTAGCTGTAAAGTTAACTAACTTACATGTCGTAACTTTAGCTAACGTCATTGTCCCCACAAAATGCATTTAGGAATGATAGCTTGTAAGTATTAGTTAGTTAGCAAACTGTGATAACATTAATGTTACTCACCCACGACCATAGACCAGAGGATGGCTAACTTAACATTTTAGTTTCAATGAAGAATACTAACGTAAGCGCTAGCTTATAATAGTATGCTATCAAGCGTGAATGCTGAATTTACGGCCAGAGTCAAGGTCGGCAGGTATACTTGGGAAAAAATGGCAACGGTAGACAAAATTTATTGGTTTTACCTTAAGTTACTAGTATCAGTGTTGCTCGTTGATCCTCTGTGTCGCCGCCTGGCTGGAGGGATCTGTTGGAGTTTACCATCACGGCCGACGCCCAACAGATTATTCTGTGACAGACGTTTTTTTAAAAAAATCCTTTATTTTGATGTAAACTGGTCAGAGAGCGGAATTGCAAACTCAACCATGCGCATGTGCAAATCGTGCTTAATCTAATAAAAATGCTCTTATCAATGAAATAAAATCAGCTTAATGTCCCACTGCCAATTTATATTGTTTCAATATAAAAAAATGACTCAACCACAAACATAAACGGAGAAAATACACATTAAACGAACAACAGCAATGTTAGACTTTTTTCAGTGCAGAAGCTCAACCTGCCTAAGGAGCTGCTGTTCCACTTACACACAGCCATCATCCAGTCTGTCCTCTGCACGTCCATCACTGTCTGGTTTGGATCTGCCACCAAAAAGGACAGGTACAGACTACAACGGACAGTCAGGACTGCATAAGGTCATTGGTGCCAACCTGCCCTCCATTCAGGACTTTTCCAGAATCAGAAAATGGGCATCACTGCAGATCCATCTCACCCCAGACACAACCTGTTCCAGCTTCTCCCTTCTGGTAGGCGCTACAGAGTACTGTACGCCAAAACCAACAGACCTAGGAACACTTTCTTCCCATAAGCCATCACTCTGATGAACAGCTGATCTCTGACTCATCATCAAAGATCATATCACTTGCAACACGGGGCGGCTGTGGCTCAGGCGGTAGAGCGGGTTGGCCGTTAATCGGAAGGTCGGCGGTTCAATCCCCGGCTCCCCCAGGCTGCATGTCGAAGTGTCCTTGGGCAAGACACTGAACCCCGAATTGCCCCTGGCGGCTGTTCCGCCAGTGTATGAATGTGTGCGAAAGTTAATTTCCGCTTGAGCACTTAGGCTCAGTGAGTGAATGTGTGTGTGAAAGGTGAATGCAGAAGTAGTGTAAAAGCGCTTTGAGTAGTCGACTAGAAAGGCGCTATACAAGTACGGAGCATTTACATTTACACAAAATACACATGATGGGATTATTACATAATTATTCCAGCATTCTTGCACTATGTTCCATCGCACTGTGCACATGTGAACACCTTTCAGTTTTGACAGTGTAGCAACTTTCAGCTGTTTAACAATGCGTTTCAACTCTGCTCAGCTTTCAGGTGTTAAGTAGTTCAATGCAATACACTTGAGCTTCAAGACTTTACAGGCCTTTGATTTCAGCTCTTCTCCATTTTCTTTTTTTGTGCATTTCACTTTCTTCAAGCATTTTAATTAAGCTCTTTTGCATTTCCTGCATTGTTTTGCAAGTTAATTTTACCTTCAGCATTTACATGCATTTTCCGCAGGAAATGCAATTTTCTAGTTGAATTAGTTACCTTTCAAAATGTGTCTAAACCTGAACTTGCTTGCTTATAACTTTTAAAAAAAATTTTTAAGGACAATCAAAGGGAAGCAGCATGGGAAATGTTGGTTCATTTTTGAATGTTTTCTTCTGAGTAGAACTGGATATTAGCATTGGGAATTATCACTTTGGTGTTGTCCTCATGATAAAACTCAACTAAACTCTTTTTAAATTATTTTACCTCCTCTTCAGTAAAGGATAGTCAAGCCATCACAACTGACAAGATAATGATAATGATGGTCAATGTGTGTGTAGCTTGGTGACACCACTAGGGTAAACTGTTATGACATGCCTGTTACTATAGAAACCTCATAGTGGGAGTGTCTGTCAAGAACAATTTCTGCTGCCTGAAGGAAACACAGAGACATATACAGAATTGTTTTCCTGTGTGTGTGTGTGTGTGTGTGTGTGTGTGTGTGTGTGTGTGTAGGTGAGTTGGCAGGCTGAAACATGGCATAGCCTCTCGGGTTCTCTTTGTGTGTCACTTGGGTCCCCAGGGTCTGGCAGGAAAACAACTGTACTCACCAGCTAAATGATGACAAAGACTGTCTATGTGTGTGTGTGTGTGTGTGTGTGTGTTTGCTAATAGCTGAGAAAAGCTGGACTTTTACAACTCCACCCCGTTAGTTATTAGTGTTTACCCAGGGAAGCAAGTTTTGAACATTTTAAACCGATGTGAGTAAAAACAACTGATTTGTCATGAGATTATATTGCTATTTTCTGAATGTTGCTGATATTAAAACAGGGTTTGACAGTTTCTAATCAATACAGAGTAGTCCTCTGGTCATAAGATCCATACACTAATGTGTGTGTGAAAGCTCACTGGCAACAACAGTAGTAAAATCAGATAGTAGGGAAGTTTGCAAATGTAATAGAATCTATGGGACAGCTTTGGCCATTTGATCACGGTCCTGTCAGGTTCCAGACAGGACGACAGCTTGTTTGTGGTCTGAGAGTGGGGTTTGCTGCCTGACAGTGACTTTAGTAGCTCACTACCACTACTGTTTGTCACACTATCAATGTTGTTTTTGTGAGTGATGATTGTTGAGATGTCTCCACATAGTGTGGGCGACCATCTGCCTCCATCAGTTGGGGGTGACAGAGAGAAACAGACAGCCATAAAGAGGGACCAGAAAGGAAAGGGTGTCAAGCAGGAACATGGGGGCATCAGGTGACTTGCAACCACAGATCTAGACTCCACATCTACAGAGTCAGAAACACCTGCAGGAAGTGATAGGAGGAGAGAGGACAGTGACGAGAAAGCACAAGACTACAGGAAAGGGAAGAAGTCGAGTTAGTGCATTAATGGGATGAGGTTTCTGAAATACACACACATGCACATGCAACAACACATGGAGAGATGTCAGAATGACGAGCTGCCACTCAGTGCAGCACTCTGAGCAGTTGGGGGTTCATGGGTTTCCACTAAGCAACTGTCTCCCCTGAAAGCAACACAGAATGCCTGAGACCTTTACTGCATTATATTCTGTTAGATATGTATATTTTGAATTGTCACTTGGCACCTGAATTGTGTTCCGTTTAAACTGGGAAATTTTTACCGTAAATTGAATCAGAAAAGGCAGAAATTTGTGCAGAAGATTTCACTGGAATGTGGAAAGTGTTTAATATGCAAAATTTTCAGAGAGTGGACCCCCCACTTAATCTGTGTCCCCTCTAATGTTGAAACAAAACCTAAGCCCTTGAATAAATTTCCCCTAGTACCTGTCGGATTGCAGGACACCTGTGTTGTGCTGTGATTTGTTTCTTTCTATTATACAAAATAATTCTTAATTTCTTAACATTTCCTAATTAATGGCCATGGCATCAAGTATTAAAAATGTGAGTCAAACGTGTCCTCATAACACATTTGATCTTTTTTTCAGAAAATATTACCAAAGAAAAATTTGTAAATATAAATCTGCAACTAAGAACTACTAAGATGAAAACATGCTATTTGTGTCAATTATTTAATTAGAAACAAGCATTACAGTGGAATATTCTTTTTAGGATGTAAAAAGAGTATTCCACATTTTAACAATTCTTCTACAGTTGTCTAAAGATACTCTTTTTGACATTTTATTAATTATAAGACACATGGTTATAAAAGCAAAAAAGTGACAACAAATTGATTCAAGGAGTATAAAAAATAAAGATGAAGAAAAACTTTAAAAGACACAGAAAAATCCTGCTCTTTTCATCTCTTCCATGGTCCTGCAGAGATGGAGGAGCAGCAGCTGACAGGTCTGCCTCATTTCATTATGACAGCACATGTAGAAGAAGAGCAACTAATGACAGAACCCTTTCCCTCTATCATCAGGTCACATCTGACAAGTTGCTCTTGTCAAAGCTTTTGTGCTATTTGAACGTCGGAGGACAATTCTCTGCCCTGACTGAAACGAGGCCTCCAGCTGTCCACACAGCTACTCAGCATGTAATGATGGACTCATCTACCTCTTTCTCTCTGTCTTCTTCCTCCCCTTTTAACACTGTACAGCGCTCAGCAGAGACATGAAATATACATACAGTAGGTATGGACTATATGTATGTTTACCAATTTCCAGATGTGGAGTCTGTTATAATGCTCATTTCATTTGTCACTTAAAGACTTGTGGGCTTTTACAAATAGGGCTTCTACTCATATCTGACAGAGAACTTTTGTGACTACACCCAGTACTGATGGCATGATTGACACACCTTCAATATTACTGCAGCAAGATGAGAAGTTAAACATCTTGAGGTCAAAACAAGAGTTTCAGCTCCTGTTTGAAGGAAAAGGGCAGCTTTACAACCAAACCAACAATGTGTTAGTCCATCATTTTTTAGAGGCTCAGTCATTCCATAAAACTGTTGGTCAATGTACTATACAGTACACTGTACTGTTGGCTACATTCATTGTTTTGTGGGTCTGCCCATATTTGTTGACGAGAAGAAAAATGCAAAAATGTCACCATCTGAATGTATGTAAGTTACTGTCGCATAAAGCTGCAATGCTTGCAGAATATTTGACGCCTAGTCCACAGAGGGGTATTTTGTATCAAAACTTTGCCCCCAATTCTTGCTCCCCCAGTACATTTTCTCATCAATTTTCTAATTTTCAGAATGCAGAATTCTGCTGTCTATTTCATACAGTGAGTATGACACCAACAGAGCAAAGGAAAAACAAGACAATCGACAATAAATAAATGCAATCTTTGTCCACTTTGAAGCTGAGCAATTCATCTTTCCCTGAGATTGTTTTCTAACAGTGTTCCTTAAGATCGTTCTCCTGGAAAAGAGCAGCTTTGTCCTCGCAGATGAGAAAGAAGCAGTCACAATAAACTCAAAATAACGAACCAGTTGTCCACCTCCAATGGAACTGTTATTTCTATTGCTTTATGTCCTGATGTGCAATGTGTGCAACTGTCACACAAGAATTTCTCCCAGGTGATCAATAAAGTATAAAGGATTTCTGATTCTGATTCTGTCTGCGCTCTGGCTCTCAACCTTACTTTCAGGTCTACAAAGAGACATTTTGGTGTCAGTATGACAGTTCTGTACTTTGATGTTAGGCAGTTAGAAATGAAGGTATTTTTGCCAGAGAAAACACAGATGTAAGGAAAAAAAATCAATCAAAATTAGAAAAAAGATTTGACATAGATTAAGATGTAACGTACATAAAAGGTCTTTTTAATGCAAGCAAAAAAATGTTTTGAGGACATATTTCTCGCACTGCAATCAAGAATCAAAAGTTTGTAATTAAAAACAGGGTTTTTTGTGTCAAAAAGTTTTGAATTCTAATCTGTCCTCTTTGCAAGTCAAAAATGGTTGAGATAAGAGTTTCTACTTGTGGGGTTAACTGACCAATCATGGGTACAATCTCCTCGTTCCTCGGGAGCACTTCAGGCTACTGGAGATAGAGTTCTTATGTGTACAGGTTGGATGGAGGTAAACTGACCTTATGTAGCTCATTTTAAAGAGGTGGTATTATGCTCATTTTCAGGTTCAAAATCCTAATTAGGGGTTGTACCAGAACAGGTTTACATGGTTTAATTTTCAAAGAACACCATATTTTTCTCATACTGCACATTGCTGCAGCTCTTTTCACCCTATGAGTTGTACACTCCAATCTTGCTCTACAGTGTGATGCATCTTACTTGTACAAAATCTTTGTTGGACTTGCACATGCACACTTCACAGGTAAGGTAAAGTAACTACTAGCCAATCAGAAGCAGAGAAGGGCGGGTCGTAAGAAACAAGGTAGTGAGATCCAAATCAAGGCCTTCAGACTGCGACCATAACCTAGCAGATGGTATAAGTTATTACCAGTCCACAGCCTCACAACATCATTGTTCCACATCTTACTATCAGGACTAAACATTGAACTGTTGCCGGTGTTCTGACGATCTACACTGCCTTGCCGAAAAATGCTTCCATAGAGCAAATTGATAGATTCGGCTACTCAGCCCTGCTCCGTTTTCCATTGCAGATAGTACCGCTCACAGAGCCTCACCAGCTCCTCCCGTGGGTTAGCGCAGGCTTCCCCCGCAGCCACTCGCGGAGCTCCTCAACTCCAAAAATATTCATCACATTTTTGTTCCATCATCACTTCTCATAAAATTATTAATATTTTAAATTTGGACTAATCAGAAGTGGATTTAGTGATGAAATTCCATACGAAAACTTTCTGTTGCTGGACTGAATAGTGAATATTCTCTCTGACTAATCAGCAGTCTGTTGTGTTTTCATGTTACATTTTAGTATCCCTCTGCTCGCTTGACAGCCTGAGGTGAGGTGATACGAAAAAAAGTACCTGGAAGCAGATACAGGTACAACATTTCTACAATGAAAAAACAAACAAAGGCGAGTTGAGCCAAAGGGCCTCTGCTCAGACTAGCTTGGTTTGAGGGCATGCCTGTGCCACCACTTGGCAAGCTTTATGATGCGTTTTCATTGTGATGTCACAAGTAAAGGAAGTGAAGGGCTGGACTACAAACAAGCTGTTTTCAAGCGGTTCAGAGCACAGCTTTCTGTGGAAGATGGGAACTCCCTTTGGACTTTGGGCTTTTTCACTTTGCAAACCTGTTACATGCACAAAAAAGATATATAACCCAATAAAGGAGAGGGGAAAAGCCAAAACGAATAGTACCACCTCTTTAAATTAATTTTTTTTAAATGTAGTATGGCATGATTTAATGATTATTTATTAATCGTTTTTAAAGATCGACATGTATAGCTTGCCGTCTTGGCTAGCTTGACTGGCAGTGTCTTTATGCACTCAAAGTGTCAGTGGAAGGCTGGTACCTATCAGTGAACAGTGTTACCCCTAAATTCCAGCTACGGTGGGTTACGGCTGCGCTGTGGTTGCTGGAGCTAATCGCCGCCATTAAAGTCAATGCTCATGAGTCTACCAGATGAGGCTGCAGTGCATCCCTGTGGAGACTGAGACCCTGATTGTATAACAACAATAAACACAGTTAAAACAGACACAAAAAGAAATCATTTAACTACTTAGCCTATTTAATCATAGAAACACAAAATGCAAACACTGACTACCAAATCAACAAAATCTAAACAAACCAGGCAAAATGCTCTGATTTCTCTCGTGGGAAATGCAGCCTGACACTGAGAACAAAACAGGGTGACATAGAGCTGTGAAGAAAGTAGTAGAAGCACAAAACGTGATGTAGGCTGCATGCACCGCTGCTGACACGCTTCTAAGACACTTCCAGAGGACTTTGATACGGTCGCCCTGAAGTGCAAACCACAGCAAATCGCC
Organism: Lepomis macrochirus; assembly: GCA_024633595.2. Taxonomy (NCBI): domain Eukaryota; kingdom Metazoa; phylum Chordata; class Actinopteri; order Centrarchiformes; family Centrarchidae; genus Lepomis; species Lepomis macrochirus. Next base: position 36,402,067 of record JALXJV020000008.1, read on the forward strand.
ACAACACAAAAGATAATTGCCACAACACGACATTATTTCACTACAACACAACAGCACTGCGCTATATATATATATATCTATATGGCAGCTGCCTGTATAAGCCCCTAGGTGTCCCTGTTGCGTTGTCTATTCCTCAGTACGTCCAGCAGTTCGTGCAGTTTGTACCGTGCAGGACACCGTAGTTTTCTGTTCCAGCGAGGCCCCCATGTTTCTTTATGTTTACTTTCCGTGCCCTGTAAGGTAAGCAGTGTTAAAGGGGCATTATGGAGTTTCCAACGGCTACTAGCGGTGCCGTTTTAAGATTGCAACCAGGTGTGTGCTCATACGTGTGCTCGCTTGAACTCATGAGCGAGCAGATCCGAAACACAACCGCTTTCATACAGAAATCCTGCAATAAACGCAGGAACACCAGCATGCAGGCTGTGGCTTTTCACACAGACATGTTCAGGCTCAGTTACTTCAAGGTTCCCGTCTCAGAGGCAGATCAACACCGGCGCCCTAACGTTACTTCATTGAGCGCAGCGAGACACCGGCATATCACACAGTACTCGAAAAAAGGCAAAGTGAGAGTGGCTATAGGCAGGTGGGGAGCCAGCTTCACACAACATGGTGGAAACTCAGGTAAACTCCCACTGCAACGTTTCAGTAATAGTTGTATCAGCTGCAGGTTGAACTAATCCTTGCTCGTTACATCATCACGGTACATTTACTGCATTTAGCCGACGTGCTACATCATTAGCTCGCCTGCTGCTTTTCAGTAATTCGTTACTATCTGTGAATCTGTCACCATAGGCTCAGCAATGTCAGCACAGCTACATGTACTGGATGATAATGAAATGGGTAGTGAGCTGGACTGAATATTATAAGATTGCGTCACACTTTATAACAGACAGTAAGTAAATTTACTTACTGAGCCATCCACTATGTCTCTTCCTCTGGGTTGTATATTATGCGGGTCATGTTAGTTACAGCGACTGAGAGGTGAAGAAGCTGTGTACCTATCAGTAAAAGGCAATAAATCTAAATTGAACATTACGAAGCAAACGGCGGCGGGTCCGAGCTAATGTAGCGTTAGCTGCTCGTGGCTGCATCACTATGGGATAGTAAACAAATCGATCCACATTTGCTTTTTACCGTTACATCATTTCTTGCAGGCTTTGAGAAGTTGAGTTTATGTTGGAGTCTGTGTTGTGCTGGGAGCAGGTCTTTTTTGGTGTTGGCAGACTCCATGTCGTAAGTTGCAGAGTCGTCGCTGCTGAGTGCAAAGTAGACACAGCGAAAGGCTCGGGAGCGCGCATGCAAGTGTCAGTCACTGGTTTTCACAGAAAATCCGACCCGGAGCCTTCGAATAGGAATAGGAATACCTGCCTTCAGAGTTAATGGCCAAACCCGGAAAGTGGATCATTTTAATGTCAGATTACAACCCCTTCACACACAGGCAATAAAAAAGGATTCATTTTAGTAGAAAAACTACATACAGCCCCTTTAATAGCGATCTGAATAATCTTTAAAGCCCCCCTCCAGTGTATTTTGACATTTCTATGATATTTCATAGTTTTCTGAGTCATTTCCTTACAATGTTGATTACTAGGGTTGAGCCGGATACTCGGCTGAAACGAGTATCCGGTACGGATAAAGCATTTTTGCCGAGTACGAGTATTAGGCTATACAGTAATAAGAGTCAATATCTGTAGGATTGAAAAAAAATCCTCATTGCGTAGCTGACTGTGCACACACGCTCGCTCGCTAGCTCGCTCGCTCTCTCTCTCTCTCTCTCTGCCGGTCATCGGAGATTTTTTTAAACTGTCAGCTGCTCTAACCAGTTTTATTTTACTTCACACACTGAGTGTCTGACACTTTCTTGCTGTATTTAAAAAGTAAAGGTAGTTGTGGTATAAATAAATTATTTAAAATAATATTACAAATTAAGCTACACACCCCGTCTCTCTCTTACTAACCGCGATCGGGATAAGCGGCACCACGAAGCTGGTTATCAACTCGGTAAATTAACCCAGGGTTTCCCGATCCAGCCGGGAGCGCATTCACATAAAAGAGGCGGTGTTAGCAGGAGATGACCAAACAGACATGAACAGGTCCACTGTCGGCAGAGCGTCATATTTTACGATCGAGGATTAAACTGTAACACTACAGAAATACGAAAGTAGCGCGGCTGAAACTGACACATACAGGGAGACAGGAAATCACAGACAGTGTGAATGTCTAAATGAACAGGCGTAGTCTATGCGTTGATAAAAAATGTTCTTATGAGCTGCAGAAAATATCAGCCTTATTCTTTCAGCTCGGCTGTGTGTCGGCGTTTCACATTAAAAGACTCGGGCCGTTCTCCCTCACTTTAAAAAAAAACTTGTCGCCACTTCAAAAATGAGATTAATTTATTTAACACACTCAAAAGTGTTCCAAACACTGTTCTAAATTAACTTCATAAAGCAATGAAACGGAAAAATCCCTTCATGCCATAAAATGAGCTCATATAATGTTTTAAAGACTGAATCTCAACATTTAGGCTGCTGAAAACTCATGTCCCACCTTTGGCGCCCACATCGCATCGGAACATGACTACAGTCTCTGTAGTCGGCCTTAGAAAGCTTTACTAACCTAAATAGATAGACTACTTTCATATTAAAATTTAGTATTTCAATACCAAACTGTTCATCATATTCAGCCTCTCATAAGAAAAATAAAATCCATTTATTTTAACGGCTGCGTCAGGCTGTGTGAAAGGACTGGGAGCAAATAAAAAATATTAAAGACATTTAAAGGCAGTAAGTAGGCTGATCCTGCTGTACTGTAAAAACCTGTAGGCAACATTAGCCTGAGTCTTTTAATCAGTCTCTGTAGAGAAACTCTTGTCATAGTCAAGAGTTTCTCCACATCACCGCTGCAAACATAACGCAGCCTATTGGCTAAAACAGTCCGTGGGATTTCCTACAGATGGTGATGTCATTTTCCGTTTTCACAGAGTTAATCTCTTTTCTGGAACATAACCTGCTGGGAGCAGGTTAGCCATTCTTTAAAAAATTTAAAGTTAAAAAAAGAAAGTTATGTTGAGTATGAAAACTCTTCAATACAGTTTACTTCATAATTGCAACCGCATGTGTTGTAAATGTAAATGTAAATGCTCCGTACTTGTATAGCGCTTTCTAGTCTTTTTCGACTACTCAAAGCTTTTACACACTACATCTGCATTCACCATTCACAACACACATTCACTCACTGAGCCTAAGCTCGAACAGAACTAACATTCACACACATTCATACACTGGCGGAACAGCGCCAGGGCAATTCGGGTTCAGTGTCTTGCCCAAGGACACTTCGACACGCAGCCTGGGGAGCCGGGATGGAACCGCCGACCTACCGATTAACGGCCAACCCGCTCTACCTCCTGAGCCACAGCCGACCCCATTGTTGCAATGTATGTAGTTTGTTATTGTGATCAAAACCATTGATCTGAAGCTCAATGCTGATGCTGTCATGTAAATAGTTTTCTAATCAGCAATAAATATAACAATTTCTGATCAACCCATATAAATTGCATGCTTAAAATAACATACTGTTAAAGCCCCGCCCATTTCGAGACAATCCAACCCACTTCCGGGTTAAATCCCACCCACTTCCGGACTAGGCCCCGCCCAATCCGAGTACGGATACGGATACAGATAATTCATATGGTTAACAGATACAGATACAGACACAGATAATGTTGTACTCGCTCATCCCTACTGTGCACCACCTGGATTGACTAAAAGAAAGCCTATGACTCAATGCCACATACATGGATACTGGAATGCTTGGGGCTATGGAAAACAAGTCTGGAAGTCAACTCAAAGTCATCTGCACAAGTCACCATCAAGTGCGGCATACGTCAAAGTGATGCACCATCCCTGCTGCTGTTGTGCATAGGCCTGAACCCCGTCAGCCAGATCATCACAAAGACTGGCTACGGATACCGGTTCCTAAGTGGAACAACCATCAGTCACCTCCTCTACATGGATGACATCAAGCTGTATGCCAGAAATGAGCAACTCACTGATCGAAACCACCAGGATTTACAGCAATGACACTGGAATGTCGTTCGGACTGGACAAGCGTGGTCGCATGGTATCAAAAAGAGGGAAAATTATCAGAACTGAGGGGGTTGAACTACCAGAAGGCCACATAGCAGATATTCAGGACAGCTACAAATACCTTGGGGTGCCGCAGGTTAATGGAAACCATGAAGAGGCAGCAAGGAAGTCAGCCAAATACCTACAAAGAGTAAGGCAGGTCCTGAAAAGACAGCTGAATGGAAAGAACAAAACTCGAGCCATCAACACATACGGCAGTCATCAGATACCCCGCTGGCATAATAAACTGTCCAAAGGAGGAGATAGAGATCACTTACATGGTAAAAGTGGGATCTAACACTTACTTTTTATCAATGCTCTGTATAGGACACTGGAGCACAATACACAATTAAACAATACCAAAATGCAAAAGTATCACAAAACAATGAAGAAACAAAAAAACAAACACCACTGCTACATTGTTAACAATATGTAAGGGGGTGCCTGTGTTATGAACCTAAGAACCCATTAACCTCTCATAATATAGAGCTAGTGCAACCTAGTGCAGATGTGTAGATTTAGCTAAGCATGGGGCAAAAACAAAGACTAAGAATAAACTGATGACAATCACATTAATCACCATTCACTCCCTGGTCAAATGACATTGGCAGTAATGCAGTTAGTGTCCTCTGTTGCTGATTAGCGGATGTCTATCAGACCTCAACGTGTTAAGTAATAATACCGTACTAGGTCTGCCGGCTGAGACTTTATAGCTGTGCTGTTATGTTTTTCAGAGCACAAACACTGTAAACACCCACCTGTCACCTGCCCAGCATGGTGCTATTACCCAGAAACACAGCTTCTACACCTAATCTTTACAGTTTACACAGTCATATGCAAAAGTTTAAGCACCCCTGACAATTTCCATAATTTTCATTTATAAATAACTGGATGTTTGAATCAGCAATTTAATTTTGAGCTATCAAGTAAGTGAAAGATACAGTAATATTTCAGTAGTGAAATGAGGTTATTGGATGAACAGAAAATGTGCAATATGCATCAAAATGAAATTAGGCAGGTGCATGAATTTGGGCACCCTTGTCATTTTATTGATTTGAATACCTGTAACCACCTAGCATTGATTAATTGTAACATACAATTGGTTTGGTGAGCTCATTAAGCCTTGAAATTCATGGACAGGTGTATCCAGAAAAGGTGTTTAAGGTGGCCAGTTGCAAGTTGTTGTTCTCTTTGGCTATGTTGAGACTGCAGGCCAATGTGACCCAAATCTGATTTTTTTGGCGCATATGTGACTCAGATCTGATCTTTTTATGACAGTGTGAACAGGCCAAGTCACATGGAATCTGATCTTTTCTAGTTTGGAATTGGGCCACTTCCATATGTGGTTCAAATCCGATAAAGATCAGATCTTTTTAAATGCGACCTCAGTCTGGACACTCAGGTCGCTTTTGATGTGACTTTGACGTCACTGTAGAGCAGCAGTTCTGCTGTAGACGGAGCCGCAGTGAATAAAAAAGATCCACAAAAAGCCATAGTTAAACATTTGGCTCTCTTCCTTCTCTACCTCGCTATCATCTGCTCACAATTTCCCTTTCTTATACCTAAATGCAAAGAACGCGAGCTCTCTTCTGAGTTACGTGCATTCTACTTGTCTGAGCGGACACAGTGGGGGGAGAGAGAGAGAGAGAGAGAGAGAGAGGGAGTGACTTGTAGGGCAGACACGTTGTACAGCGCTAGAAACCGTAATGAAAAGAACAGAAAGTTGTGAACACTTGTCATAATTCGGGAGAAATGTAACCCATGAGAGGACAATGAAAAGTTTACTTTACTGTGGCCTGTAACAGTGTGCTTCTGAGTGTGATAACTTATTCTTCTGCGCATGCGGGTCACTTTCAGGCCAGGGACAGTTCACACTGGAGTCTGATATGGGCAACATTTAAACTATAATGTGAACTGTCAAACCAGAATTGAGCATTAGGTCCTGCAGTCTGAACGTAGCCTTTGACTCTCTGAAGAGTGGCAACATGGAGGCCTCAAAACAACTCTCAAATGACCTGAAAACAAAACATTGTGGTTTAGTGGAAGGCTACAAAAAGCTATCGCAGAGATTTAAGTTGTCAGTGTCCACTGTGAGGAACTTAGTGAGGAAATGGAAGACCACAGTTGTTGTTAAGGCTAGAAGTGGCAGGCCACGTAATATATCGGAGGCAAAGGCGAAGGATGGTGAGAACGGTCAAAAACAGACCACGGCCAAGGACCTAGAACATCATTTTGCTGCAGATGGTGTCACTGTGCATCATTCAACAATTCAGTGCACTTTGCACAAGGAGAAGCTGTACGTAGGGTGATGTGGGAAAAGCCCTTTCTGCACACACGCTACAAACAGAGTCGCTTGACTTATGCAAACGCACCATTTGACAAGCCAGCCTCATTTTGGAAAAAGGTCCTGTGGACTGATGAAACAAAGATGGAGTTATTTAGTCATAACAAGGAGCGTAATGCATGGCGCCAAAAGAACACAGCGTTTCAAGACAAACACTTGCTACCCACAGTAAAGTTCGGTGGAGGGTCCTTCATGCTGTGGGGCTGTGTGGCCAGTGCCAGTACTGGGAGTCTTGTTAAAGTTGAGGGTTGCATGGATTCCACTCAATATCGGCAGATACTTGAGAATAATGTAGAGGAATCAGTCACAAAATTGAAATTATGCTGGGGCTGGATATATCAACAAGACAACGACCCAAAACTCTGCTCAAAATCTACCCTGGCATTTATGCAATCCTCTGGAATGGCCATCCCAGTACCCTGATCTGAATATCTTTGAAAATCCGTGGGGTTATATGAAGCAGGCTGTCCATGCTCTGCAACCATCAACCCTAACTGAACTGGAGATGTTTTGCAATGAGGAATGGTCCAAAATACCTTCATCCAGAATCCACTCATTACAGGCTATAGGAAGCATCTAGAGGCCATTATTTCTGCTAAAGGAGGCTCAACTAAATATTGATTTGATATTTCTGTTGGGGTGCCCAAACTTATGCACCTGTCTACTTTCGTTTTGAGACATATTGCACATTTTTAGTTCATCCAATAAACCTCATTTCACTATTGAAATATAACTATCTTTCAGTTATTTGTTAGCTCAAAATGAAATTACTGATCCAAACATCCAATTATTTATAAATGAAAATCATGGAAATTGTAGGGGTGCCTAAACTTTTGCATATGACTGTAGAAAAATTTAGGCCCTTGAACAAATGTAGTTGAGGACCCCTGATGTAGACGTCACATAAATAGCCTACTTCCATTGGTGGGTAAAAATAAGTTTTCATAGTTTGGTAAGATTTGTTGGCATTAGCAACTTGCAGGAAGCTAGTTTTTTTGATTATACTAACGCTTATGATATTAAATTTACCACCTGTTTGAATGTAAATAGGGATATGACTTCATATACAGGTTGGTTTCCCAGTCTAGTGCGGCCCACCAGAGTCTAATCTGTTCTGCCACAGTTTCCTAATAGAGTGAAAGTGTTCACAAACTTCTCATTATAACATGAAGTGTCATTGCTTGTCACCATTGATTTGGCAACAAACTAAAACGGATAAGCACCATATGGCTATGTTCCTTTATCAAATCGCAAAAGACTGCAATTAAATTAAATAAGATATTAAATCAGTATAAATAAGTTTTTTTTTTAGGTTAAAAAAGTAACTTTTCCTTGTAAGGGCCTATGTCCACCAAAGCGTTTTTTTCTGAAGCCAGCGTCTTTTTTCAATTCATTCCAATTGCAGCGCCGCGTTTTCTGAGCGTCTGTTCTGCGCCGGGCGCTGAGCGTTTTTTCAGGTCGCCGAGAGTTGAAAAATGTTCAAGTTTGGGGAAAACACTGCGCTCGTCACTGTCACTTTTTACCCAGCCGTCCAATCATGATGCAGGAGGGGCACGACAAACACCGCACCGAGCACATCCGATCTTGAACGAAACGATGTCCCTACTCGCCGGGTTGTTTCCTCGCCTGCAAAATCTCATGAACACACGTACAGATAAGTCTGTACTCTCATGTTTCAGCCTTCTTTTCATGCAGAGCAAGGGCCAGAGCAAGTACGCCTACGTACTTTATGGAGACATTTCTACATTCACTAAATGAAGTAGGCTACTCTACTTAAAGCACATCGCCTCCACGGAAATTATGTATCATAGCAACCACAGTGTCTCGACAAAAAACACTGCGCCTTCAAAACGCACCCTAGCGCTCACAGCTAGGCGTTTTCAGAACTCTTATTTAAAACAGTCTCTGTAGTATGCCTGAATGGAAACACCTTCTAGAAAAATCCTCATAAAGATAGATAGTGTTATCTATCTACTATTATAAGATATTAGTGTTCTGATTTTTGCTCCTTAGTGAAAGTTGAAGAAACCAGATGGTTAATTGTGGTTTTCTTCTTTCTGGTCAGAACAAACACTTAATGCCAAAACAGTGGATCCCTTCACAAATCTTCATAAAGGCAGAACAATCAGAACTATTAAGATAAAATCTGTTTTGAACAATTATGCAACAGTAAAATTTTAAGTTAAATGTTTTTAGTCTCTTTTTCCTCAACAGAATAAATATCTTAATAGAAAAAGTGCTAATTTGTTGATGATTCAAATGAATATGTATATAACATAACATTTGTTATATTGTTATTGAAAATTATACTGCAAAAATTGTTATTGTTTTATTGTAACAGCTCTAATTTATACTATGACTTGACTGAATAAATTACGTTTATTATTTACTGAGAGATGTACATATTGTACCATATTGCTCAGTCTGTGTTGCTAATCAATCCATCTTGCATTTGTCCAGAGTTGTAACTACACCTTCACTTAAAAAACTTTAAAATGAGATATATACTGTAAAACTTTGAATAAAAGCCCAGGCTTTTGTTTGCTAAGATCACTGAATTGACCCTGCCTTTATTTGCGATAGGCGTCCATATGGGACAGGTCTTTAATTCTTTTGGCACAAAACTGATACTACTATCAAACAGTTTCTTTATTTCAAACAGAACAATATTTATGATATTATCAAATAATATCAAATACACATCATTCATTTGATCTAGCTCTGACAGACGGCTTATCCGTTTTTATTTTGAAGGTAGCAACCTAACGAAAACAACAACATGGGGCAGGATGAGAGAAGTTAGCAGCACTTTTTTCCCCTTTTCCTCTCTTGTAGTCATGCAGGTTATACCGGTAAATCTAGAAGAATTAGACTTTGGGTCTTGTTGTTTCAGTTAAATGAACTTAAGGCTGATGATACACAGAGCAACTTTTAGAGCAATCGTTCAGGGCAACGTTGTCGTCAATGGTAAGGAGTAAAGATTACTACCGTAATCTCCTTTCCCCACCACTCCGCCCCGCACCGCCGCTATCCATTTAAAACATAGTCAGACTTGCCACTAGCAAGATTGCCCAGCAGCCTTGCTCAAAAAGTTGTCCTGTGTATCATCAGCCTAACAGTGGTATTGTGGAGAATCTAACCGATCTAACTATGTTCAGCATGTCCATATTGACATATTGATGATACGTTTAAACATTAATAATTGTATTAACAATCTAAGCAGCTTAGAAGCAGCTAAAGCAGGCGACCCTACGGGGTTTAAGAGCTTTTATACATCCAAAGAACTTCTATAAAAACCAGACCAGGCATTTAATTGAGGCAGGTTAGTTGTCAAAAAGTGTTCCCACACCAGACCAGTAAGGAGATAGGCGGCTGTTTGGGACTCTGCTATTAATTGAAGTTTTATGGTAATCACTGTCGCCTAGTGCTTGCTCTTGGTGAGAATTGTTGGGTTTCTGTAAATAACATCACTGTTGATGTAAAATTGAATTGAACTGAATTGAATTGAGTCTAGCGACGCCTATGTGCTATACTATACATTTACATTTACTCATTTAGCAGACGCTTTTATCCAAAGCGATTTACATTTGAGGAACAACATACAATCATCAACAGAGCATCAAATACAGCACGCGATCTACAACTGATAAAAGCAGCAATAAATACTAGTAAGCGCTAATGGCACATATTGCATCAATGGGGTAAATACCTAGGGAAAGAAGAGTTAACAAAAAGTGCAATTAATACAAGATAATTGTAAGGGGATAGAAGAAGAGCACAGGAAGTGCATGTTAGATGCTATATACTATATGTAGCGCGCATCTTTAGCACAGAGAATGCAAGATTGAAAGCAGTGCATTGACATTGACTATGGACTATTAAAATGCTGATTAGTCAGACTGGGCAGTATGGATTTACATCTCTTGTGCATTCATTCAAGTCATAGTATAAGTAGTAGCTAGTTTACCTTTGAAAATGTATTAAAGGAGACCCTGGGGGAGCCAGTTTGAATGGACCTGACAGAGCTGACGACTGAAAAATTCTAGAAAGTATCTATAATATACAGGGGCTATGCTTAGGTGACACATAGTGGTGGAACGGAAGAAACACAACGATATACATTTAAAAAGTTTAAGTTATTCTTGTTTTTTTTAGAAAGGTCGACACTACCCTTCTTAATACATAATTACAAATTCATTATGTCCTTTTTCTTTATAAAAAATAGTCTAAATATAACTTAGCTAACTTAACTAGAAAATCTAACAGCTAATGTACAATTGGATTACATATTGGCTGCCCTTTTTATGTACATCTGCAGCCTGTTTTCCTGGTCAGCTTTGAAGACCGTATTATTTGGCTGTGTGTATCCTAAATCATGATGACTTTCCATGACATGATGATATTTTTTGTAATGTTGTATATACTTGAGTGATCAAAGAATGATCACAAGGGGGGAGTATGGGATGGAAATTTGATATTCTACTGTTTACTTTTTCACCCTGCATGCGTCATCAGAATAGACCAATGTTTTACTCTGTGGTATTTGATTATTTTATTAAGTTGCAGCTAGGTGAAGTTTCCCATGGAGAAGATGCTTGTTAGAGAGTTTTCTTATCTAACTGTCCTTGATAGGCCTTCATCTCAGGACAGTTTGTCCCTACTTCCTAACAATAAACACAACTCATTCAAAAAAAATGATTGCTTGAGTGAATTTACTTTCTGTGAAAAAAGCTTCTTTCGTAACTCTGTGAAAGTGTGACGTATCCCCTTGATTTTTCCCTGTTTTGTTAAAGGGGTGGTATTATGCTTTTTGGCTTTTTCCCTCTTCTTTTTTGAGTTATATATCATTTTTGTGCATGTTACAGGTTTGCATAGTGAAAAATCCCAAAGCCCAAAGTTGTACCTGTACCTACTTCCAGGTACTTTTTTTCATATCACCTCACCAGCATTTTTGGCAAGGCAGCATAGATCATCAGAACACTGGCAACAGTTCAACATTTAGTCCTCCTGATGGTAAGATGTGAAACAATGATGTTGTGTGGTTGTGGACTGGTAATAACTTATACCATCTGCTAGGTTACAGTCGCAGTATGAAGCAGCTTTGATTTGGATCACACTACCTTGTTTCTTACGACCCGCCCTTCTCTGCTTCTGATTGGCTAGTAGTCCTTACCTAGGAACTGCGCATGTGCAACTCCCAACAAAGATATGGTACAAGTAAGATGCATCACTCTGTAGCTCAAGAGCGGAGCGTACAACAGACAGGCTGAAAAGAGGAGCTGCGGCAATGTGCAGTATGACGAAAATATGGTGTTTTTTGAAAATTAAACCATGTAATCCTGTTCTGGTACAACCCCTAATTAAGATTTTGAACCTGAAATGAGCATAATACCACCCCTTTAAGTACTGTGTTATGTATGTACTGAGGTAGTTTGGCATATCAGACTTGTATGGGCTCTGAGAAAATCGCTGTGTTTCATTCGTCCCGTCTCTCCCCTACGAGCACAGCCAGAGATGTACGAACAGCATCAGACCTTAATGGAACAGTTGCTCCACCAAATGGCCCAGCAGAATGCCCCACTGTCGTAACAGACTTGATAAGGTCCATGAGGTGAGCAGAGGTCCATTCAAATCAGCATTGTTTTTTTCCTTAAGAGGTTTCTATGGAGGCTTATTACAGAGACAGACTGTTATAAAGGAGGGAGGATTGTTTTGAGAGCACTTCCGTGTCAGGGCCCCAGGGCTGTCAGAACTGGTTCTAACTGTAGCTCATACAAATCAATGTTGTGGCGTTCAGCCCACACTCCTAAGCAGAAGTTTGGATGACGTTTCTCTGCCAAGCCCAGAGAGGAAGTAAAGTAACCGGTGGCACCTATACTCCTATAATTTTCCCTCAACATATTGAATAAATAATAATATATTCCTGTACCCCACATATATTGTCTCTTTTATGAGAATAAAGTAATATACAGTGTATAAATTAGAACAGACTATGATTTGAAAAAGTTAATCATTCAATTTTAATGGCTTCTGTGTACCTTTGTTCATTCAGTGTTGTCTCCATGGAAACGACAATGAAATCAGGCCTTAAAAGTGTGCTTTCCTCACATAGATTACATTTTTGATGACTACATCACTACATAACTCAAAAATGTTCAGACAAAGTCCATATTTGAGTATTTGTGACGCAATTAAAAGATATCGCCATATTTTCTTTCAAACTAATTTGGTTGCAGGATTTGGTTCAGTTTTTCGGCACTTGGGGCGACGCTGTTAGGCTGTGACGTGCAGGCATAGGGGCAACTCTGTTTTAATCCTTCAGTCACACATACTTTGCTTTCACAGACACCAAGCCCGCTCTTGCATGCGCTCTCTCACACAGTGGGAAAATTTTTTATATTCTTAATTTGGGATTTTAGATGTCCATACTCTTTTCCTTTTATTTAATACTTTTCCAGACCTGGATGTGAATAAAATAAAATCCCATACTTTTCCATACTGCACAGGAACCCTGTATCCTATAAACTGTATTTACACTGTTGTATCTTGCCGCTGGGTCAGTCAGCCACACTGGTGCATAATGGACCGTAATTTTGGCACTTTCACATGCGCTGTTAAATGAGGGCACATAGTCCAAAGGTGGGGTTTAAAGATGTGATTGCGACATCCCAGTTTCAAGAAAATAACAATGGGCTGATCCACCTGTTTTATACACCAGTCAGACAAAAAAAACAAACATAAAAAAAACGTTGTGTTGGCCCAAAAGGCATGTTGGTCCACAGGGGAAAGTGCCCAGTCTGCCTGATGGCCAATCCAGCTCTGGTTGAGTTGTCCACTTATCATTCATCATCATTCATCAAGCTGAGGAGCTAAAAAAGCTTTAAGTTAATAACAAGCTAACAACATGCTAATGAGGTGTGTCAGTGTCTCTGAGGCCTCTGCTACAGCCAATTAGATAGCACCCGAAGGGACATCACTTCTCATTTTAACAAGGTAGCTGCTGTGTGGTGTAGTGTCAATCCCTCACCGCCCCCCTTCTGACTCCAGAGCAGGGTGGTCACATTTTACCTGGGGCTTAAAGAGAAAGGAGCAGTTACAGCTTGTTTCAGACAGAGGACGAGGATGTACTGACGTACTGCGGTAAGCGCTTTGACTCATTTCCGTTTCCGGTGCTTGTGTGTTGGTAGCGTGTTTGCTGCTCTCGCTAAATACCAGATAAAATTGTTAGATTTGTCATTACAGCGGCCAATTGTCCGCTAAATACTTATTCTTACAGTAAGTTTGCCTAAGCACTCACAGTTCTTTCCATCTTTAGTGACTGCTGTTCAATCTCATAGTTGTTTTCAAAAGTTGGTAGTCAACGCTACCGTACTTTAGCTTAGCCGTTAGCGACTTTAGCTTAGCAGCTAACGATGGCTTCTCCTCCCTCTCGCTCTCCTGCTTTCTCCTTCTCGGTGTGTCAGATGTTCAGTTACTCCTCTGCCTCCTTTAGCGGTAATGGTACGTGTAACAAGTGTAGTTTATTTGTAGACATGGAGGCGAGGCTCAGCGAGTTAGAAGTCCGGCTCCGCACCTTGGTAGATCAGCCTTTAGCTACTGTAGCTAGCCAGCCCCCGGTAGTCGGTGCGGACCGGCCTGAGTTAGCCTCTGGTAGCCGTTCCCCGGCATCTCCTGAGCAGCCAGGAAAGGGTGGCTGGGTGACTGGAGGAATAGTCGTAAGCATTCAAAGCTCACGGGGCACCACCAATCTCTTCCCGTTTCTAACAGATTTTCCCTCTCAGCGACACACCCGCTGAGAAACCAACTCTGATAATTGGCAGCTCCATTTTGAGAAACGTGAAGCTAGCGAAACCAGCGACCATAGTCAAGTGCATCCCTGGGGCCAGAGCGGGTGACATCGAGTCCTATTTGAAACTGCTGGCTAAGGATAAACGTAAATACAGTAAGATTGTTATTCACGTCGGCGGTAATGACTCCAGGATACGCCAATCGGAGGTCACTAAGATTAATGTTGAGTCAGTGTGTACATACGTAAAAACAATGTCGGACACCGTAGTTTTCTCTGGACCCCTGCCAAATCTGACCGGTGATGACATGTCGTCATTCCGCCGCTGGTTATCGAGGTGGTGTCCAGCAAACGATGTGGGCTTTGTAGATCATTGGCAGACTTTCTGGGGAAGACCTGGTCTGATTCGGAGAGACGGCATCCATCCCACTTGGGAAGGAGCAGCTCTCATTTCTAGAAATCTGGCCAACTTTATTAGCGGACCAAATCCATGACAACCCAGAGTTGAGACCAAGAGGCAGAGTCGCAGTCTATCACACTTCTCTGCCCTTCTAATTCAGCAGTTACCCACCCAAAATCCTACGCAGAGTTGCAGTTTAACACACTTCTCTGCTCCTCTGTTCCAGGAGTTACTTAGTGAAAACCCCATAGTGACGATGTCTGTCCACCGACCATTGAAATTATTTAAATCACAGGTAAACAGAAGAGGAGCTGTACATAAAAACCTCATAAAAATTAAAACCACAAGAGCAATAGTGCAAATGAATAGGAGAGTAAAATGTGGACTCTTAAACATCAGATCTCTCTCTTCTAAAGGTGTACTAATAAATTAACTAATATCAGATTATGAAATCAATCATCAGAAATGAGTCAACTTTAGTCCTTAAAACGGACAAAGTTATTATTGTGGGGGATTTTAATATTCATGTGGATGTTGAGAATGACAGCTTTAGTACTGCGTTTATCTCTCTATTAGATTCAATTGGCTTCTCTGAGAGTGTTCATGAACCGACTCACTGTTTTAACCACACCCTTGACCTTGTCTGGTATATGGTATTGAAATTGAACATTTAATAGTGTTCCCACTGTTTGATAACTTTTGAGCTTGTATTGCTGAACTATCCTCCATTGGGCAAAAATTTCTATACAAGATGTCTGTCTGATAGTGCTATAGCTAAATTTAAGGATGCGATCCCATCGGCTCTAAATTCACTATCAGGTATCAAAGTAACAGAGGATTCTTATGCAAATTTCAGTCCCTCCCAAGTCGATCATCTTGTTCATAGTGCTGCAGGCTCGCTGCAAACAACACTCGACTCTGTAGCCCCTCTAAAAAAGAAAGTACTAAAACAAAGACAGTTAGCTCCATGGTATAATACTGAAACTCGCAAATTAAAGCAAATATCGCAAAAACTCGAGAGGAATTGGCGTTCGACCAAACTGGAAAATTCTTGTTTAATTTGGCAAGATAGTCTTAAAACTTATAGGAAGGCCCTCCGTAATGCCAAAGCAGCGTACTACTCGTCATTAATAGAGGAAAATAGGAACAACCCCAGGTTTCTTTTCAGCACTGTAGCCAGGCTGACAGAAAGTCACAGCTCTATTGAGCAAAGTATTCCCATAGCTCTCAGTAGTTACGACTTCATGAGCTTCTTTAATGATAAAATTCTAGCTATTAGAAACAAAATCCACCAAGACCTGCCCTCAACTGGCACCAACTTAACTCTATACTCAGGAACTTTAGAAACAGCTGTGAAACCAGTTATATGTTTAGACTGCTTTGCTTCCCTCAATCTTTATCAACTAACTCCAATAATCTCTTCATCTAAATCATCTACCTGCCTCTTAGACCCCATCCCGACTAGGCTGCTTAAAGAAGTTTTACCCTTAGTCAGCACTTCTCTACTGGATGAGATCATTTTGTCTTTATCAACAGGCTATGGGCCACAGTACTTTAAAGTAGCTGTAATTAAACCTCTTCTGAAAAAGCCCAACCTGGATCCAGATGTTTTAGCCAACTATAGACCTATATCTAACCTTCCATTTATCTCGAAGGTCCTGGAGAAAGCAGTCGCCAAACAGCTGTGTGACTTTCTACAGAGCAATAGTTTATTTGAGGATTTTCAGTCAGGATTTAGAGCTCATCATAGCACAGAGACAGCACTGATGAAAATTACTAATGACCTCCTAACTGCAGCAGACAAAGGACTTGTCTCTGTATTGGTTTTACTAGATCTTAGTGCTGCATTTGATACCATTGACCATCAGATCCTATTACAGAGAATGGAACATTTCATTGGCATTAAAGGAACCGGTCTGAGCTGCTTTAAGTCCTATTTATCAGATCGATTTCAGTTTGTACATGTTAACGATGAGTCCTCCATGCATGCCAAAGTTAGTCATGGAGTTCCACAAGGATCTGTGCTCGGACCGATCCTGTTCATTTTATATATGCTTCCTTTAGGCAATATTATCAGGAAACACTCCATAAACTTTCATTGTTATGCAGATGATACTCAGTTATTTCTATTGATCAAGCCAGATGAAACTCATCAGTTAGCTAAGCTTCAAATGTGTCTTCAGGATGTTAAAACCTGGATTACCTGTAAAAAAAAAACCTCTAATGTTAAACTCAGATAAAACTGAAGTTATTGTTCTAGGGCCTAAGCACCTCCGTGACGCATTATCTAAAGATATAGTTTCCCTGGATGGCATCGCCCGGGCCTCCAGCACCACTGTGAGAAATCTTGGAGTTATCTTTGATCAGGACATGTTGTTTAAGTCTCACATTAAGCAAATTTTAAGGACCGCCTTTTTTCACCTACGTAATATTGCAAAAATCAGGAACATCCTGACTAAAAATGATGCTTCTTTTTACTTCTAGGCTGGATTACTGCAAATCCCTATCATCAGGCTGCTCGAAAAAGTCCATTAAGATTCTTCAGCTGATTCAGAATCCTGCAGCACGTGTTCTTACAGGAACCAGGAAAAGAGATCACATTTCTCCTGTCTTAGCTTCTCTGGATTGGCTTTCTGTAAAATCCAGAATAGAATTTAAAATCCTTCTTCTCTCATACAAAGCTCTTAATGGTCAGGCACCATCATGGGAATGTAACAACCCGATACAGGGGGCGTAATCGATTTTCGCTCTTCTAGCTGTTTTCTGTACAAAACAGCGGCGCTTTGTGTCAGCAGAGACCATCTGGTGGGCCACCATCTTGGTGAGGTCGGCTTCGGTGTTAAGTTTCATTTCTGTCATCAGATTGATGTAGAGAAGAAGAGCAGGCACGTGCAGAGGGGGGTGCAGTGGGTGCTTGAGCACCTGCGCTTTTGCCCTTTGCTGCCCAAAGTGCTCTTTTTCAAACGCAAAATTTTCTTCATTTTATTTATTTTAAAAGTTGTAAAGGCCCTTTTGTGAAGGTCTGCCCGATCAAACTATCAGTAAAATTAATTAATAATAATTTTGCAGTAAATAAAATGACCCAATTGATGACCTTTCACCTGATGACCTCATCTGTGACGAGCCCTCCCCTTCAGACACGTTAGTGATTCAGCAGCTCTGCCTACAGGACGCCTTCAATTCCACCGGTAAGAGGGGTTCGCTGCAATGTGCTTGTTGTTGATTGTTGCAGAGAGAGCAGCACAGCAGTTGTGTTTATCGCTGTGTGTCGCCTGTAGAAGTAACATCAGCTGCCGAGTTTTGCCTGCCTGCCGAGAATTGCATGCACCGCCAAATACTTCTTTTTAAATGCTATAATATTGTTTGTGGGGTTCAACAATGGTGATAAATGATTCGAAGTATATATTTTACGAACATTTAGAGTTTTTAATATTTTAATACAGTAGAAGTACAGTTTCTTGACATTCAGTAATGTCAGTATATGTGCTGATAACCGCGTTTGATCAATGAGTACAGCAAAGTGTCTGAAAAGGACCTAAAGAGATGGATGCATAATTCGGCAGAACAAATTTTGGAGGCTACCTGCTGAGATTTCCATCCACTTCATTTCTCTGTATAAATGACCGTCGTCACTCGCGAGGTGCATGCAATTCTCAGAAGGCAGGCAGAATTCGGCACAACACTGGCAGCTAATGTTACTTCTACACTGTAAACTAAGGTGCTCTGTTCACTTTGTTCTGTTTGGGGAGAAAAGTTTCACAGGCGTCAAGAGGTCTGATCTTTTCTATGTAATTTGGCTAAAATCTTTGCACTTAAACTGGGATTATTAAAGTAACTTAAAAGCCTTGTCCCTTAAAATAAGTATAACAACACTGGTAAAATTCTGAGCCTATTGCTCCAACTTACAGCCTCCTTCAGCCCTTTTGGCTGACAGCAGCAGTATGTTTACAATAGCTCAACTACAATAAAAACTCAATAACTGGAAATACACATAAAAATGTCAGTGCTGATGTAAAATAAAAATATTCCTGACATCAAAGTAAAGAGTGAAGAAGAAATGGTCCTATAAGATTTCAGAAAAATGTATGAATTGTTAAAACAAACATAGGATATATATTAGCTGATTAAACAATTATGTGACCATGAAAAGATGTAAAGATTGTTGAGTGTTTGGGACCGGCTCACTAAGCCAGCTGCCCACTAAGAGCTGCAGGTGGAGGAAATAAGATACCAGATTAAAAAACATTACATACATTTTTCTGAAATCTAACAGGGCCGTTTCTTCTTCACTCTTTACTTTGATGTCAGGAATATTATGAAAGATTAATGTTTATTTATTCAGATATATGATAAGACAAATAGTCAATAAAAATCCAAATATATCTCAGATTCACAATATAATATATAAAATCATTATCACAATTTTGCAAACTGTGGTCACACAGCTAGCAACACAGACACACACACCTCTGTCTGTAGATTTGTTTGTCTCACCCTGCCATGGCCACCCTTATTCTTTCCCCATTAATGTTTCCTTCTCAGATTATTTCCCACACTTTTTAAATCTGGTATCTTATTTCCTCCAACTGCAGCTCTTGGTGTGCAGCTCTGTGAGTCTCCCCAGCAGTCAGCCTTGGTAGTGGCTGCAGTATTACAGCAGGTCAGTCACTGTGAGCTGGTCCCAAACACTCAATAGAGGGTCTGCGCATGATGTCACAGAACACAGTTACGCTCACTGAGTGGCAGAAAGATGAGCAGCAGTGTTAGCTTGAATTTGCTAAAACACAACACATTTAAAATGGGAAAGAGCTGCACCGCTGGTTCTTTGGTAAGCAGTTAGGATCACTGTCGAGTCCGACTGCCTTTAATTTGAGCAAATAATCACTTGTTTTGCTCCCAGTTTGCTAAACGCAGCCATGGTAACAGATGTTTTGCCACTCAGTCCAGCGTGTTCCAGGAGGGGAAGTGACATCAACGCACACCTTCTATAATCTTTTTATGGTCACAAACTTGTTTAATCGGCTAATATATATCCTGTAGTTATTTTAATATCTGTAGTCACAGTTCACCTCCAGTAGTATCAGCATCAACACAACAACAGCAGCAGCAGCATCCATAGCAACCCCTCAACAGCAACTGTTCTCTGTAAGTTGTGTCAGCCCTCAGTGTTTTAAAGCTAGAGTTGGGAAGTCCCTGTTTCTTTTTGCATCACAGCATTTGCTGATGTATCGATACAGAAGCATGTCAACAAGGAATAGGCCTACATAATGATATATTTCTATGTCAATAGCATGAGAAGAGTCCTATTTAAATCCTTGTTCCATGTGCCCTTTTTATACTTTGAGCACCTGCCCTTCCAAAGGTCTCTGCATGGCCCTGAAGAAGAGTTTACTTTGGCAGAGGCGATCTTTATCAATCTTTATCTTTATTGTATGTCACCTATTTAACCAAGAATGATAGAGCTAGAGACTGATGTAATTAATTTCTTGGGACCACTGGTTGGTAGGATTAGGGAAGCTTATAGGTTAGAAATTATACTGTAGATTGCATGTGCTTCATTTATTTGTAGTATTTAAAACTAAACTAGCAAACCCATCTTAAAAACTTGAAATTGAAAACAAAAAGCCAAAACGAAATAAAAATAAAAACTAATGAGAAATAGTATAATAACCTTGCTATGTAGCATCGCAAAGGAGACAGGAGGGAGTAGAGATGATTAACACCTTTGCACTGTGTCCGAAGTGCGTGACAAGTTCACAGCCGCATCGGCAGAGCTCCACCATCTGCAACATGGCCACCTCACAGCTGTTGTTCATTCCAGTCCATGCAACAATTTCTTAAGATGTTGGAAAAGTGAAGCAATTTTTAACAAAAATAATAGCTTATAAGGGGAAGTAACACAAAAACTTGTGTCCACTGACTTGAGTGTACATGCTTCCAAATGGTGTGCAGAGTGATCCGCTAGACAGATTAACGTGTGTTTGTCAAATTTTACGTATTCAGCCGACAGTATATCATCACAGTACATAATCCACAATCAACACAGCCTGAAAGGGACTGAAGTTTGTAAAAGGCAATTGCTCCATTTCTCAGTTATTATCCTGACAGTTATTCAGCACATCCATCAACAACTTCACCCTCTCTATCAACCTCACACCACTGGCACCCACCCAAACAGAAACACAGACATAGACAGGGGTAAACACCAGCAGAGCGAGAGAGTGGACTAAATAGGTCTATTTGCAGGCAGTCAGAGAGTGAGAAAGGATAGAAGGAAGAGAAAGGGAGGGGGTTCAAGACAGAAAGTGATCTAAGGGCTCTAATTGCAGGACAGGAGGGGTGGACCTTTGAAAGGAAGGGACAGGGTACACTGTAAAAACCAGACTGCCTAAGCTAATACTGAATATTTCATTTGATTCACTCCTTAGATATTCTAATTTCAAACTCTAAGTAGTGTTTAAACTTCTCTCTCAAGCTCTCTTAACTTTTGTCACTTTTCATGTACCTTATCCCTGTTTGCATGATTCCATTATTGATGAGTTAGCACTTAGCAATAACACAGAGATTTTTTTTTCATACAAGGATTTAATGAATGCTGCTGTAACTGAAATATTATACTAGTGGTAAGCTATATAGTATACTATTATCTGAAATTATAATGAATACACTAACATTAGCCCCAATAAAACCACAGTAGTGTAACATCAGAAAAGGGTTTTATTTGTGAAACAGAATTTGAATTTTAATTGTTGAATGTCAACTACTAGGCTGTTGAAGTGTTGCAAATACTCTATGTAATACTGTATATAATAACTATATGTAGGCAGACTATCCAAATGAAGTGGAACCTATAAATACATTATTATATTATAAAGCCTACTAATACAGTCATTTATATTAGTTTCTCCTCCAGGTTGTGGACAGATGTAGATTGAGCCATAGCCGGAGCCAGGATGCCATTGTGCCAATATGTGTTGCTTCTAGCACCATCCTCCTGAGAGCAACATGCTGTTCTTGTTGTTCTTGTTTTACTAAAGTTATTGTTGTAATCTAAATATTGAGTATGTTAGCAGGGGGTGGGGGTGGGGGGTACCAGCCGATATACATGCCAACTTGTGAATGGGGATTACTGAGACCTGCTTCTTGCCACTTCAAGCACTGAGTGGGAACAGAAACTTACATTTACTGATGTAACTGTAACAGCATTTTTTAATGATTACTATTTTTAAATGAATACAAAATAAGTAATAGTAATAATTTAATAATTATCTCATTATGGGTTATGGTTAACAAAATTACTTCTACCTTAATCAATGATTAACGCATCACCCTGTGAGCACACTAAGTGAGCCTATGGAACACACCCACAACATTGAGTGACAGACAGGTGCATGCTTCCTGAGTCTAGTGAAAATGCTCATGGTGTCTCCTCCAGCAGTGGCATTTACTTATTTTACCTTCAGCGAGGTGTGCAAGGCCTTCCTGCAGTTTCTGACTGTTAATTCCTGTCACAGTTGTGACTGCTGAGTGCTCATTCAGCTCAAAACTTTTTGAATTTGAATCTATGAATATTTTGCATTGTGATTGAATGAGCCAAAAAGCCCAACCTAGAGCAGATTGTAGAGAACTTTAAGTGCCTCAAGCTCATATGTTGCTCAGACAGATGCCCGTGTCACAGTTCTGTGACACTTGGAGGTTTCTTCTTTTTTTTCCCCCCTGTGGTGTTCTGTGGGCGTGTGTGGGTGTGTCTTTTCGCTTGGCAGGAAGCTGATCATCCAGCAAGGCTACACACCTGTTGCCAATCCTCATCTAAACCTGGTCTTAAGATGTGGGGCTCCCTGAGACTCGTCGCCAGATTATTCCTAGCCATCACTTGGTTGAGTACTTCAGGCCAGCTTTGTTTCTTGAGTATTTAGTTTGTTCCCATTGTGTTCTCTGCCTGAACCCGGATTAACGTTCCTTTGTTTTTCTCCTTTTCAAGTTGCCCCGGATCCAGTGTGTTTTTGTCCTGCTAGGAGGATCTCCAGAAGAGCTGATTGCCACTGCCCAGGACGGCCTGCCTCTGCTCACATCTCACCTACTACCCCTCTGTACTAGTTCCTCAGTCCTCTGAGAATAAACTCTTTATTTTGACTGGCCTTGAGTGTTCTGTATCCACACCCCGTCCCCACAACTAATCCTGGGCCTCCGTAATGATAGCAATAGAGCCTAGAGGAATTAATAAAGTATGCTTTCTTTTTTTTTTACCCCCCAAACTTTTACCATAACATGATGTGTTGGGTTAACCCCTAAGAGTCCCTTTAAAAATAATCACATTTGTCCCCTAGGGATAAAAATGACTTCTTCCCAACAACTGCTCTGAAAATATCATAAATATAGATATTTTTTCCCACTTTAAACAAGTCTTTTTAAGCCTGAAATATACATATCATATAATCATTTTGGGGATTTGTAAAATACAATTCAAGCAGTATTTGATTACTGCTTATTAGGCCCTGAGATGGGTCAATGATTGTCAGCAACATTGACTTTGATGCATTTTTATTTTTTCTGCACTGGATTACATATTCATTCATTAAGAAAGATTCATAATCTTAGTTTATAATGATATATGATCATTTCCAGATACCTATAGTGTGCTGTCTTGAAATCTCCAAAATAACTACTCCCACACCTCCTGGGCTGCAGCAGGAGAAGACCACACCGAGTGCCACTCCTGTCAGCTAAGAACAGGAAACTGAGGCTACAATTCAAGGTTCACCAAACCTGGACAATAGAAGATTGGAAAAATGGCGCGTCTGTTGAGTCTGAATTTAGGTTAAACAACATGAAAGCAAGGATCCATCCTGTCTTGTATTATGTAACAGTTCAGGCTGGTGGTGGTGTAATGGTGTCAGGGATATTTTCTTGACACACTTTGGACCCCTTAGTATCAAGCATCGTTTAAACACATCAGCCCACCTGAGTATTGTTGCTGACCATGTCAATCCCTTTATGACCACAGCTTACCCATCTTCTGATGGATACTTCCAGCAGGATTAATGCACCATGTCACAAAACTCAAATCATCTCAAACCGGTTTCTTGAGCATAACGATGAGTTCACTGAACTCCAACGGTCTCCACAGTCTCCTGATCTCAATCCAATAGAACCCCTTTGGTATGTTGTGGAACTGGAGATTGGCATCGTGGTTGTGCAGCCAACAAATCTGCCGCAACTGTGTGATGCTATCATGTTATATGGACCAAGTCTCTTTATTTCAAACACCTTATGGAAACCATGCTACAAAGAATTAAGGCAGTTCTGAAGGCAAAAGGAGAACCCAACTTGGTACAACCAAGGTGTACCTAATAAAGTGGCCGGTGAGTGTATAACCATGGTTGCAGTGCACCTGCATAAACAACCTGCATGAGAACCAAAACAAAGTCCTAATTTTGTTTTGGTTCTCGCTACTCAACGTTTCTTGAATTGGTTTATAATGCAGAGTGTGGCCTTCTAAAGGCTACGTTCAGACTGCAGGCCTTAATGCTCAATTCCCAGATCCGATTTTTTTGTTTGAAAAAATAATATCCTCTGGCACATTTGAGCTGTATATATTCAACACAGCCAAAATGGCTGGAAAATGAAAAACTGTGAACGGCACAAAATGTCCCCAGGAACTCTTAAAGGTTTATAAAATTGATTATACAATTTTTTTACAGTGTATATGCAGGATATGGGTGGGGTTCAGGAGTGATGATCTAAAGAGCTCTAATTGTGGGTGGTGTGTTGATGAAAGTGATTTTGTGTCCCAGCATGTCTCAGTGTGTATGTGACATCAATATTCTACCAACCCCCTCATTAAAATCCCACCCCAACCAGTCAGTAGAAACTGTCCTAGACTGCTGACCAATACTGCTGATTCTGACGGTGATGTATTGTTCGTTCAAACGCTAACTTCCTCTGTCCTCAACCCTTCTGCTTCTTCACCTCCTCTCTGTGAGTACAGCAGATATGGATGGATGGATGGATGGATGGATTGATTAGGGGGGATAATAAATTAAAGATGATCATCACTCGGAGCTTCTGTCAGCTGTAACCTTTGCAGGCTGAGTGACCTGAGAGACAGCAGAGTCATTATCAGCCTTTATCCCTTTGTGTGGCTGTTGCAGCCCCGCAGAGAAGAGAATAGCTCTGTCATTTAGGGCACCTGTTCTCAACCTGGGGGTCAATAACCATAGGCGGTCACAGGATAATTTTGCAGGGTCATAGATATACTTTTACCACACAAACAATTAACTTTTTTCCAGATTTTCCTTTATTTTTGCCTGTGTTTCTTGGTGCTTTTACTCCACCTTCTGAGAAAATGAATCACATGAAATACAATGAAAACAGGAAACTCATTCTTCATTCTCTATTTAACGGTTCACTAATATAGATATTTAAAATACTTTTTGCCCTTGAGCAGGGCAGGAATTTCATAAGGGCTATGATGGCCATGGCTGCCATGACCCCTCAGTTTGGCCTTACGCCCCTCGAACAATGATGTGCCTCCGAAGTGTACCTTTAAGTTTAATAATTACACTTTGTCAAACTGTCTAAAAGCAGTTATGTCACACTGAAATAAGAATGCGTTGGATATCACTGATGCTCAGGAGATGGGTACCAATGATCTTCTGAGCAGTTTTAATCACCCGCTGCGGAGCCCTCCGGTCCTGGGCTGTGCACATCCCATGTTAGTGATGTTTCCAGTCAGGATGCTTTCTATTGCTCCTCTGTAAAAGCTGAAAAAAACTTGACGGGAATTTGGTCTTCTTAAGTTTCCTTAAGAAATACAATCTTTTTTGAGCTTTCGTCACCAGTGTGATATAAAAACTGATCATGAAGCCTAATGTCACTCTGCAGCTCTGTGGTTTATCAGTAATGTGTCTGAACTCCACTGCAAGGAAAAAATGTGCATAGTATGAACATGCATGTTATCCAAGTACCACATTTCATTTAACCGTCAACTCTGGTCCTGGTATTGAACAGCTGGTTGTGAAAAGCTGTTGGTTATTTGTGGGTGTCTGTGTGTCATGTGGTTGATGAGCATCAGGTATTCTAAACATCATGCCAGCTAGCAGGCAGGTTCAGACATGTAGCGAGGACCCCAGAGTCTGTAGACGCCCCTCACTCTGCTTGAGTAAAAGCTCACATGAAGACTCTCCATGGAATAGAACCATCACCCTCTAATGCTTCAGCATCACATTAACTCAGAACAATCCTCAAGTGACCTTTCACTTGAGGATTGTTCTGGGCACTAAAGTCACATGTCCAGATAAAGATGTCAGTTTACTTATTTCATTTTGTTTGTGAATGCAGAATTAAGACAAACAGATATTAAATCAACATATAGATTTAATTTAAAGTATATATTTTGTTTAGTGGCATTATGTAACATGTTCACCTCAACAAATCATTTTCATATTAATTTAGATTGTAGTGCGTGCACAATTAATCAACTTGAGCTGAAGCAGCAATCCACAGCCTCCCAAATGCTGTTCAAAGAGGTGTGTTGTCTTTCCTGACTGTAAATTTCATGTTTGTGAAGGGCCCACAAGTTCTCAATAGGATTCAAGTGAGAAAAGGGGCCAGATCATTATTCTGGCATCTTTCAGGCCCTTGCTGGCTAGCCAAGCAGGAGAATTTGGATGCATGTAATGGAGCACTGTCCTGCATAAAGATCATGGCCTTTTTGAAAACTGAGGCCTTCTTTCTGTACCACTTGAAGAAACAATTTTCCAGAAACTGGCATTAGGTTTGGGAGCTGAATTTCAGTCCATCTTCAATCCAAAAAGGTTTGAATATATAATCCTTAGTGATGGCATCTCATACCAGTGCCCCTCCTCCACCCTGCTGGCGTCTGAGTCAAAGCGATGCCGGGTCCATCAGTGATCCATCCATGGGCCTGTCCATCTGGTCCATCAAGAGTCCCTCTCATTGCCTCTGTCTATAAAACCTTTATATTGTAAAACCATCTGTCTTCAGGTATTTCTTTGCCCAATCTTGACTCTTCAGCTTGTGAATTTTATTCAGTGGTTGTTATTTTTCGGCCTTCCTGACCTTGGTCATGTCTTTAAGGCTCCTTGTACCTCTGGAGCCGGTTGCACCAACAGGGCTTACGCCTGGTCTTAAGGTAAGTAGGTCTTAACTCAGCATTCTAAGTCTGACCTAATAGTTACACCAGTTGCACCATATAGGCTTAAGTCCTCTTCTCACTAAGACTGGGCATAAATCTTACGCCTAGTCAGTAGCAGGTATAAAGTCAAAATATAGGAAAGTTTCTATAGTAACCACTTGATAACTCAGCAGTACATGGCACGCCTTATACACAGACTTTACAACGAGCGGGCTTTTAGATGGGAGAGAGTTATTATTAGGGACAGAAGCAATCCATTGGACATTTACAATGATGAGGAGTTGATTGAGAAGTTTCCATTCTGTCGGAGAGATAGCCTATATATGAACTTGTTGAAGAGCTGTCACCCGACTTACAGTTTGCGTTGGACCACAACCCAGCATTGACACCCACATTACAGCTCTTAACAGCGCTACGTTTTTGTTGGGGTTTTTTTTAAATTTAATGCCATTGACAACAAGACAGGCAATTAACATCGTAAGAAAAGAAAAGAAAAAGAAACAAAAAAACCCACCTTGGAGTTGGCCCCTCCTAAAGCTTATAGTAGAGTGATATAGCATCTAGAAAGTGTCCAGTTATCTGTATGTGATATTGTGGGGAGATCTATAGATTGTCCATAGGTTTACATGAACAGTATATTCATTTACAAGCATTCTTATGCATGTTTCCACAGTCTTATGGGCTAGTTACCCTTCACTTCTAGCCAGGCACATCAAATCATCTCATATACCTCAAGGTGGTGTGCTAGGGGGTTCCTGTCCAAGGTATGAAGAGATTAGCCTCCATTTCCCCTTAAAAGTGGGCAGTTTTAATTGTAGCTGGGCGGTCATGTGTTCCATCAAATATTTGTTTGATTTTCTGCAACCACTGGTTGATTACAGGGGGGTCAGTCTTCATCCAATTAATAGTAATAATTTTCTTTGCCACCATGAGTAGAATATGTATTATATAACATTGATCAGTAGTAAATGTTTGTTTAAGCGGTATTTCCAATAGAAAAAGTAGGGGATCTAAAGCAATGTTCAAACCTAGGATTTTTCCCATTTTCTCCCTAACATTTTCCCAAAATATTAGTATTTTCGGGCAGTCCCACAAAATGTCTGTGGTCACCAACCATACCACAGTTTCTCCAGCAGTTGTTGGGTAAAGTGTTATTGAAGGCATGTGTTCTCAGGAGAGTCCTAAAGAACCTGGGCCCGTATTCATAAAAAATCTTAATGCAAAGAGTAGCTCCTAGTGACAAAATTCTAAGAAAATTCTTAGAAATGTGGGTGTGGTTTACTCTTAAAATTAAAGAAAAAATCCTGGTAAAGAAAAAAGTAATCCAGAAAGCATCTTAACCCTTAAAAGAGGTCTTAAGGTCAGAATTGTTAGGAGCATGGACGAGGACTTTTAGGAGGCTTAAGAGTTTCTTTAGTAGAGGAGAAAATGGCAGAAAGAGAGAGGTCGAGGGAGAAGAAATGTGTTGCAGACAATGGATGACAGTGAGTTAATCAGACGCTACAGATTAGATCATGCAGGGATCATGTTTGTGATTGATCTTATTAGAGACGCGCTAACATCTCCGACACAGCGCAGGAATGCCATAGGGCCAGAAATGAAAGTAATCACTACATTACGATATTTGGCAACAATGCAGCAGTGATGATTTGGGTCTGTCACAACCTTCTGTAAGCAGAGTGATCACACAAACAATTACAGCACTTTTAGAGCCTCTTATTGTGTCGCAGTTCATTTCGTTTCCACTGGACATTCCCACCTTGCAGGCTCAAAAAACTGCATTTTATGAATATAGCAGGATTCCCTGGTGCGCATAAGCGGGGGGAATGAACCGTTAATAGTTTGTGCTATACGCTCCCACGTCTGCTTCTCGCCCCGTGCTGTGACACCCGGCCCGAATTTTCCTTTTAGAGTGGCCTTGTGTTCATCCACTAACTGGGCTAACAGTAAACACTGTTCCTCTGTCCAGTTGGGCTTTCTCACCCTTCTTGGTTTTGATTCCGTGTTTGATACATTAAAACCAACATTCAAACCACCACTTAAATAGACATGCCAGCAATCAGTGTAATTGGAAAGAGTGGAACAATTTTTACCATTCTAAGCCAATCAAGTATCTTATAGGAAAATAACAGCATGGTAAATAAAAAACAGGATTTATATAACCATATATAATGTGTGTGTGTGTGTGTGTGTGTGAGAATGGTCAAATAGGAAATATTATGCATGTAATTTCCAAAGTGAAGGCTTAGAATAGAACCTATACTTAAAATCACTCTTTTTTTCCTTCTTGGACAACCAACCAATCACAGTCTTCAAAAGATTGTGTCATACATAGCAACGGGGTCAGTCCCACCTCCTCACTAAGATGAAAGTTTTTGTCTTTTTCTTGCTCAGAGTTGCTCTCAGATCAGTCCCTGATCACTCTTAAGCTAAGACTCCTGCGGAAAAGTTTTTTTTAGCTAAATTAAGAGTTTTCTGAGAGGATTCTTAGAATCTTTATGAATACAAGCCCTGATCTTCGTCTTCCAGTCAAACTCTTTCCATAACTGGCTTCCCACACCTTTATGACATCTAGAGCGTGCATCTTCCCAGGCGTCATCGCTTATAATTGAATTCAACTCAAGTTCCCATTGGCCTTTAATGTACAGGCTGCTGCACTCTATGTCTAGCATGAACATTTTGTAGATACAAGATATGTGGGTTTTTTAATGATATATGATCCTCAGCCACGTTTATGAAATACATTTCTACGTTAGTAGGTTCCCTTTTAACATAATTCCAATCCGTATGTTTTGTGATATAGTGTCTTATCTGTAGAATATGTATAGGTCATTTGTGGGCAGGGCAAATTTGTCCTGCGATTTGGAAAAAGACTTGAATATATTTCCATCAAGTAGCTTATCAATTATTTTCAGTCCTCTTTCATTCCATCTTTTACATGCAATATCGACATGGACGGGAGGAACTCAATATTTCCTAGGATGGGCATGGTTCTTGACAGGGCCGCTGCTCCCCCTGTTTGCTTTTGTATTAGAGTCCAAGCCCTAAGTGTATGTTTGATCCATATATTACTGATTTTAATTTTTTTCCGGATGTGGTGGCTAAGAAATGGAAGAGTCGATAATGGTACTCCCGGTAGGGAGTTCTGTTCAATAGACACCCATCCTATTACCGTATCCCTAACCATCCACACCACCATTGCTCTGAGCTGTGCCACCCAGTAGTAGAGTCTTAGATTAGGTAAACTCAGACCACCTTTCTCTTTTGTTGTCATTAATAATTTCAGCCTTATTCTTGGTCTTCTGTTTTGCCAGGTAAATTTCGATATTAGTTTTTCTAGTTGTTTAAATGTGGTACTAGGATAGGTGGGGACTAGGGATGAGCGAGTACAGCATTCTCTGTATCTGTATCTGTTAACCATATAAATTATCTGTATCTGTATCTGTACTCGGAATGGGCCGTGCCTATCCCGGAAGTGGGCGGGATTTAACCCAGAAGTGGGTCGGACTGTCTTGAAATGGGCGGGGCTTTTACTGTATGTTATTTTAGGCATGCAATTTATATGGGTTGATCAGAAATTGTTATATTTATTGCTGATTAGAAAACTATTTACATGACAGCATCAGCATTGAGCTTCAGATCAATGGTTTTGATCACGATAACAAACGAACTATATACAGAACAAGTTTTGCAACAATGAATACAACACATGCAATTATGAAGTAAAATGTAATGAACAAGAGTTTTCATACTCAACATAACTTTCTTTTATTAACTTTTATTTTTTTTTATCAGCTCTCTGGAAAATGACATCACCATCTGTAGGAAATCCCACAGACTGTTTTAGCCAATAGGCTGCTTTATGTTTGCAGCGGTGATGTGGAGAAATTCTTGACTATGGCGATCCTACAGAGACTGATTAAAAGCCTCAGGCTAATGTTGCCTACAGGTTTTTACAGTACAGCAGGATCAGCCTACTTACTGCATTTAAATGTCTCTAATATTTTTTATTTGCTCACAGTCCGTTTCACACAGCCTGACGCCACCGTTAAATAAATGGATTTTATTTTTCTTATGTGAGGCTGAATATGATGAACAGTTTGGTATTGAAATACTAAATTTTAATATGAACGTAGGCTGTTTATTTAGGTTAGTATAGCTTTCTAAGGCAGACTACAGAGACTGTAGTCATGTTCATTGAGTCTGTACTCCACCTTTTGCGATGTGAGCTAAAAGGTGGGACGGTGAGTTTTCAGCAGCCTAAATGTTCAGATTCAGTCTTTCAAAGATTATTTGAGCTCATTTTATGGCATGAAGGGATTTTTCTGTTTCAGTGCTTTATGAAGTTAATTTAGAACAATGTTTGGAACACTTTTGATTGTGTTAAATAAATTAATCTGATTTTTGAAGTGGCGACAAGTTTTTGTAAAGTGAGGGAGAACGGCCCGAGTCTTTTAATGTGGAAACGCCGACACACAGCCGAGCTGAAAGAATAAGGCTGATATTTTCTGCAGCTCATAAGAACACTTTTTATCAATGCATTATTATAGACTACGCCTGTTCATTTAGACATTCACACTGTCTGTGATTTTCTGTCTCCCTGCATGTGTCAGTTTCAGCCGTGCTACTGTAGTATTTCTGTAGTGTTACAGATTAATCCTCGATCGTAAATTATGACGCTCTGCTGAAAGTGGACCTGTTCATGTCTGTTTGGTCATCTGCTGCTAACACCACCTCTTTTATGTGAACGAGCTCCCGGCTGGATCGGGAAACCCTGGGTTACTTTACCAAGTTGATAACCAGCTTCGTGGTGCCGCTTATCCCGATCGCGGTTCTTAGGGTTAGTGAAGCCAGATAACGGAAACATATCCTGGGTTTGTTGAACTCGCTTTGTGGTGGTGTGTGTGTGTGTGAGAGAGAGTAAAAGGGAGACAGAGAGGAGGGTGTTTGTGTGTGTAGCTTAATTTGTAATATTATTTTAAATAATTTATTTATACCACAACTACCTTTATTTTTTTTTAAATACAGCAAGAAAGTGTCAGACACTCAGTGCTGAAGTAAAAAAAACTGGTTAGAGCAGCTGACAGTTTAAAAAAAAATCTCTGTTGACCGGCACAGAGAGGGAGAGAGAGAGTGCGCACAGCTAGCTATGCAATGACGATTTTTTTTCAATCCGAGCACAGATATTGACTAGTATTACTCGTATAATACTCGTACTCGGCAAAAATGCTTTATCCGTACCGGATACTCGTTTCAGCCGAGTATCCGGCTCAACCCTAGTTTCCACATTTCCACATCTGCCTGTTCTTAGGGCTTGTGCTTGTGTCTCTGTGTGCGTGCATGCAAGTGTGTATGTGATATATTTTGCATACATATGCGAGTGCATGGCTGTATGCAAAAGGAAGGGCTTCTATCTTGGAGGCCTATTATGTGAATTTAAAATCCAAAGATTCACGGGGATTCCTGGTAAAAGATTGAACTGAAAACAGCTTTGTAGATTAGGTGCTTGTCAACTTAGATAGTAAATATACAGCCTCAAACTACATATACAAAGTATAACGACATAAGTACCAATATATGTGAAAATTAAATAAAAATATATAAAAGTAAATAAATAATTAAATAAAAATAAGCACACCGTAATAAGCACCAGGAGTAACAGATCTTATCATCTTGCCAGTTTCACGATGCGTGCCTTGTTCTGATAACGGTGGATCGGTGGAGGGTCATCCTGCTTCCTGCGAGAGATGGCTACTCTATGCGCCCTGTCGACAGACGGGGGTGAGGGAAAAGCCTCTGCGTCGAAGGTTTCTGCCAGGAATACCTGCATGAAAGCAGTTGGGTGCGAACCTTCAACTTTTTCAGGTAGGCCAGTTATACGGATATTATTGCGCCTCAATCTATTTTCAAGATCATCCATCTTAAGTTTGAGGGCCTCGTTTTCTCTAGACAGGGTCATGCAGGTTGACTCAAGGGTTAGTAGCCTGGACTCCATATTATTAAGTGACGTTTCCATGTGTTGGATGGTCTGGTCATGCCGATCAAAAATTGCTCGGTCTGCAGAGAGTTGGACAGACAGTTTGGCTATAATACGGTCCTCCATCGAGTTGAGAAGTTTCTCCATGTCTGCCAGGGTTATCGGCGCTTTGCTAGTAGCATGTTGTTCATTTTGGCTAGCCTGCATTCCAACCTCTTGGCTATCCTCAGGGGTGTCCTCCGTAGGTTGGTTTTGCTTTTTGGTTTCCCCATATTTAGTACGCTTTCACACAGGCTTGCTCAAGTTAACTGTGATACTGAAATGTGAAATGTGTAATAATCGAATTTGGGTAGGATTTCAGAGCTCTCCCAGTTTGCGACTACTCTATCATCGCACAAACCAGAAGTCTTAAGTCAAGATTTTGAGATACTAACTCATTATTTTGAGATATTAAGTCAATACTTTGAGATACTAACTCATTATTTTGAGATATATTTTGAGATACTAACTCATTATTTTTGAGATACTAAGTCAATATTTTGAGATACTTACTCGTTATTTTGAGAGATAAAGTCAATATTTTGACTCTATTTTGAGACACTAAGTCAATTTTGAGATAATAACTCATTATTTTGAGATACTAAGTCAAATTTTTGACAATGTTTCTCATTATTTTGAGATACTAATTCAATATTTTGAGATACAGGATTTTTTTTTCAGCCAAGTGGCGGAAATGGGCTTCCATAATTAAGAGACTTGAGAAGCATCCGCAGAGCCCTTTAAAGAGAGAGTCGCGTCATCTCCGTTCACTCCAATGGACCAGTTTTTTTCTGCAATGGCGGATCATGGAGCGTCTGAATAGTTCCCGGAAGTTAGCATGAAATGCTAGCAGCGCAGCAGAGCAGCAATAGAAAATGCTATCTGGGATGCACGTTTGAAAGGTAAGAAGTGTAAAAAATGAGATTATATATTTATAGCAAAACTGAATTAAGTTAACATGTGCAGTGAAACATGTCAGTGGATTTCCCCCCACTAAACTAGAAGTTTTAGGGACATTTATGGTTAACAAATTTACATACTGGCAATGGATAAAGTTAGCAGCAGACAATAAACAGGGGCAGCCTATTAATTTATTTTAAAATACGTATTTTTGGGGGGTGGCATTTGATTTAATTTAAATATATTAGTGGTGCATGTATGAATAAAAGTTTTTAAAACATAATTGTTTTTTTTTTTGAGGGGGGGAATTACCTCTAAAACTAAAAGTAGTATACTAGCATATTATTAAACAATCTTCATATTAAACATTAATTATATTAGAGCAGTAGACTCTGGAGGTGGAGGAGCAGTGATGCTAAAGAGTACTGAGTGGACCTTGGTGAGATAGAAAACAACACATTATTATACCATTTATAAGAAATATATACACTTCTTATACTTTCTTTCCTTTCTCTTAGTGTTTGCATCCCGTCTTAGCTTATGAGCTTACTTTCCACACAACAATTCAGGTTTATTTGCCCACATTAATATTGGTGAACACTCAATTCTTACTGGATATGTTTACTCTAGTTACATAAGTACTTTGTACAAATTCATATCACATCATCATCAAAGTTCCTGTGTGTGAGAAATGTTTTAAAAAACAAAAACATTTACTAACAACTTATACAGTAACTGATGCCAACATCAGCTGCAAAAGCTGTTAATGAAGTTCCAAAATTTAACAATCCATAACTTTCTCAATCAAACCTGTAGCTGTTTACAAGAAAGGTTGAATTGAGAGCAACTACCTTCTTCTGAAATGTCCAGATTCAACTTTTCTTGGATAAACATGACCTGGATGAATCTTTACAGATGTGTAGGTTTGTCTAACCCTTCCTCTTGTTCTCCCTCTCTCAGCACAAGAATCACAGGGGTTCAGAGGAGCCTGAAGATGATCTGCAGTGATGTTTTAATAAAACAAAACATAAACCCAGTGATGTGTTCTTTCTTTGTGGAAAAAGTACCTCACATATTGTTAGACTCTTTAGTGATTGTAAGGTCGCTCCTGTTGACCTGATTCAACCATTTTTTCCTCCTCTCCATGTCAGCTAGGAAACCAAACATTCATACTCATTTTTCTTACAGACAGTTCAAAGACACAAACCACTTAACATGCTGTTTTCTAAGTTTATTGGAGATTTATTAAATTAATACATGACAATCATTGAAAGTCACCTGTCTGTTCTATCTGAAGTCCTAAAGATACATTAGTCAGTAAGCTCAATTAACCCTGGTACCATGGAATTACTAAAAGGTATGTTAGAAAGGTAAATCTCATCTGAATTTTGTGTGTTTGCAACACTTTCCAATGTAAGGTTTACCAAAAATTTCCATAAGGTAGGTGATTGTAGCTGTTATTGTAAAAAATATATGTCCTCCTTTAAAAAAAATAGTAATGTAACTAAATTTATGTGTCAGTGTGCTGTACATATATTGTAAACGCATTTGTTGTTTAAATGACCAGAAATCGCTTAAAATCGCCGTTTTGTCGTTTCTCTCGCTCATTTTGAATTGCACGCCTAGGACTTCCGGGAACTATCTGCGGTCTTCATGAACCACGTGACGATGTAGCATTTTGGACCCCCGCTGACGCGACTCTCTCTTTAAAGGGCTCTGAGCTATGGAGGACCAGCTCTATCATATTTAAAAATAAATACAGAAATAAATAAATCCTCAATAAATAAATAAGCATACAATTAATTGCCCTAAAAAATACAATAAACAAATAAATGTAGGTAGAAATTAAATTATACAGTGAGACATAAATGTATATCTCTTTTAATTAGCTTCTTTATTTATTCACCTTTGTAATAATTACCTTATTTATTTATTGTCCGTTATAATCTTCAACTTTATTTATTAATTACTTATTTTTTTAAGTATTCATTTATGTGCATGTTATAATATTTTTGTCTGTTTTATTCTTCCTTTGTATTTTTTTACCCTATTTATTTCTTCAATGCTATTTATTTCTGCCTGTCGTTTTTACATTTCTGTATGCATTTGTGCCTCATTATGCAAATGAGGAGGGGCTGTGTCTTAAGGGGTCATCTTCTGCCCATTAGTTGGTTAGCATTTTACTGCATCGGTCGAATCTACATGGCTTACATGCCACTAGGGGCGTTAAAGACGGTGGTCGCTGCCACACTGTTCGGTGTGGTCACTGCCACTAGGGGCGCTAAAGACGGTGGTCACTGCCACACTGGTCGGTGTGGTCGCTGCCACTAGGGGCGTTAAAGACAGTGGTCGCTGCCACACAGACCACTGGTCGCTGCCTTGCTGCCACACCGACCACTGGTCTCTGCCACAGTCTCTAAGGGATGGCTCCTTTCTGTTCCTTGTCACACAAACTGTGGCTGTACACATTTAAAAAAGTTTCAAGTTTTTATACAGTCTATGGTTCCAAAGTAGACCTAAAGAGACCTTAGATCATTTAAATTATCTCAACTGGCAGACGATACATTTTTTTGTCTAATAGAGAGGAATGGATCACAGCAATTAGATGTGTTGAGGAATTTTCTACTGTATCGGGCTTAAGAATGAACTTGAACAAATCTTTTTATTAGGCTACCACTTAAGGAATGTGAACTATCAGAAGTTAATGGTATCCCTGTGAAGAACCCAGTTACATACCTGGGTGTGATAAGAATGAAAAACTCTGCAATAATTCTGCAATAATTCAACATGTGGTGGA
Organism: Lepomis macrochirus; assembly: GCA_024633595.2. NCBI lineage: Eukaryota > Metazoa > Chordata > Actinopteri > Centrarchiformes > Centrarchidae > Lepomis > Lepomis macrochirus. Next base: position 36,438,591 of record JALXJV020000008.1, read on the forward strand.
TGAGGCATCTTTCACTGAATGGTAGAGTTCTAATATCTAATACTGAGGGAATATCCATATCTATGTATCCTTATCACTGGAAATGCCTACTTAAATATACAAAGAATTAGATAAGATCTTATTTAATTTCATTTGGAGTATTTTATTCGCATGGTTGCCATTATTCAATTCAAAAACACCAAAGTATGAAGAAGACACCAGAATTCATCTTTTAATTTGGCGAGAGAGGGCATGAGACGAGGCTCCACAGTCTTGGGTTGCTGCCACACAGACCACTCGTCAGTGCCACACCAACCACTGCTGACACACTGGTCGGTGTGGTCGCTGCCACTAGGGGCGTTAAAGACGGTGGTCGCTGCCACAGTGGTCGGTGTGGTCGCTGTCACTAGTGGCGTTAAAGACGGTGGTCGCTGCCATACTGGTCGGTGTGGTCGGTGTGGTCGCTGCAACTAGGGGCGCTGAAGATAGTGGTCGCTGCCACACTGACCACTGGATGCAGTTGGTTATATCTACTGTAATACATCTTTATCATAAGTCTTTGTTAATATATTATCGATTATATATGATCTACTCTTATTGTCTACTCTATCTTATTGTTGCACTTTATATTGCAGTTTGTGTGGTTATACCTACAGTAATAACCTACATCTGTCTATCTTTAGTCCTTGCCTATAACAAGGCCTGTGTTATCACCGCTGAATGAAAGTGTGTACATCTTTCTGTATCACAATACTATGTAAAATACACTATATTATGTATTATTGATGCACTGTAGGCCTACAGTATATTGCAGTTTGTGTGGTTGTAGCCAATCTACAGTAGGCTACATCTATCTAAATTACAATACTTTGATAAACATAGCCTACAATATTATCGATTATGCCTATATTCTTATTGTTGCACTGTATATTGCAGTTTGTGTGGTTAATCTATAGTAATATATCTCTCTATCTTTGGTTCTTGCCTTCAACAAGGAGGCCAGTGTTGTCACCTGTTAAGGAAAGTGTGGTGACCACTTGTTCGTTGAATCCAAGCTAGACTGATTTTAACAATAAGAATATAGTTAATCAAAAATTAGTAGGCTATATTTAACAAAGTATTACAATCTAGATATATTTGTTACTGTAGATAGCCTATAACCACACAAACCCCAGTATATAGTGCAACAATAAGAGTAGGCATAATCGATAACATAGTATATTTAACAAAGACTTATGATAAAGATGTATTACAGTAGATATAACAAACTCCAACCAATGTTCAGTGTGGCAGTGACCACCGTCTTTAGCACCCCTAGTGGCAGCGACCACACCGACCAGTGTGGCAGCGACCACCGTCTTTAGCGCCCCTAGTGGCATGTAAGCCATGTAGATTCGACCGATGCAGTAAAAGCTAACCAACCAATGGGCAGAAGTTGACCCCTTAAGACACAGCCCCTCCTCATTTGCATAATGAGGCACAAATGCATACAGAAATGTAAAAACGACAGGCAGAAATAAATAGCATTGAAGAAATAAATAGGGTAAAAAAATACAAAGGATGAATAAAACAGACAAAAATATTATAACATGCACATAAATAAATACTTTAAAAAAATAAGTAATTAATAAATAAAGTTGAAGATTATAACGGACAATAAATAAATAAGGTAATTATTACAAAGGTGAATAAATAAAGAAGCTAATTAAAAGAGATATACTTTTATGTCTCACTGTATAATTTAATTTCTACCTACATTTATTTGTTTATTGTATTTTTTTAGGGCAATTAATTGTATGCTTATTTATTTATTGAGGATTTATTTATTTCTGTATTTATTTTTAAATATGATAGAGCTGGTCCTCCATACTGAGCACCCGAAGTTCTATTATGTGTAAAATATCAAAGTTAGAAGCTAAGTCAATAATTAAAAAACATGTTAAAAAGCTGTGGCAAGATAAATGGGATAGGGGAGATAAAGGGAGGGGTTTTTACATGATAAATCCTGAGGTAGGTCAAGGTCGTTTGGTTATAAGATGTCGAAGAGAAGAACAAATTTTTTACAAGAATGAGAATAGGGCACACTGGACTAAACAAAACATTACAGCTAATAGGAAAACATGAGTCAGGAAATTGTGAAATATGTAATGTACCAGAAACAGCGGAACATGTTTTTATGATCTGTAAGAAATTTAAGAGAGAAAGGGTTTTAATTAAAAGGAAAATAGAGGGTAGTGGGGAAAGGTTTATCTTTAGAGATATTTTGTCTAAGGCTTCTGATCATAGAATAATAAAATATATGTTTGAATTTTTAAAGAACACTGGGATCATTGATCGAGTGTTTTTTTTTTTGTTTGTTTGTTTTTTTTTTGAGCTATAGTGATCATCAAGCACAATTTATCTGGAGGGTGGCGGTAGTGCGCTAAGTAGTCCGCATCCACCGTTAAGCAGTCAAAGAAGAAGAAGAAGAGGAGCACCCGAAGAAAACTAAATGAGACCGGAAGTTTTCTTCTCGCCAGCGGAACTCCAGCGGCAAGCGGACAGACCACGGCGTGTTGTCACACGGACTCATAACATCGTTGAACACTATGTCGTCTCTCAGGTGACAGATTTGTACGGTATGTTCAGTGATTTACACTCAGACTGTGTTATTAATGCGCTTTTGTTAGCAAAATGTTAGCTCGGCTTCCACCGGCTCATATCCAACACACAGCACTGTGTTCTACGTTCTGCTCAAAGCTCTGGGAAACAACAAAAACTATTTACAGGAGTGTACTTAGCCCCAAACACTGTTAAGATAACGTTAATGTTGCACTATTGGGAACACACATATAGTCATAACGTTAGATTACTAACTCATGTTGATTTAGTCTAACGTTAAAAGTGTTAACGTGGATCGCGACGCTAACGTTAGCTTGAGGGGAAATGAACATGCATTGCCGTGTTAGCATCCCTTACTGTGGTGAAAGCGTGTTAGCAGAGCTGCAAACTTCTCAGTAGAGCTTGGAGTTTCTGTATCACTGAACACACCGCAGGGGCGAGAACAACAATTTCAGCCCCACCAGGCTGGGACAAAAAGTGAAATTAACGAGCATGTCAAAATTCTGAAAAGAAAAAAAATCTATATTTCAATAAAAGGCTGCCAGTGTAGCTAACTAACTTTGGCTAACCACCAACTATCCACCTTACCTTAAGAAAAAGATGCATGTCCTGAACAATGGATCCTCCGTTATTTGCTTTTGTGAAAGCATGTTAGACATTTTATTTGATCTCTCAGATGTGTAAAACCTTTACTGTATTTTAACCACTTTATTCACATCTAGACCTAGGGCAGGGCAATATGGCCAAAAAAGTTATCACGATAAAACATGTCATATCATTCCATTTCGATAATTATCACAACAAATGTCAAAGCTGTTCAAGGCTGATATTTGCTCCTGTCTGAAAATTGAAGAAGACAGATGCTTAATTATGTGGTTCAGCTTTTCTTTATGGTCTGAATGGGACAAACAGTGGATCGCTTAACAAATCTGAGGTAGAACATTCAAAACTATTATGAAAAAACTGAACATGATATGAATATAGTATGAATTTGATTGAATATGATTAGTAGATCTTTTTTCAGTCCATAACCCTCAATAAAATAAATATTTTAATAGAAAAATTAAGTGCTAATTTGTTTGTGATTCAAATGAATTAAAGCAAATATTTGACAATATATATTAATTAATTTGATATTGAGGAAAATTATAGTGTGATAATTGTCATTGCCCAGCCCTATGCAGACCACATTGGATCAGGTTCAGATTTAAAAAAACACTATCTTAATTTCCTGTTACCGTATTTGTGAAAATGCATGAAATTGCCAATTTCACTGCTTTTTTCACACGTAGACCACCTAATGGACCAGTGGCCTGATTATAAACACTGCATACAAACAAAATAAGATGTAAACCACAAACCACTTTCAAAGCAAACTGGATTTATATAGTTGATGGCCTCAAGGTGCAGCTTATGCTGGTTTTCACACACAACACTAGGGGTGCATCTCTGGGTACCTCACGATTCAATTCGATTACGATTAAGTTTTAGTAGATCTTTGAAAGTGTCCAGACAGGGAGCGTTTCTGTGGGGATGAGTTCGAGCGGTGACGCTGAATGCTGCGGAGTCTGGTGTGGGGGAAAGAGTGAGACCTTGTACAGGGAGATGTTAGCTCGCGCTAACAGCCTTCACTTTTCCAGCCGTTGGGGAAACTACACACTTTTATTAACAGACACACAGCGACCTACGCTGCACATTTACTACCAGATTGAAACTTACTGCTAATATTTTTCACCGCTAACTTTCACCGTCACGTTCTGCCGCTTGCTCTCTCTCACTCACTCGGCCTCACACACACAGAGCTGCAGAGTGTCACCATGCTTGCAGTGTGCGAGTTAAAATAATTACTTGCGCATTGATATTAATAATTGTGTGACATTTTGGGGTTATTCATTCCACAGCGGTGACGAATATAGGGGGACACTGGTCTCTCTGTTGTCTTGCTTTGATAGGTCTGTCGGCAAGATTACAAGCTTACAAATTTTAAAATGCTTTTTTAAATATCGAGTTTGAGCTTTTGTCATAGTAAAGTACAACGATAGCTGGAAGCAAGTTTCCTCCGCTCTGCACTGTGTCCCTGTCCTTTGCACACAACACTCTGAAAAGCTGTCTGGGACATCTGGACAGTCTGATTGGCTATCACCACACAGCGTCATGCAAATTTATCGCTCCAGTTGAAAAATTTCACCTTGTGTGATAGTGCATTGCCAGTGCGCCCAGCTTTTGCCTGTGCACTCTGTAAAGCACTTGGGTTGCCTTTGGGTAGGAAATTTACCTGGCCCATAATATCTTAACAGTAATGAGCTTTCAAAATAATATACTATATGAATATTCTGTTAGTGAGCTTCTTTTAGAGATGTCTGAATTGTTGTTTTTTTCCCATTTCCAATACTGACTATTGAGAATCTATCTGAATTGATATTTATTGGAGCTCAGGGTGGTGTCAGTATGAAACTGTGGAGGAGGGTTTGGATGAGATCATGACAGCCTCTCTCAGCTCACTGAACAGGAGACAACCAGCCCAACACAAGACAAAGCCACAGAGGGAGAATGAAAAAGTCAAGCAGAATAAATTAACAACACAGCATAGTCATAAGAGATAACTTATGGTGCTTTCACACCAAACGCGAATCGAGCGTTTGGGGCAGTGAGTTTACATACAAAGTCAATGCAAAGACGCGTTGAGCCGCGATTTCCAGTCGGGCTGCGCGAAGCGACGCGAAGGGGGCGGGGCTGGCGACGCGATTGGCAACGCGATGGAGTTGAAAAAGACGCGCGACGCTGAGTCGCAATAGCCTATCAGTGTTGAGATTGTCCATACGTCACCGAGGCTTCAGAGCGTTGTGTGCAGAGGGCCGGGCAGAGCAGAGCGGTGGATTGAAAATCTGCAGGCCGGGTGACAGCTGCTAAACTTGGGCTAGAGGAGCAGTGAGCAGCGCTCCAACCTTCGGAGAAATAAATACCTACAAGTTGGTCGGATTCGGTTCTGACAACTATGCCGTTTACTCGGAGGAGGAGCTCGGAGTTAAATGTTTTTATTAAATTAGCGTTTTACTTTAATTTTGGGGATTTCAACGTTGATTTATCTTGACTGGAGCTTCTCAGCAGCTAGATTCCGTGCACATCCGGTTACAGTATTGTTGTGAGCGTCGTTAGCTCTGTCGGACTACGACTTCATATTTATATAAAAACGGGACAAAGCTGGACATTACTTGGAGAAAAGAAAGCAAGGAGGTTGAACTACCTCGTGAGTTCAGAAAACATGTGTCTGTAACTTTATTAAAGCTGTCATTGTACTTTACTGTGACCAAGTTAGCATAGCATAGCCCTGATCGATCCAAACTCCGTTCAGAAAACAAACATTTTATAAGTTGTTGTCCTGCTGTCTTGCTGACAGACCTGACAAAGCATGAATTCAAATGTTTAACAAATCTGCATCATGTTGTGGTTATTTCGGCATCAGTTTAATCCGTTTATTGCTATTTAATCACCGCAAAATGGTTTCATACAGTTGTAGTAATGGCGGTTGTGTTTATTCACCTCATCGCGTTAAAATCGCCTTCTCGCATTGTGTGTGAACACTTGCAGCGCTGCGAGGCGGAAAATCGCGTTTGGTCTGAACACGGCATTATCATAGTCATAAATAGGGCTGGGTATCAAGTTCAATACTTTTTAGGCACCGACCGAATTGCTTCAATACCACCGAGTATCAAAAAATGCCTTGTCTTTCGGTACCAAAGTTCGATACCCAAAGGTTCTTGTTAATGTCAATGAGCCAATAAACATGCAGCATTCTTGATGTGCCCACATCTAAAAGTGACTGTAATTGGCTGTGGTGATGTAAACACTAGCTCACTCCCGGTTACGCACAGAGATGTGGCTTGTGGATGTAAAAGACGTGCAGAAAATCAAAAGTGTGGCTTGATGCAACAGCACGCAATGCAATATTTGCGACATAAGATAATTGCTGCTAGTAAGAGCGGCGACACAACAAACCTGGTGAAGCCAGAAAGTCGCTCCATCTTTGCTGCAACTAGACAGAGCCGGTGCATCATCGTCTCAGCGCCCTGCTGCCACCGAGCCTGCTTCAACACGCCCACCGTACAAGCGGCGTTGGGCAGCAGCGTTGCTACAAGTAGCACCGTTACTAGTTTAACTACATTTCTCAGTAGCTTGGTGGCAGCGTCGCTGTTTTCTGAATCAAATCAAAGCTCTTTTATTGACAGAGTAGCAGGTAGCTTCCACACGCTACATTTTCCCAAGTGTTTCTGAAGGATCAGTTAAGTGACGCCACCGCCGCACACGGACCTGTATGTGCAGCCGGCGGAAGCGCTTCCTGTAATGGTGACATCACGTACCGATATTTGGGCTGATGTCTGCGACTTTGCTGCAGCGGATTAAAGAGTTTACTTTCTATTGTGATAGTTGCTGCCTGGACACCTCTTCCTCTAGTGAGGAGGAAACTTTGACATGTAGAGGCAGAAACTTGTTTCCATGAGATGAGAGATTTCTCTCTCTCTTTCTCTCAGGCCTGTTGCCATGAATGTTTAGGTTGCCATGGTGCCAGAGCACAAATTCACATATAAACAAAAAATAAAAAAATAAAAAATTAATAGACAATAAAATGACATTATAAAAACTAAAGAAAGATAAATAAAAACAACAAAAACACAATATTGGCCGATGTTACATTGAAAATATGTCTTGGTTTTAACAAGCAGCAGCATTTTTCAAAGGAACAATTATTAAAATAAACTATCAATGATAATAATGTGAGAATTAAGTTACTTTATACAGACAACCATGGTTCCATTTGTAGAGAAAATATACAAATTTTATACCAATAAAATTGGTATCGAAAAAGTATCGTTCAGGAACCGGTGTCGAAGTTGAGGTATCGATATCGGTACCGATATCGAAAATCTTTGAACGATACCCAGCCCTAGTCATAAAAGATAACTTATTGACATACACAACTACCTGTTGGCAACCATGGACAACCTTAATTTGTTAGTGTCTGCAAGCTACCAGCTCGCCTCGCCTCGCCTCGCCTCGCCTCGATTTTGGCCCGCTGTACTCCGTCTCCCATTGCAGAGATTGCCAGCTCCTCCCACGGGTTGGAGCGAGCCTCACCACCGCCACTTGTGGAGTTCCTCAACCCCAAAAAAACATTTAATCACATTTTCAATCCGCCGTCACTTTTCGTAAAACTGTCTGTATTCGAAATCTACACAGCTGATTTCTCACCTCAAGACTGGGTTTAGTGATAAAATAGCGTTATGGAAATTGTAGAATCTAAAACTTTCTGTTGCTGGCATCTGTTTGGTCTGTGTGCAATAATGATGCAGTTAATAGTGACCATTCTCTCTGACCACTCAGCAGTCTGCTGTGTGTTCATATCACATTTTAGTATCTCCTCAGCTCGCTTGGAACCACGACGGAGGTGAGATGAAAAAAACTAGCAGGTAACAGGTAGAACTTTTCCCCGAGGGAAAACCAAAAAAGGCGAGGTCAGCTGGTACCACGCGGTGGCACATGTGTGTGGGTATGTGATGCCTGAATGTAAAGGCCAGTGAAAAGAGCATTAGCTCTACTAGTACAGGTTTGTGTTTTTGATGGGTCAGTCTGATGTCGGGGTTTTATTCGGCAGCACTCTGATGTTAGTGTTGTGTTGGAGCAGGGATGTGTGAAGCTGCAGAGAAAGACCTGTATGCAGTCCTGGGAGCCAATCCTTCAGACTCACTCCAGCAGCTCAGACACAGATACCAACAGCTGGCCTTACAGGTAAATACGCTGTCAGCCTAAAGCAACACTCAACCACTGCTGCATTATACTACACACAAGTTTTTTTCAAGTCTCTCTTAACATACAGGTACATATGTACGTTGAGGAAATTATGAGTCACTGCAAGCATTCGTCATGTTCAAACTGACTGTGAAGTGATCATTTATTTGCAGAACTGAACGGTAAAAAATGGGACAAAATGTGCTGTATTAAAATAGATTCTATAATCTCAACAGGCTGAGAGTACGTGTCTTCCTGAGTTACAGTTGCAGTCTACTGTGAGATTGTCTTTGTGTGTGTGTGTGTGTGTGTGTGTGTGTGTGTGTGTGTGTGTGTGTGTGTGTGTGTGTGTGTGCGCGCGTGTGCGTGCACGCATCCATGCACAGTACCACCCAGACCGTCTTGGAGGTGAGTGTTCTTCAGAAGCAGAGTCTGGTGTGAAGAAGTTTCTTGAAGTTGATGCAGCATGGAGGATTCTTAGTGACCAGAACAGCAGGAGAAAGTATGACCTGCAGAGGAGAGGTAGGACTTTAAATTTCAGGTGACATGTGAATTGTTAAATTTCTAAGACATGAAAAACCTCATGATTCATTCTGTATTTTATGGCAGTGGTCAAGATTTGCATTTTTGACTCAGTAAGTTGATGGGATCCAATTCGCATGTGAGTGAATGTCTAACTTTGTACAAAGCTGAAGTGGAAACAGTACAAGCTACTACAGAGGAGGAGCTAACCAGCTGATTACCATGTGCTGAATACCTCAGGCATATCTGTAAAAACTTTTATTCAAGGAGGTCTGTCAAGATAAGAAAATAGTATGTGCAGTAAAGTATTATTAACAGGTTTATGTTTTATATTGACACTTAGAGTAAAATGTAGTTTTTATACACCAAAAACCAACTGTATCAGATATATATGTGGACGTCTTGCAACAGTCGAGGATTAAATTAAGTTTGATTTCTGTAACCTGCTAGTATATCTAATCTACTTTTTCAAGAATGTGTTGAATTGTATTATATTATAATAAAACAGGCATTTAACAAATATATGAACATAAATAGAAATGCAAAGGGTAGGTAGGTAGGTTTATTGTCACAATATAACAAGTTATAGAGTGAATTTGACTTTGTAACTCCCTTCTGCTATATGGAAGCGTATATAGGGGACATACTTAAAATTATCATGCAAACTTGAAGATGAAAATGTAATCTCTCAAAAACATTATCCCACATATGTATGTGTTATTTAGGTACAAATAAAAATGAAAATGCAATAATCCAATTTCCATTTTCATATTCCTAACTTGTGTGGGCATTCTAGTACTATATTAAAAAGAAAATGGAAACAGCATTAGACATTTCATTTTCAATTACTTAACCTGTTCTAAAGTGGACATTATTCAAATGCAGTTATCCAATCAGCTCCCCCAGTCTATTGCATTTACATGTCCATGTTCCTCATGGTCATTTTAGGTCAAAATTTAAATTAAATGGCAATTTCCCAACTATTTGAAAATGAAAATGACAACAGCATTTGACATTTCATTTTCAAAGACTTACTCTGCTCTATAGCGGACTATATTCAAATGCAATGAGTAAAACAGCTCCCCCAATCTAATGCATTTGCTTTTCCATCTCACCATGGTCTTATTACGTCAATATTAAAATTAAAATGCAATTTCATAGCTATTTGGAAATGATAATAAGAGCAGCATTTGCCATTGCATTTTCAAAGACTCGGTCTGTTCTATAGTGGACTTTATTTAAATGGAATGAGTGAAACAGCGCCCCCAGTCTATTGCATTTAACTTTACATAGCAATGCGCTCTGCCTGGGACACAATGAAAATGCAATCTGTCAGTCCTCTCATCAAGGCGGGTCTTTAGTAGGGATGTCAGTCATTGATTGGTGTCTGTCAACAAGCGTCCGGCGGCGGCGTGTAGACTAGGGGGCGTGGCGCGACTTGAGCCAGGTGGCGAACGGTCCGTCAGCGGGACACTTTATGGCTACCTGGTGTGACATCCCCATCGTTCGGCTGCTGGGATGCCCGTGTCTTTCTATCCTGTGTTGCAGATGTCAGGAGGCGGGGTTAAAATCAGCTGTTGTTGGAGCCACCTGGGCCCGGTGTTGTCCACTATAAAAGCGCATCTCATATTCTGCACTTTGGGCTAGAGAGGAGGGATTCCCTGTTCCCTATGCTCCACGCTCCTTGTTATTTTCCGTTTCTTTCACCAACCAACAGTCCATGCACAATTTCTTCATGCATGCACACTTGCTGACATGACTGATCTACTGATTATCACACTTCATACGTTTTTTGGATATTAAGTTGTTTAAACTCAAGAAAGCACAACAGCACACTGAATACTGAATAATATTCAGTAATATTGATCCATTTGCTGGAAAACTCTGCCTGCTCTTCCCTTTTACGCTGGTCGCTCTGATTGAAGTAATTCAGAGCTTTAGGCTCGCACTGGGAGGGACCCCCTCAAGTTGAAGGGACTCCCCTCTCAACTTAGAAGAAGTGAGTATCGCACTTCGAAAATGGAGGTCACTTGTTATGGTCTGTTTAAACTTGTTCTTTTGTTCTTATACTGCTAGAACCGACATTTTCTGTTTCTTTAGCCATCTAGTTTATTTGACTCTTGTTGATAACTTGTGTTTCTCTGGGAGGAGAAATGACTAGACAAAAATATAATTTCATAACCCTTAATCTGAATGGTTTGCATAATCCAATTAAACGGAGTAAAGTCATTGCAAAAATGAAACATGAAAAGCAGGACATAATTTTCTGGCAGGCGACTCATCTCTCCAATGAGGAACATGAAAAACTGAGAAAATTGGGTTTCAAACATACATATTACTCATTTAAAAAAGGTAATTCAAGGGGAGTAGCAATCCTTATTTCAAACAATGTAAACTTCCAATTCTCCTCCCAGGTTTCTGATAATGAAGGTCATTTTTGTTCTGTTAAAAGGTTTTATTGACCACAAAGAAGTTACTTTACTAAATGTATATAGGCCACCAGGACATGATAGGCAACTGATTAAGAAGATATTTGATTTAATATGTTTGGAGACGTCTGGGGTTTTAATATGTGGGGGGGACTGGAATATCAACCTAAATTCATCACTAGACTCCTCAAATAGTTCCAAAAAGATCCCATCTGAAGCATTGTATGTTAAAAAACTACTCAAAGAACTAGGCATGATAGATGTATGGAGGGACTTGCATCCTGGTGAGAAACGTTTCACTTTCTTTTCTCATCCCCATTTAATGTTCTCCAGATTGGATTATTTCTTTATGCTTACTTCAGATCAGGATAATTGATTGTAACATTGGAGTTAGGGATAATTCAGACCATGCCGGAGTCTATTTGATCTTACATTTAGACATTAAGCGCAAGGAGACTCTCTGGAGACTCAACTCTAGTCTCCTTAATGATACACAATTTCTTAAATATGTAGAAGAAGAATTTGAAAGCTATATGCTTCATAATGATAGAGGAGATGTTTCGCCTAGTGTGTTATGGGATGCTGCGAAGGCAGTTCTCAGGGGCAAATTGATAATGTGGTCATCTATCAGGGAAAAAGAGAAGAAAATTCAGGATATGGTCACAAAGCTGAAATGTTTAGAACAAGAACATATGAAAAATAACAATGAGAATACTTTAAAACATCTACTTTCCACAAAACAAGCCCTAAACAAATTGTATGAGAACCAATTAGAGAAAAAAGCCAAATTCGTCAAACAAAATTATTATGAGAATGGCCCTAAAGCTAGAAAGCTACTTGCATGGAGAGTATGCAAACAACAGGCAAACAGATATATACATAGAGTAATAAATCCACAGACCAACACAATACAACATAGTTTGAAGGATATACAACAATCTTTTGTGACTTACTACTCAAATCTATACTCCCAACCCCCGGCAGCAGATCTAACAACAGTGGATCATTTTCTGGCCTCCCTTGATCTACCTTCAATAGGACTACAACAAAATAAGATGCTTACACAACAGATACCAGAGGAAGAAATTAACAAAACAATATCAAATCTGAAGGGGAATAAAATGCCAGGCCCAGATGGTTTCCCATCTGAATGGTATAAGATTTTTAGACTCACTGTCATACCATTATTAACGTCTTGCTTCAATCATGTTCTGGGAGGTGGGGAACCACCACCATCTTGGAAACATGCCCTTATCTCCGTTACACCTAAGACTGGGAAAGATGCAACCGAGTGTAGCTCTTATAGACCCATATCTGTATTAAATATAGATTATAAGATATTTGCAACAATACTGGCCAAAAGACTGGAAAATATAATCCATGAATTGATTGATACCAACCAGATTGGATTTGTCAAGAATAGACAAACTCCTGATAATATTCGCCGGCCGCTTCATCTTTTTAACCATATGAAGTCTCTGAAATTTATAGCTCTTAGCCTTGATGCAGAAAAGGCGTTTGGCGCCGTCAGGTGGCAGTTTTTATATGCCGTATTGAAACGATTTGGGGTTAATAGTCAGTTAATCAGTTGTCTTAGCTCTTTATACATCTCACCTATGGCAAGGATAAAAGTGAATGGGGATTTGTCAGACCTGGTGCCTCTTAAACGCGGTTGTCGACAGGGATGCCCACTGAGTCCTGCGCTCTTCGCCCTTTTTATCGAGCCGCTGGCACAGGCTATTAGAGAAAGCAAGGATGTGGCGGGCATCACAATATATGGCTCGGAACACAAGGTCATACGCGGATGATGTTCTGGTGACCCTTACTAACCCTGACAGTAGCCTGCCATCACTAATATCTCTCCTTAACACATTCGGCTCATACTCTGGCTACAAATTAAACCTTCATAAAACACTCCTCACATTTAACTATAGACCAAACAAAGATATCTTAAAACTCCTAAAGGGTAATTGGAGTAACAACCTAATTAAATATCTAGGGGTTCAACTGCCTAAGATTTGAACGACATTTATAAACATAATTATATCCCGTTAACAACTAATATTAATGCAGATTTGAACCGATGGTTGCTGCTGCCATGAATATCCATGACAGGATTGAATTAGTAAAAATGACTGTACTGCCTAAATTGCTTTATCTTTTCCTGGCATTGCCAGTTGAAGTGCCGACTAAACAATTTATTGAATGGAACAGAATGATTTCAAACTTTGTTTGGGGGAATCAGAGACCAAGAATAAAGTATGAGACACTCCAACTGGCTAGAGATGAAGGTGGCCTGGCCCTCCCATGTTTAGAAAATTATTACAATGCTGCACAGCTTAGAGTTTTGATTGCATGGTGTGACCCGACATGTGATGCCAAATGGAAAGAAGTAGACCAGGCTGAAGTCTGTAACCGTCTTCCATCCATCCTTGGAGATAAACAGTTATTACAGTCACTTCAAAAACAAGTGTCTAGTTGGATTAAGGTGCCATTAAGTATCTGGTTTAAGGAACTTAGAGACAAGACCTTTGAGGACGATGTAAAAATCCTACGCTGGCCAGCATATGATACGGAATTTATTCCTGCAAAACTTGATAGTAGGTTCATAACCTGGTGCGGCAAGGGTATAACTGATTTCATCTGGAAAAAGTCTTGACACTTTCAAAAAGATATCAGATAGTTATAATTTAGAGAAAGATGATTTCTATAGGTATCTTCAACTGAGACATCATTTTGATGCAGACATTATCTCCAAAAACCAGGACAGAAACCCCTTAATTAACATTTTTATAGACACATGTAAAGGGGAACTGACTAAAAAACGGATTTCTAAGACCTATTCAATATTACAAGAGGGGAAAAAACTGTCTACTAGGTACATTAAGCTCAGATGGGAGAAAGAGGCTGCCATAGAATTATCTGAGCAAGATTGGCTGAATATCTGCAAGACTATGGCAACCACCTCAAGCTCTGACTTGTGGAGGGAATTTACCTGGAAAAATATTGTGAGGTTCTTTATTACACCCAGACTGAAGGAGCTTCAAAGTAAAAACAGTGAACATGGTCGATGTTGGAGGAAATGTGGCTATACATCTGTTGGCCACTTTCACATCTTTTGGGATTTCACCCTACTGGTCAGACGTGGTTAAAACTATTCAACTGATTATTGGACTACAGCTTGAGGAAAGTTTTAGTGTATTCTATTTGGGCAACATACCAACAGGATTGAACAAATAAGACAGATACTTGTTACAAATATTGCAGGCAGCCAGTAAGAAGGCTATAATGCGAAAATGGTTAAACAAGGAGCCACCAACTGTATCAGAATGGACAGACATAATACACGAAATTTATGTTATGAAGCGTCTAACTTTTTCCCCTCAGACACACACCGGAGAAAGGGGAACAGTACTGGAAAAATGGAAATATTTTGTTAGAGATGCCACAGTAGATCTGGACTGGAATTATATGTAATGTGTCGATTTTACAAACCTGTGTGTAAAAGCATGTGTACGTGTATATATGTGTATTTTTTCTTCCCTTTTCTCTTACTAGATGGCTCTTTTAACTGGTTAATTTTGTCGGACCTCCTTATGCTTTGTGCAGTTTTTTGTTTGTTTGCGAAAAATAAAAGAAAAATGTTCAATAAAAACAAAATTAAAAAAAAAAAGAAATTGCAATTTGAAAGAACATGATTAGCTAATCATGAAGATGCAGATTAACATTTAAGTTAATTAAACAGCTCTTCTGACCCGTTTTAAACAGTCATGCAGTTACAAAATTATTCCTTTCTCATCCAAGGGGCGGCTGTGGCTCAGGAGGTAGAGCGGGTTGGCCGTTAATCGGAAGGTCGGCGGTTCAATCCCCGGCTCCCCCCGGCTGCATGTCGAAGTGTCCTTGGGCAAGACACTGAACCCCAAATGTGTTCAATGTGTATGAATGTGTGTGAATGTTAGTTTTCCGTTTGAGCACTTTGGCTCAGTGTATGAATGTGGGTGAAAGGTGAATGCAGATCTAGTGTAAAAGCGCTTTGAGTGGTCGAAAAGACTAGAAAGGCGCTATACAAGTACGCAGCATTACATTTCCATTCATCCATGTGTGACAGGCCTGCTTGACAATCACAAACGCCATGCACCTCCTCCTACAGTCCTACCCACCAATCAGAGCAGGCACAGGAAGTGTATATTTTACAACAACTAATGAAAATAAAGGAAAACATGTTAATGGTGCCAGCCGAACCGACACATGCAGCGTCTGTGCCGCGGATTTGTCGGCGTCAACTCACTCAAGTGTTGTAGCAGCAGAGTGTTTAGCATACATGTTGTTAACTTGCGTCAACTACATACCTGTCAAGTACCCCGTTTTGGCCGGAAAAGTCCCGTATTTTACCCTTCTTTCCCGACGTCCTCCGGTATTAGTATTTTCCCGTAAATCTCCCGTATTTTAACCTGCGTTATTAAAAAATAATAGGTGCGTTTGACTTAATGCGGCGCTGCACAGCGCTGACTTAAAATAAGGCATGCTGGTTTGAAATTGTGTCCGACTTTCGACGGCGCTGCAAACCGTCACCATGTCACATAACATTAAAACCTCGCGGGACACAGTCCACAGAGAGAGAGAGAGAAATCTCTCATGGAAACAAGTTTCTGCCTCTACATATCAAAGTTTCCTCACTAGAGGAAGAGGTGGACAACTATCACAATATAAAGGAAACTCAGCCGCGCGTCTTTAATCCACTGCAGCAAAGTCGCAGACATCAGCCCAAGGATCGCTACGTGATGTCACCGTCACAGGAAGCGCTTCCGCCGGCTGCACATACAGGTCCGTGTGCGGCGGTGGCGTCACTTAATTGATCCTTCAGAAACACTTGGAAAAATGTAGCGTGTGGAAGCTACCGCGCTGCTCTGTCAATAAAAGAGCTTTGATTTGATTCAGAAAACAGCGACGCTGCCACCAAGCTACTGAGAAATGTAGTTAAACTAGTAACGGTGCTACTTGTAGCGACGCTGCTCGTACGGTGGCCATGTTGAAGCAGCTCGGTGGCAGCAGGGCGCTGAGACGATGATCCACCGGCTCTGTCTTGTTGCAGCAAAGACTGAGCCACTTTCTGCTCTTACGTTTATTTCACGCACAGTCAAAGGCTTCACCAGGTTTGTCGTGTCACCGCTCTTAGCAGCAATTATCTTATGTCGCAAATATTGCATCACGCGCTGTTGCATCAAGCCACACTTTTGATTTTCTGCACGTCTTTTAAATCCACGAGCCACGTTCCTGTGCGTAACCGGCGTGAGCTAGTGTTTACATCATCACAGCCAATTACAATCACTTTTAGATGTGGGCACATCAAGAATGCTGCATGCTTATTGGCTCATTGGCGTTTACAAGAACCTTTTGGTATCGAACTTTGGTACCGAAAGACAAGACATTTTTTGATACTCGGTGGTATTGAAGCAATTCGGTCGGTGCCTAAAAAGTATTGAACTCGATACCCAGCCCTAATATTTACTGACTTAGGTTTAGGCACTAACTAATGTCATGGTTGAGGTTAGGGAAAATGCCTCGGGGAGCCTGTCAACTCCTTAAATAAAAACATCGCTAGCTACCTAGCTAGTTAGCGACCAGAAGCACTACTCGCGCATCCGGTCAGCCAGGGGCGTCACATACACACGCTGCCGGGATGCGTCTCATACACACGTACCTGGGGGCGTAAACTATACACACAAAATTGCCGTTTTGTGTTTTATAGACACGGCTTTTCCAAAGCGTGTATATGTGACGCAAAAGCATGAGAACAGGCTGAATCAAGAGATCAGTGGGTGACATACAACATAATTTTTACTTAAATATCGTAACACAATTGAAGCTATTAACACAGACACCTTTTTTAATTATTTAATTTAATTTGTTTTTTGACAGGGACAGTGCACATTAATTAACAGCGGTACTGTAAATGAGCCAGAGTTAGTTCAACAGGCTAATTTCCATCCATTTCCACGAACGTAAATCTCAAGTGAACACGAGGGAGACGGGGCTTCTCGTGCTTCTTGGAAGGGCAGTGCTCTGTGTGGGCGTTGGAGCCCCGCTCCGATCTGCACACTGCAGTCCGGGGCTTCTCACTTGACGGCGCCGTTTTTATACCCCGGCCCTGCAGTCACCTGCAGCTCATGTTAGACCAGTGTTTCTCAACAGGGGCGGTACTGCAACATTAAAACCTGCCACTTTAGTCCACTGCGACTGGACGAGACTGTGCATTTTTTCTCCATCAGCTACTTGTGGTGCAGCTTCGTGCTGCCTTCATGGGAATGGGAAGTCAGAGTATCATCTCTAAAATTTTACCCACATTGCGTTTACTGTGTAAACTCTAGAAAACCGACGCTCTCTTTCTAGGTGGGAAAGTGTTTATTTCTCTGAGGAATACACCGTGAACGTCTTGTTATCGCAGTGGTTACACATTTACAAGAGGGATATTCCTCTGTCGGACTTACCCTAAAAGCAACTTCGGTGTGACACCAGGGAGTGACGTCAACCCTCCTCGCGCTGTGAGTCGCAGACAGTTTGTGTCAAAGCGGACATATAGGTAGTTTCATTCGGCTATAAAAATGTAACGTTAAAAACTGAAGCCATGTCTTGTTATGTTGGGGACTGTTAGCAGCACTTTATCAGAGGTGCTGAAGTTCAGGTGTGTGGAATTATTCGAGAGCTTTCTGTGTGATCACAGGTGGTGTCGGTTAGTTCCGTTCTCGTTCAGTTTTGTCTGTCAGACGGCGAGGGGAAACTTCGAGTGAACCAGTAACAGTAATGCAGTACAGGGCATGTAGTAAAATATTATGAATTCTCTTTAAATAGACTAATGACGTTAGTCTCCTATAATGTCTTTTTTTGTTCATGTCAGAGATTCTGAATGTGCAGAAAGTTTTGAACATAAGCAGATAAGTTACAGTATTTCCCATACGTTCATTTATTTGTGGCGGCCCGCAACAATATCAGCGCTGACCGCAACATATTGATTTTTTTTTTACCAGGCCTATTTAAAATCGTATTTGACTGCAGAGCCGCAGGCAGCGCGAATTCGCGGAGCAAATCCTCTCACCCGTCCCTCGATCTATCGCTCTCTTTCTCTCCCTCATGAACACAGGTGCACAACACAGTCAATGTCGGAGCTACAGCTAACAGAAGTTATTGGCAATAAGGAGAGCTAAGTTAATGTTAAAATACAGCTGGGTTTTCGAGGTTAGCTGTACAGCTGCAGCACAGTTACACTGTCATTCTGTGGGAAACACTGACAGGAGCTAAAGTCCGGTCAATTACTTTATTAAAACGGATTAATTTATCACTGAGATGAAAAGGGGCCATAAACACATTTATATAAGTTACTTCCCCACAAAAGAGGAGGTAAGACTTAATCATGTGTGTTGACTCAGCAGGGATGATATTAAATAAGTTGATCTACAGGTGAAAAATATTTAAAAGCAAGAAAAATGCCTGAGAGCCTCACTACATTGTATTCTATTATAATTATATATTTTGAATTGTCACCTGAATTTTTTGACATTTCCACCCTAAATTGGTGCAGAAATTGGGGGAGAAATCTTCACCAGAATGCAGGAAATTAAGTGTTTAATGCTCAAAATCTTCTGGGGGAGGACCCCCATACCCCCCACTTATTAAGTGCTCCCATCCAAGAAAACAGTATTTTGCTTCATACAGTTTTGGAAGGAACATTCACTTATTTGTTAAATATAATTACTTTTCACATGTTTTTTTGTTACCTTTTCCATGTTGTTAATAACAATAAGAACAATAAAAAAATCAAAATATATTCAGGGCAAATAGTAAACATCTTTTTTGATGGGGGGCTGTAAGGGATCTGGATAGTGGATAGGGGGGCGCTGGCCCAAAAAAGGTTGAGAACCACTGTGTTAGACTATCAAGTCAGCGAAAGTCAGCCGCATCTTGGACGCACCTAACAGAACTGTTTGTGCTCTACTCTCATGTAAAATTAACCACTCTGGCCCAGCCCACAAATACACTCCTTCCAGAACAGTCTTAAAGAAGCAAAGTCTGCAACAAATTTGTACAATAACTCACAAAAAGAGTAAAGAAAAGTTATGTGAAATTAAAAGAAAAACTTTAAAAGAAAAGCAATATGAAATGAAAAGAATGTGTGGAATGAAAATAAAATGTAGGCTAAATGTAAAGACAAATAATGTAAAATGAACAGAAAATAGCATGTAAGTAAATGCTTTTCATATATACCCTTTTGTGTTCATTTAGGCTATAACACCTGTCTTAAAATGTAAGGGATAGCCTACTGGAGCTTGGTTGGGATGGTGGGACTGCTCATGGGTGGTCACCGGAAAATTTCCCTTATTTTCAAATCCAAAACTTGACAGGTATGGTTCAACTACGGATAAAAGCTCTGTGCGAGCCCGTTCACTTCTGCACTGCGTGCGGGCTGCATAGCTACATGGAGCTTTTCAGTATAAGAGCATTTTGCATGTCTGATTTTGCTGACTTGTTCAGATTTTGCTATTTGTTCGGTTGTCCTTCATTTTTTTTTCTTCCACCATGGTTAAGTAGGCTACATGGTTAAATAGTTTCTTTTTTTTGTCTGTTTTAACTGTATTTATTGTTGATGTACGATCTGGTATCTGCAAAGAGTAATTTATTTTGAAAATCGACCAGATTCTCTATACCGTTCTGTGTCTGACTTCCTGCCCAGTTCATCTGCTCTGTGCTGCTTTATGTTATTTTACATAGTTAAAAGCTAAACATTTTAAAGTTAAGACCTACTTGGCAATAAATCAGACCGATTTGTTTTGGGTGATAAAAGCCTGTTTGAGCAGCCTCTCCATAGTTCCTTGCATTCTTGGTTGAGAGTTCTCACTGATGATGCTGGCTAAGAGAATGCTGTTTAGTTGTGTTAGCAAACATCTTAAGTGCAATAGTAAATCAGTGAATTATAGGAGGAGCGTACGCTGTCTTGTCTTCTTCCTTATTTTCCCCCTGGTGTTACTGTTCATTCTGAATATAAACCTTGTTCACTTAAAGGTAACTTTAGCTAGCTAGGCTGTGTGTTGGGGTTCAGTAATTCACTTGAAATATGTTTAATTAGTGAAGTGGTTTAATTAGGATTAGGGTGTGACAAATAATCATGACAAGTCGACTAATCGAATAAAAAATTAATAGATTAGTCGACTACGATTAATCATTAGTTGCAGCCCTTATATACACATATGTCCTGTATTCATTATAGTAATATGTATCATCTTCGCTGGTGAAGTAATGTAAAAAGCCATAACATTGGAACTATAGTATTTTGCAACTGAGTAAAATACTGTGATAACTGAGTGTTATCTAACCTTCCTAATCTGCTTTTAACTTGTGTGCATGTATGTACTTAACACAAGACTGCAGACAGGGGGACTGTCAGCTGAGGAGAACAACATAAGGTGTGTTTTTACGCAGTGTTTTCACTGAGTAAAAACACTGTGTTTCCCCCTTGCGGGATTAAATAAAGTATATCTTCTTCTCTCTTCTAATATGGTACCAACCTGCTGAATTAATACGTGGATGTAAACATGTTACTTAATTAAGTGCATGTAAATGCAATGATTGTCTTCACCATTTGTCAATCTCCCTACTTCCTTCTACTACTAATCTAATAATAATGCATTAATGCTTCTCCAGTGCGGGAACTGAAACAGGACTGGCCAGTGGATTCTACAGTCTATCTGGAGGACATGACCTGGGACCAGGGTAACTACACGCCATGTACAGTAAAACACACACATAAAAAAATGAAAACAGTAGTAGGAATGCTGATGTTTCACATGTTACATACTAAGTTAGTTATTTCTGCTTTAACCACGGGAGATAATGTGTATATTTGCCAACGTGCAGCCAGAGAAGCATGCTTATTCTTCCTTTCAGAAATTCATATTGTGTCCTACAGCAGACATTGTACCAACGACATCAACAGACCAACAACCACACAACTGCTTTACCAACACAAACATCACCTGAGTGCTATATAAGTTACACTAAGGTGCAGCTCCCCGACACCTAGTTCACTCATGACTGTGACGTTACAACCCAAACTCTCAGCCCAACCAGGAGAACTACAAACACACGTGTGCATCTTTTCAGCAGAGGTCTGCAGCTTACTTTGGCTTCAACTCAAATATCATGATCACAATAATGATTTCAGTTAAATGCTAAAGTTGCTGTTAGTGTTACCTTGTCTGTGGTCCGCTGGCAGAACACCGGCTGCTTTCTGATCAGGTGCTGTCGTGCTGTTGGTAGGTGACATAAGTTTTATTTTACAGTGGACAAAGTGTAATATTACAGAGTTGTAGTTTTGTTTTAGCTTGAAATAATCCCATTTTTTGGGCACTTTCTTCTTCGTCCCTTGCTATTTTCTCTCTGGCTGCAACATGTTCATTGTAGGATCTTGACAGTTTTTCTCTGTGTCCTCATTCCCTGTAGCCTCTCTTTATTTGTAAAGAGAATTACACTGAATACAACAGGAAAGTAGATATGGAGTTCTCTAGGTCCTTCTATGCTCCACTGAAAATGTGTTCCAGTTCATCACACCTGATGACAAAATAACACAAGGGATCATATGTAAAAAAATAGGTTCAGATTTCATATTTTAGGTTAAAGTTTCTGGTAAATACCCAATTAATGAGTCCTTATCTCAGTTCAAATCTCCTAGGAGTCCATCGTTCTCCCAGTAAGCAAACAAAAAATACTCAGTTTGAGGTTCAGTTCAAAAGTTGGCCAACGAAAATAAAACCAAGTGACGCCTCTCGTGTTTAATAGACAAGCTTAGTAATTCTCCAACAACACCGGAGTTCCCCCGCAGCCTGCGATGCTTTTCAGCAGCAACTTCAGAGTATGGTCTAGACCTGCTCTTTATGAAAAGCGCTGTGAGATAACTTGTTGTGATTTGGAGCTATATAAATAAAATTGAATTGAATTGAGCAGCGCACTGGCTGTAGCCAGGCCTGACTGGGCCTCTTTCAGACTTGTGAGTTTGGTTTGAACGCCATTTCCCAGATATTTCCTGAGCTGACTGGTGGCTGTGTGTGTGACGCAGCCGCCGATCGCCACAATACACTTTTTTTTTTAAATTTAACAGTCAGACATACATACAAACCAACATAGTGCAGTAGTGAGCAACCTTGTAAATCCATAATTCCAGAAGTGACATACGAGTGATTTAAGTGTTTGATCTAAGTGTGTATGTGAGTGGGTGTGAGTGTGGGAATGTGTATGTGTGTGTATGCGTAAACAAAGTAACCATTTATTATTTATTACCATTGTCATTACCATCACCACCCCACTCCCCACTACCACCATATTGCCAATATTGTGTTGGTCGATTTTTGTTTCCATCCTTCCTCCAATGTAAAAATTGCCATTGTCAATCCTGCATAAAATAAAAGATGATATAATAAGATAATATAAGATAACCTTCCCCCACATCTCATCAGTCCCTATCTTTTCCTTTTTTTTTTTCCTTTTTTTTTTGTGTGTGTGTGTGTGTTATGTACAATGTCTAAAGTGCATTAAAAGAGGGAGTACAGTGTGAGAGTGTCTCAAATTGGGACAGAGATGCTGTCCCGTTGAAACCACTTCTCGCCTGTCTTGCCTGCCTTGGTGTTTGTGAGGTTTTCCATATATACATATTCCTTTTTTTTTTTTTTTTTCTTCCTATTCTATGTTGTGGTGCATTAAAAACCCATGAAGAGATAAGGGGGAAATTATTGCAGTAGTGATGACAATGACACTTTTTCCAATACAGCATTGACAATGGTAATATTGATGATTATAGTAAAAATAATAATAATAATAATAATAAATGATAATGATGATGGCAGTGGTGATCGCAATGGTGAAAGCAAAAGACAGCAACAACAGCAATTACAACAATGAAAAAATAAAAGTGAAAATAGTAATCATAACAGTGACAGTAGAGATAGCAATAACAATGATGACAGAAACAGGTTCAAACAACTAAAATGCACTAATATTAATACTCGTGGGTTGATTAAGCAGGTGGGAGGAGTCGGAGTTGAAAACAGAGAAAGGATTCATAGCTGTAAGAGGTCAGAAAGTGTTGGGCGGCAGAGGTCAGTTTCAGATGCGTAATTATGATGGGGAGATGCGTATTCCATTGCAATGAAATCTGTAATAAGATTTTTCCAAATGTTAATGTGTAAATTATTTCTAGTTTTCCAGTTCATGAGGATAGTTTTCTTGGCGATGGTTAGAGCTATGAGGAGTATTTTAGAGTTTATAGTTTTATCAGTGATTATTGTGAGATCCCCCAGCAAGCAAAGGGAAGGCGAAAGTGGGATGTGGCAGCCAACTATAGTGGATAGTGACTGTGTGACCTCTTCCCAAAAGTGTTTGATTGGAGTGCAGTGCCAGGTTGCATGGATGTATGTATCTGTAGAATTTTGATTGCAATGTGTGCAAACTTCTGATGTGAAACCCATTTTAGCTAATCTATTGCCCGTGTAGTGTGTTCTGTGAAGTATTTTGTATTGTATTAACTGAAGATTTGCATTTTTGGACATGAGATAGATGTTTTTACAGATATGGGTCCAGAAGTTGGCATCAGGAGCTATTGAAAGATCGTTTTCCCATTTTATTGTTGGTAAGTATATGGTCTGAAGTTGGTTTGAAATCATTTTGTATATTTTAGAGAGAAGTTTCTTTGGGGAGGAAATGTTGACCAAGTCTGATATTGCCGGTGGAAGTTCTAAATTTGTATCTCTGATGTTTATTTTTGTCAGAACAGAAGATTTGATTTGTAGGTATTTTAAAAATTTGTTGTTCCCGATGCCATACTCCTGGGCCAGTTGTGACAATACAATACACTTACCTTACACGTGTCTTTCTGTTGTGCATTTTTCCTGACCGTCAAAGCGGCAGATGGCCTGACGATTTCACCACCACCACCACGTTACCCGCGGCTGCTACTTTCATTCCCTGTATGACACTAAAGCTTCTGTAGTGTCAGCTTCTGCCAAGCTTAAGGCCATTGTACAAAAACAAGTCAAGGTACAGCGTAATGTGTGAAGTTGATGCTTCCTCTGCAGACTGGTTTACTCTTGGGTGTCATGTGACCAGAGTGTAATCACAGCCTTTGCAATTAGAAAATCTTGTTTTATCACATTGCGATAATATCATAAATGCAGTTAATCGTTCAGCCCTACAGTGAAATGAATAGCCCTCTCATCATAAGCTTTTAACAGTACTGTTCAAATCTACACAGTACAGTGCTGGTTGCTGTGGTAGAGACTTGAATCAGATGGGAAGTACATTTTGCTATTAAGTCCAATGCTTTCACTTTTCAGATACAGAGGTACCCGGTCACTACATAATGAGTAGGCTCAATAATAGGTCTCTCTCTTCATCTTGGAACAAGAACAGAGAGTCGCTCTTTATTTGCATGTTGTATGTATGCAAGAAGTGACAAGCCAGCATGCCTTCATGGAGTAGTGTTGTAGTCAAGAAGACCAAGACTTTTAGGGGCTGAGACCAAGACCGAGGGAGGGCAAGACCGAGTCAAGACCAAGACCAGTTCCCCACATTACCTGACAAAACGAGATCATAGGTACTACTCAAATTGATCTGAAAGATCCACATTTTCATTAACCTCTTGACGGATGCATTTTTTTACAAGAAAAATTGTGTTTTCATTTGCTTTCAAGCTGTTGTTAAATTAAGTGAAGATTGTTAATTTGTCTGTAGAACATAGAAAAGATATAAATTCAGGTATGATGTAGGTATGATGCAAATTAGCGACAACAGGCATAAACGAGAAACCTGGGCTTGCAAAAGGTTCTTAATATGCACAAAGAGGCATCGAGGGAATCAATGCAGTCTGAAAGGAAGAGGTGTGATGCAAATTTGTGACAATCAGCGTCAAGGGGTTAAAACACCAACATACAAACACTAAGGCTACGTTCAGACTGCAGGCCAATATGACCCAAATCCAATGTTTTTTGCCCATATGTGACTCAGATCTGACAGTGAACAGACCAGGTCACATGGAATCTGATCTTTTCCAGTTCAGAATTGGGCCACTTCCATATGAGGTACAAATCAGATACAGATCGGATCTTTTTAAAAGTGAACTTAGTCTGGACATGGCATTTGATGCAACTTTGGCGTCACTGTAGAGCAGCTGTTCTGCTGTAGACGGAGCCGCAGTGAATAAAAAAGATCCACAAAAAGCCATAGTTAAACATTTGGCTCTCTTCCTTCTCTACCTCGCTATCTTCTGCTCACAAATTCCCTTTCTTATACCTGAAATCCACTGGACCAGAGCTCTCTTCTGAGTTATGTGCATGCTATTTGTCCGAGCGGACACAGTGGGGAGAGAGAGAGAGATGGGAGGGTGTGAGTTGTGGGGCAGTTGCGTTGTACAGCGCCAGAAACCATAAAAAAAAGAACGGAAAGTTGTGAGCATTGTCATAATTTGGGAGAAATGTGACCCGTGAGAGTACAATGAAAAACGGGAGTATCCCAAGAGCTAACCGGAGCTAACTTCTGTTGTTCCTGGTTTACTTCTGTAGCCTGCAACAGCGTGCTGCGTGAGACATTGTGTCATTCTTCTGCGCATGCGGGTCACTTTCAGGCCTCGGACAGTTCACTCTGGAGTCTGATATGGACCACGTTTAAACTATAATGTGAACTGTCAAACAAAAAAAATCGGAATTGAGCATTAAGGCCTGCAGTCTGAACGTAACCTAAGAGCTGTAATCAACTCAACCATCTTTTCTGTGTTTACCGTCCACTTAACAGTAGAGCTGGGCGATATGGCCAAAAATGTTATCACGCTAAAAAATTTCATCATTCTATATATCGAGAATTAACTTGATAAATGTTAAATCCTTAGCTAAAGGTGATGTATCTTACACATTAGCTACATAGCTATATGTGGCCTGTCTTAAACTTAACTTAACTAAATTAGGCAGCCTGTGCACCTGGCTTGGTGGCAAACCTCTGGCAAGCAACCATAGCAAGCAACTGAAATTTGTGCCCTGAAACATAGAGTATACATATGTACAGCTCTGGAAAAATTAAGAGACCACTCTTATTTGTCTTAAATCAGTATCTTTACATGTATGGCAGCCATTCCACTCCAGTGGCTGTTAAATTCCAACACAGGCACGCCTCATTCTACTTAGTGAGGTGCTGGTTAAGTGATCACCTGAGTCAAATCTTATATAACGAGGAAAAGTATAAAAACCACTGCTGTGGTCATCACTATCCTTTTGCAACAGGGCCAGCTTGATGGCAAAAACAGGGCTACTTGTACCTAAAAGGTAATCTAAACAAAAAAAGGAACAATTGACCATGCCAAAAGAGTTAAAAAGAAAAGTGTTGAGTGAGGAAAAGAAGGGTTCAATTCTGGCTTTACTGGCAGAAGGGTACAGTGAGCGTCAGGTTGCTTCCATCCTTAAAATTTCAAAGACGGCAGTTCATAAGAACAAGGTCAAGCAACAGGCATTGGGGACAACAAAGCTACAGACTGGAAGAGGGCGAAAACGATTGTCCACTGACCGGGATGACCGCCAACTCATTCGCATGTCACTCAAAAACCGTACGATGACATCAAGTGATTTACAAAAAGAATGGCAAACAGCAGCTGGGCTGAAGTGCACAGCAAGGACTGTGCGAAACAGGCTCCTAGAAGCAGGGCTGAAGTCATGCAAAGCTAGAAAAAAGCCCTTCATCAATGAGAAGCAAAGACAAGCAAGGCTAAAGTTTGCTAAAGACCATAAGGATTGGACCCTAGAGGACTGGAGTAAGGTCATCTTCTCTGATGAGTCCAATTTTCAGCTTAGCCCAACACCTTGTCGTCTAATGGTTAGACGGAGACCTGGAGAGGCCTACAAGCCACAGTGTCTGGCCCCCACTTTTAAATTTGGTGGAGGATCAGTGATGATCTGGGGGTGTTTCAGTAAGGCTGGAATTGGGCAGATTTGTCTTTGTGAAGGACGAATGAATCAAGCATTGTACAAGGTCGTCCTGGAAGAAAACCTGATTCCCTCTGCTCTGACAATGTTCCCCAACTCTGAGGATTGGTTTTTCCAGCAGGACAACGCTCCATGCCACACAGCCAGGTCAATCAAGGTGTGGATGGAGAACCACCAGATCAAGACCCTGTCATGGCCAGCCCAATCTCCAGACCTGAACCCCATTGAAAACCTCTGGAATTTGATCAAGAGGAAGATGGATGGTCACAAGTCATCCAACAAAGCTGAGCTACTTGAAGTTTTGCGCCAGGAGTGGCATAAAATCACCCAACAGCAATGTGAAAGGCTGGTGGAAAGCATGCCAAGACGCGTGAAAGCTGTAATTAAAAATCAGGGCTATTCCACCAAATATTGATTTCTGAACTCTTCCTAAGTTAAAATATTACGATTGTGTTGTTTAAAAATTAATGTGAACTGGTTTTCTTTGCATTTTTTGAGGTCCGAAAACAATGCATCTTTTTTGTTATTTTGACGAGTTGTAATTTTCTTAAAATAAATAATCTAAAAAACAACATTTTTATTTGGAATTTAGAAGAAATGTCAAAACGTTTGTAGAATAAAACAAAAATGTTTATTGTAATCAAACACATGCCTATAAATAGCAAAACCAGAAAAACTGATAATAATGCAGTGGTCTCTTAATTTTTTCCAGAGCTGTATGTTTGCTGGCTCTCCTAATGTCACTTACACATAGCATACCCTTCTTTGTGCTTTCTTGCTAAGTGGAAGTAAAAGTTAATAACGTGGTGCCAGCCGTCTCCACTGCAGAATTTACAGATTGCTGTGTGTTTTCTTCTGAACGCTGTTTTACAGATTATTTATAGTTTAGATAGCTGAATGTTATTATGGAGATTTTGCTAACATATGCTCCTGCTCCCAGACAGCCACATCTTCTCCTGTCTTCCTCATTCCCTTTCTTTGAGTGCGTGTGAAGGGGAGCGGGGATGGGTGACAGCCGTTAATGACACATTTTCAATTATGGGTTGCATTTAAAGCAAAATGTTTTACATCTAATCAAAGTTGATGTTAACAAATGTATCAGATAATGCAAAAGCAATTTATTGATTTTCCCAAAGTTGTGGTCTTGACTGGTCTAAAGTCCAGAGTCCTCTATGTTTAAGACAAGACCAAGTACAAATGCGGTCGGGTCCAAGACAAGGCTGAGACCATCAATAAGTGGTCTTAAGACCGTTCTCGAGACCAAGACCGGTCTCAAGTACTTAACCGTAACGGGGAGCACACCTATAACTAACTGTGATCCTGTGAGTTTAACCCGTGGCTCATAGAGGTGCTTCACATATAAAAACTAAAAGGAAAGCAAATCTAGAACCATGCCGGCAAAATCCCATTTCCTCTTGACCCGTCAAGAGTGACTCTGCATGGCTCCTCCACCTTGCATTGGTTTGAGAGGGCAGGTTCATTTACATCAAGGAAGTGAGATGCATACTACATTATAGCTTGTTACATATTAGTGTACGTTATTAGTGTAACATCCGTGGGATGGCTTGAGGGAGGGATGACTTGAGATGGTTTTCCAGTATTTATTTGTTCCTGCAGAAGACAATACAATCCATGAATTGGCTTCTGGTCTTCTTCTTTGTGCACCTCTGCTCCCATCAGCAATAAAAAATGACACTGTATTTTTTATTAATTGCAGTGCCAGTCAACAATTCAAATTTTTAATCACAATTAATCGTATGATTTTCTTGCAATTAATTGTGATTAATCGCATTGTTATGCGCAAAATTGAATAATGAATTATAAAGTAGTGTATTTTAATTTAAATGTGCTGCTATATACACAAAAGTGCAGTAACATGTGGTTTGCAAACACTTTACACAAATAAGGTGCTTTTTCCCAGCAGTATTCCCTTTACACAGTAGCAATAAAATATTTCTTGTAAATCTTAACTTAAACCTTAATGTATTCAAATCTAATATAAAACCAAAGGTAGCGCCACCTGCTGGCAACAGGAAGTGACCTTCAATGAAGCAGCCCCTGTGGCGTGTTTTACCTACATGTACGAAATTTCTTTGGCACATGTATCATGTCTAGATCTATGTACAAAAAAGCCTCTTGGAGCGATATTCTAACCACAACAGGAAGTTAGCCATTTTGAATTTTATCGTTATTTTATCATTATGATTAACACCTTCATGCAGCGTCCTAAGCGCGTGGCAAGTTCACAACCACACTGGCAGAGCTCCAGAATCTGCAACACGGTCGCCTCACACCTCGACGTGCTATACCTGCGAGGGCCCCCCCAACACTGCTTGCAGCTTTAATTGCTGGTTTGTATCCTAACGTGTAGTTTGTGTTGGAGTTTATGTTGTGCTGGGAGGCGGTTGTTTTATGATGTTAGTGGACTGCATTTTGTTAGCTGCGGTGTGTCACTGTAGTCGGAGAGAGGCTCTGGAGCACGCACAATGCTACATCCTGAACCGGTGCCTTCAAATTAAAAGCAGAATAGTGGCTGTTCCAAGCAACAGAGAAAACGGGCGTGTGCTTCCTTTCTAAGTAAGGTTAGAGCCTATTGACAATAAGGCAGCAAAAATTTGATTTATTAACAAGTTGTAGTAGTTACAACCCCAATCATCTTGGCTCGAGCTGAGCTAAACATGCCACAGCCCTGCTGAGAGTGAGTTTGAGCTTGGAGGGGTGGGGGGCGCTGCTGTAAATGAAAGGGGTCTCTGGATTTATAACACAAGACAATACTAGTGTCATTGTGGAGCGCATGCTGCACAATAATTGTTTCTCGATTAACTTGTTTTTCTAATAGTTAGAAGCTAGAATCGAAATCGTTACTAAAATTTAATTCATTTAACAGCCCTATAAGCGATTGTGAATCAGATTCACCTGGTGCACTAGAGAGGCAACAGCAAGACAACTCCCATAAAGGGAATGGTTTTACAAGGCATATTCTTGGAGGGTCGCATAGACCGCAGCTCATTT
The DNA here is from genome assembly GCA_024633595.2 of Lepomis macrochirus. Classification (NCBI taxonomy): domain Eukaryota; kingdom Metazoa; phylum Chordata; class Actinopteri; order Centrarchiformes; family Centrarchidae; genus Lepomis; species Lepomis macrochirus. The sequence continues at coordinate 36,468,922 of JALXJV020000008.1, forward strand.
TAGATAGTAAGAAAATGCGGTCATTGTTGATACTAAATGAATCATTGTGCGCAAAACACTGAAAGAATAGATTCCATTTACTGTAGAACTCATCCAGCTTGATCTTTGCTTTTATTAAGGCGAGCGTGTTGGCATCTGTGACTCGAGTAAAATCAATTAATGACATTGCTGAAGGCTGGAAATACATAACGTGAACCTACATGCTACAACATTATCCTCACTTTGATCATTTTACAAGACCTGTAGCTAGGGGTGGGAGAAATAATTGATTCTTAGATGCATCGCAATGCGGACGTGGAAGATTATTAATCGATGCACAAATATCTAAAAATCGAGTATTTAAATGTTTATTGACAACATAATGTTGACGGAACGCAAAAGGCAGACCTCGCGGAAGTGCAGCGCCTGGACCGTCAGAGGAGCGTACACAGCAGAGAGACCAGTGTCCCCCTATATTCGTCACCGCTGTGGAATGAATAACCCCAAAATGTCACACAATCATTAAAATCAATGCGGAAGTAATTATTTTAACTCGCACACTGCGAGCATGGTGACACTCTGCAGCTCTGTGTGTGTGAGGCTGAGCGAGTGAGAGAGAGCGAGTGGCAGAACGTGACGGTGAAAGTTAGTGGTGAAAAATATTATTCAATTTCAATTCAATTCAATTTTATTTATATAGCGCCAAATCACAACAACAGTTATCTCACAGCGCTTTTCATAAAGAGCAGGTCTAGACCGTACTCTGAAGTTATTTACAGAAGCCCAACAATTCCCACCAAGAGCAAGCACTAGGCGACACAGGCAAGGAAAAACTTCCTTTTAAGAGGCAGAAACCTCGAGTAGAACCATGGCTCAGGGTGGGCGGCCATCTGCCTCGACCGGTTGGGGTGAGGGGGAGAGAGAGAGAGAGAGAGCAAGAGAAAGAGAGAGAGAGCAAGAGAGAGAGAGCAGAGGGAGGCAACCTACACAGTATACACATAGAGGTACAGACAATAAAGGTGATGGTGCTATAGACTGAATGAAAAATGGTACAGATATTTATAGTAATGTTAATGATAATAATAACAGTAATAATAGCAATAGGACTAGTAATAGCAATTGCAACTGCAGCAGAGGGCGTCGAGCAGGAACACGGGGGCAGCAGGAGACTCCCAACCACAGATCCAGACTCCACAGCTCCAGAGCCAGCAACACCCGCAGGAAGCGACAGGAGGGGGAAGCACACGCACCACGGGAGAGGGAGAAAAAATCGAAGTTAGTAACATGCATTAATGGGATGAGGTTGCACTCAGAGAGAAAGAGAGAAGAGGAGAAGGAGCTCAGTGCATCATGGGAAATCCCCGGCAGTCTAGGCCTATAGCAGCATAATTAAGGGATGGTTCAGGACTCACCCGAGCCAGCTCTAACTATAAGCTTTATCAAAAATGGAAAGTCTTAAGCCTACTCTTAAATGTAGAGACGGTGTCTGCCTCCCGAACCCAAACTGGAACCTGGTTCCACAGGAGAGGAGCCTGATAGCTGAATGCTCTGGCTCCCATTCTACTTTTGGAGACTCTAGGAACCACAAGTAATCCTGCATTCTGGGAGCGCAGTGCTCTGGTGGGGTAGTAAGGTACTATGAGCTCTTTAAGATAAGATGGTGCCTGACCATTAAGAGCTTTGTATGTGAGAAGAAGGATTTTAAATTCTATTCTGGATTTTACAGGAAGCCAATGCAGAGAAGCTAAGACAGGAGAGATATGATCTCTTTTACTGGTTCCTGTCACGTGCTGCAGCATTCTGGATCAGCTGAAGAGTCTTAATGGACTTTTTCCAAGAGCCTGATAATAAGGAATTGCAGTAATCCAGTCTAGAAGTAACAAATGCATGAACTAGTTTTTTCTGCATCATTTTTAGACAGGATGTTCCTGATTTTTGCAATATTACGTAGGTGAAAAAAGGCGGTCCTTGAAATTTGCTTAATGTGAGAGTTGAACGACATGTCCTGGTCAAAGATAACTCCAAGATTTCTCACAGTGGTGCTGGAGGCCAGGCGATGCCATCCAGGGAAACTATATCTTTAGATAATGCGTCACGGAGGTGCTTAGGGCCTAGAACAATAACTTCAGTTTGATCTGAGTTTAACATTAGAAAATTGCAGGTCATCCAGGTTTTAACATCCTGAAGACACATTTGAAGCTTAGCTAACTGATGAGTTTCATTTGGCTTGATCGATAGATATAACTGAGTATCATCTGCATAACAATGAAAGTTTATGGAGTGTTTCCTGATAATATTGCCTAAAGGAAGCATATATAAAGTGAAGAGGATTGGTCCGAGCACAGATCCTTGTGGAACTCCATGACTAACTTTGGTATGCATGGAGGACTCATCGTTAACATGTACAAACTGAAATCGATCTGATAAATAGGACTTAAACCAGCTTAGAGCGGTTCCTTTAATGCCAATGAAATGTTCTGTTCTCTGTAATAGGATCTGATGGTCAATGGTATCAAATGCAGCACTAAGATCTAGTAAAACCAATACAGAGACAAGTCCTTTGTCTGATGCAGTTAGGAGGTCATTAGTAATTTTCACCAGTGCTGTCTCTGTGCTATGGTGAGCTCTAAATCCTGACTGAAAATCCTCAAATAAACTATTGCTATGTAGAAAGTCACACAGCTGTTTGGCGACTGCTTTCTCCAGGACCTTAGAGATAAATGGAAGGTTAGATATAGGTCTATAGTTGGCTAAAACATCTGGATCCAGGTTGGGCTTTTTCAGAAGAGGTTTAATTACAGCTACTTTAAAGTACTGTGGCACGTAGCCTGTTGATAAAGACAAATTGATCACATCCAGCAGAGAAGTGCCAACCAAGGGCAAAACTTCTTTAAGCAGCCTAGTCGGGATGGGGTCTAAGAGGCAGGTAGATGGTTTAGATGAAGAAATTATTGAAGTTAGTTGATAAAGATTGAGGGAAGCAAAGCAGTCTAAACATATAATTGGTTTTACAGCTGTTTCTAAAGTTCCTGAGTATAGAGTTAAGTCGGTGCTGACCACTGACTGAAACTTATTAGCAGTAAGTTTCAGTCAGTGGTAGTAAATGTGCAGCGTAGGTCGCTGTGTGACCGTTAATAAAAGTCTGTAGTTTCCCCAACGGCTGGAATAGTGATGGCTGTTAGCGTTAGCTAACATCTCCCTGTACAAGGGCTCACTGTCCCCCACACCAGACTCCGCAGCCTTCAGCATCACCACCCCCGCCCTCTGGAACTCATCCCCACAGAAACGCTCCCTGTCTGGACACTTTCAAAGATCTACTAAAGCACAGCTCTTTACCCAGGCATTCAATCCTGAATGACCTTTTGTTGTTCTGTCACTGTAACTATGTGTAAAGTGTCCTTGGGTCCCGTGAAAGTTGCTAAAAAGATTTATTTATTTATGTAACATTTGCTAAATTAGTAATGAAGTAATATTAATTATCAGCTGTATGTCATTACTAACTAACCTACTAGTCAAGTGTTGAGAACATCAGATACAAGCTGAGACTAAACTGGTGTACAGCTCTGTCCTGTACACATACTGTACATGCTGATAATTATATTTCAGTTTTGTCTGACAACTGGTTGTTAATGAAATGGACCATGGAGCTGAGGTTAATAAAGTAAACTAGGGATGTAAACTAGTCATTTTAGGCTAATTAGCAATTTTCTTTTGGATTTTAATGTGGAAATGAAATTCATTTCATTTCAGGTTTATTTATCAGGGACAATGCACATTAATAATACATAAATAAATGTATAATGTGCCAGAATTAGCCAAAAGGCTATTTTACATCTGCTGTCCCTGGACAGATCTTAATATGTCACACCTAAACAAAATAAAAGGATTAAAATAACACATACAGGTTAATACAAGAATAATTACCATAAATGTATATAAAAAGTTCTATACCAACATATAAACAAGAACAATTGGTCAATGACAACATACCATCAACATACACATGCACACACACGCCAAACTGTCCATATTCCAGTCAATTCATATCACAAACATTGCGTAATAGCAATGGCATTCATTTTTGGACATGCACAAAAAACAAAACAAAACAAAACACTATAGCTTGGGCAATGACAAGCAACAGTGGTTTGACCTATCTAAACACAAATGAGCCAGACAGTCTCATAGGCATAGGACAAGAAGCACAAACAAACAGGCAGGACAGAGAAGACAAGGTAGCAGTACAATTTAGTGTCTAAGTGTAATGTTGACAGTCCTGACTACCTACTAGCCACTTCTTTAAGTTAAATTTAAAAGAAGCGTAAGTTTTAAAATTCCTAATGTGAATTGGGATTAGGTTCCATTCACGAGCGGCCTTAACTGAAAAAGCTGTTTGACCGAGTGCGCTTTTCCTCAACTGGATAATGCAGTCACCTCTTGCTGCACTCCTTGTAAATCTGTAAGCATTTGGTGCTGTGTTTGCAAACTGGCTCAGTACAGGAGGAGCCTGTCCATATAAAAATGTGTACATAAGACAGAGATTTGTGTATGTAATCAAGTTTTCGAAACTTAAAAGATTATATTTTTTTAAAACATGACAATGATGGTAATATACAGATTTCCTATCAAGTACTTTAAGAGTTTTTTTATATAGGGAGAGTACTGGTTTGAGAGAAGTGTTGCTAGCTTGCGACCAAGTTGTCAAACAGTAGGTGATATGGGATAAAATCATTGAGTGCATGAACATCATAGCGGCCCTTGTTGACATGCAGCTACGGACATGTTTAAAATTTGCCAGGTTGAACTTCATCTGATTGCAAACCTTCTTGATGTGTGATTTAAAAGTTAGATTGTTATCAATATATATTCCAAGGTATTTAAAATCTGAGACGACTTGTAGTCTCTCCCCTGCTACGACTACATCCGGTTCTACACATCGACTTTTAGATTTACTAAAAAACATACATACAGTTTTGGATACATTCAGTTGAAGGCAATTGTGACTTAACCATTCTGTTATCTTTTGCATTGCATTTGTTAGCAGATCAGCAGCTTGAGCTGCACTGTTACCATGTACAAAGATTACTGTGTCATCTGCATACATTTGGGTGTTGGCATTAGGACAAACATTTGGCAGGTCATTTACATAAAGAGAAAATAAAAGTGGACCCAAAATGGAGCCCTGTGGGACACCTGCAGACATGGAAATAACACCTGATTGATGATTCTTTACTCTAACAAACTGAGTCCGATGTGTTAAATAAGATTCTACCCATTTAATAGTGGCTGTGGCGAAGTTAAAAGTTTGTAATTTAGATAGAAGAACTCCATGATTAATGGTGTCAAATGCTTTTTTTAAATCTAAAAAAACAGCACCAACCACCCCTCCTCGATCCAACAGTGACTTGACTTTTTCAACGAAATAGCAATTGGCTGTTTCTGTCGAGTGATTAGTACGGAAGCCAAATTGATATGGATGCAAAGAACAGGAACTGGAATTTAAATGATTTGTCATTTGTTCTGAGACAATTTTTTCGGCCACCTTGGAAACCACCGGCAGGATACTAATAGGTCTATAGTTGCAGATGGACAAGCGATCACCTCCTTTAAATACAGGAAAAACTGCAGCTAATTTCCACACATTTGGGAACAATCCCTGCGCAATTGAAATGTTAACAATTTTTGTAATTGGGTATGCTAATGATTCAGAGAGCTCTTTCAACATGGTAGTGCTCATACCAAAGACATCTTTTGCTCGAGATGGCCTCAGAGATCTAATCACTCTCATAACATCTGCCTCAGTGATATATTCTATGTTGAAAGCTGGTTCTGTCTGTCTGACTTGACAGGGAGTGTTCTTATGTTCAGTGGAAAAACACTTGATAATATTTTCTACTGAGTCACTAAAATGATTATTGAGAGCATCAGCTACTTCAGCTGGCTTGTCTCTTAATTTTCCACCAACAACAAGTTCAATTGATTTGGCATTGTTAACATTATTTCCCATTAGTTTTCTTAACTGGCTCCAAATAGTTTTAGTATTACCTCCTGCTTTTTCAATTATGGTCAAAAAGAAGTCAGCTTTGGCTTTCCTTATCTCTTTGACTACCCTATTCCGTAGCATAGTGAAAGTATGTCTATCACTGCTTGCTTTAGATTTAATTGCAGATTTTAAAGCCATATCCCGTTTTTTCATTAGATTTAAGATGTTTGTGGTTATCCACGGAATGGAGTTCTTTTTTTTCCTATGCCGCTGTTTGCATGTGAATGCATCAATTGATCTCTGCAGTTGTTGTGTAAATCTTTGACTGTCTTTTTCCAAAGATTTTCCTAAAAGTACGTCGTCCCAGTTGATGCTCTGGACAGTACTTATAAACTGATCCTGCTTATTTTTGGGGATAATTAAAGATTCTTGTTCTTGGACAAATGGAGTGAAACGCTTATTAGTTAGCTTCCTGGCTATCAAGATCATATTGTGGTCTGATAGTCCAGTCAGCATATTAAAGGATTTAACAATTCGCTTTGGCCTATTACTAAATGTTAAGTCTATTTGTGTTCTCGTAGAATTTGTTACTCTGGTAGGCCCATTTATCAACTGTGTAAGATCACAATCGTCAGTAATCTGTTTTAATGTTTTCCTTGCCGATTTGTCTTCCCAATTGATGTTGAAGTCTCCCATAATAATCACCTCCTTATTAAAATTACATTCCTTCATCATTTTTTCAAAATGTTCATAAAATATGTTCTTAGAATATTTAGTAATTATCCAGGGATCCTGTATAGAAAAAATATGATGCATCAAGGTGCATCGATAATCGTTTTATAATCGAATCGCAGCCCTCTGAATCGTAATCGAATCGTGACGTGCCCAGAGATTCCCACCCCTACCTGTAACACAGCTGGCATGGGTCCCAGTTATTGTTGACAGTTGTGTGTGCATATTAGGGAGTTATGGCATAAAAGAGAAAAGGCTTAATAGCCAATGGTAACTTACATGGTGATCAACATCCTATATCAGTCATGGTCTGTGTTTTAAGTTTTTTTATTATTGTAGAAAACACTTTATAGCATATTTCAACAATCAGAAACAGCATCAGATTACAGCAAAGCCAAAAGAAAACAAACCAAAAGAAAGAAGGAAGCTGTGAGAGTCTTATTCAGGTATCATAACGTGTCTGTATTGCAGCAATTTTGTTACCTGTGGTAGATGGATTTTATTGTTTGAGTTTGAGAATGTGCGTCGCTTTAAATGTTGCCGCTGCAAGGAATTGTGGGATGGCATTCTCTCCTTTCCTTTTATAAAGGATGGTCCTGTGTACCCTATGCCAAAAGAACTATGAAAGGAAGCATTGAGCTCCTTTCCTGACTTTTAGAGAATTTCAGCAGCTCTTATCATGGCTGCCACTGAAATAATTCCAGGTCACTTCACTCAGTTAGGAAGCTTCCTAAGCAAAAGGAAGCTTTTCGGATGCAGCCATTGTCAGACCTTACAGTGGTCCTGGGTTCCTCTTGGTGCCTCATGTGGCCAGAGTGTGTTGGCAGTTCCTGGATGACGAATGCATTGACTGTCCCTCACATTCCTCAGACCTGAATACAACTGAGAACCTCTGGGACGTTATGTGTCGGTGCATCTGACACTGCCAAGGTGCGCCACAGACAGTACAGAAGCTCACTGATGTGTTCAGGTCCACAGGACACTATCCGCCATCAACATTATGAGTTGCCGTGGTAAAAGTCATGCAGGTTGGCTCAGCCTGTGATGAATCCAGCTCTCAGTCTGTTGGTGATTTTGGTTCCAACTAACCGTTGTTGTCATTTTGTTCTCAATGAATTGCAATTACAATGTACAGTAAAGATTTTGAACTATTTTGCTCATTAAGATCTGATGTGTGATTTAAGTGTTCCCTTAATTTGTTTCATTGGTGTATTTCATTTCAGACCATGCCCCTAGGTAAAACATGAAATCACACTAGTTAATAAGACGTGTCAATTTTAAGTTACATTTTAACTCGACATTGCAGCTAACTGGCATGATGCAACCTACTCTGCCAATTAAAAGCGCAACTCTACTACATTCAAACTATATGTTTCAACGTACACATGACTGGTACAACAATCTTTTTGTCATATCTCTTGAGTTACTGTATTTTCCCCTTTCATTAGTAGTAAATGTCATGATCATAATATCTAAACATGTTCATCCTCACTGTCTAGGCTGGTTATCTCTAGTTTTCCATCTTAAGTGTGAGTGTGTGTCATTTCAGACGATTGTGTGTATACATACAGCTGTCGCTGTGGAGGAGGATTCAACATCTCAGAGGAGGAGGTGAAGGAGGAGACACAGATGAGGCGGCAGGAAGATGAAGAGGAAACAGAGGAGGAAGAACACAGAGGAGTGTTTATTTGCTGTGATACATGTTCCCTCAGTGTGTACGTTACATGGTCATGCACAGAAAGACTCAAATGTTAAAATGCCAATAATACTGCTTATGATGTCTCTATAATAATATGAATACCTTTCACCTTTGACACTGCAAAGCTAAATAATTGTGTCAACCTTTCCTTTTTTTTGGAACCAAACCGTGGTGCAAGTGGAGAGTTTAACAGACATCTAAGACTTGGTTCAACATCACTTCTGTTTAGGAGCCCACTAAGCAAGGCACCAAAGCACCAATAAAACAGCTCTCTGGCTGACTCACTAAGGTCAAAGTGTGTGAATGTTGTTTAGCCATCCTTCTCTTTTTAAGCAGTGGTGGATGAGAACAACCAATCTCTGACCAGGGACTTCTTCAGCCATGGGCTGGGTATCCCAGGCAAAAAAAAAGATCATATGAATTCTCACTCAGCCAAATAGTTTCTTTGACATGTTAATCTTAGATTAAGTGTGCTTAAAGAGAAATATAATATTGTTAACCTGGACCATATTTTCCCATGTTTTTGACAAACACAAGTGACACAATTTCTGTGGATTTTTTGTAGAGGAAGTGGAAGAGAGATTTTGTAAACCAGGATAAATCATATATAAACAAAAAACAAATCTGTGTTCATAGTATGTGCTGCTCATTACTCAGCATTCAGAATACAAATTTGTAACATGCATTTTTTCCCCACCTGATGTCCAACTCAGAATGCCTTGATTAATCAGTCAGGAGTCGATCCAAGTATTCTGCAGAGTAGGAACCACTGCAGCCCAGAGTGCTATGAACTACACCAGTAAGAATGATTATGTGGGGGAGAGCTAGCTTACTAGCCATATTTGACAATGCCTCTATCATGTCGTTGGTGTTGAAAATAGTGTTTGTAATCTGAGTAGGGGAGGCTCGGGATGGTTGTAACAATTTTTGTGTTAGACCTCTCAAAATATCCTCTGTATTTGTATAGCGCCTTTCTTCTTTTCGACCATACAAAGCGCTTTTACACCACGTCTGCATTCACACACTGACCCTAAGTGGTCAAACAGAAATTTACACTCACACACATTCATACACTGGCAGAGCAGCCACCAGTGGCAATTCAGGGATCAGCATCTTGCCCAAGGACACGCAGTCTGGAAGAGCCGGGGATTGAACCGCCGACTTTTCGATTAACAGGCAACCTACACTATCTCCTGAGCCAAAGTCGCCCCAATATGACAATTTGTCTATTACAAAAAGCAATGTTTACCACCTCTCCAACTATATCACAGAATTAATGAATTGATGTCAAATACAAGGAGTTCTATTGTTACAACCTGCCCTCTACCAGGTTAAGTTGCAACTATAAGAGTGAAGAATAAATAAAATAAAAAAAATAAAAGAGCACGCCATACAAGAAATGTGTCAACACTTCCATCTTCCTATGGTTTTCCAAGAACACAACTTTTGACTTTTAAATCACTGAAGGTATGATGTGTAATATATGGCCAGAATTTTAGATTAAACATTAAAAAAGAACATCATTACCAGATTGTGAAGTAACAGTTATGATGTACTGTCAAAGGCTTCTACATGGTGCAGAGATCGATGTTTGCATGCTAACCCTGCCCCTCAGCTCTCTCGTAATACCACTTTTTACTTCAAAAACACAACCTCACTGTTTTGTAGTCTAATGAATAAACCCTCAAAATAGTAAGAAAATAAATGTTCTTACACCTATTTTCCTTAACAGACAGAAAAATACAACCTTGCACTTTCTGAATTCAAGTTTCTTTTACCAAACTAATTATACATTGTATAATAATATAATTACAGGCTATAACTATTACTATTTTTTCTATTGTAAAACACACTTCATTCAAATTCCACAGAAACAAAATAAAACTCACCAAAACACTCTTGGTTAATCTGTTTGCTCCGGTTCTGGTGCTCATTCTGGACCCAGTCAGCTAATAGGGATGCTAAGAGCTAGCAATAGCAGTTAGCAGCCATAATGTATGACCTGACAGGTGATGCTGTCCCCTGCTGTAAAGCTTTACTATTCTCTGAGGTTTTGAGTCAAATACGAGTACTGTCTTTCCCTGTAGAGGTAAGTTTTTATTTGTACTTTAAAAACTGGAAGTTTTGCTGCTACTGCTCATCTCTTTTCCACCATTTGCAAACCAATAAAGAACAATCAACACCCAGATAGCACGTGTGCTGAAGTCGGGATGAGATCATACATTGGCATTATATTTATACCTTAGAAACAGCAGCTGATGTGCAGCTAGTCCTACAGTGTTTTAACAGCTAATGGAGTTAAGCTAAATACTGAGTCCAGAGTTATTGTTTGAAGTTTTTAATCAGGTTTTCTACAAGGAGCCGAAGCAGGTCTCCTTTTCTCCGAAACAAATGGAGCAGCTGATTACAAGAGGCAATAAAGTACGTCAAAAATCAGTTCCTCTGACACATAGGCGGACACAGTTGTAAGTGCAGGGGCGCTGGAAGTCAGTTGCAGCTGGGGGTTCTGAGAGAAAGTCAGGCTAAATAATGCCGCAATAATAAATGCTGTCCGACATTAATACTTTTTGTTTTGTTGGCAAACGTGAACACTTAGTGTTGAAGCAGCCAAAGCAATTAAAAACACTGAACTAATGTATAAAAACTACAAAGAGAGGATGAAGGATGGATGCGATAAGAGATATGATCCACGTCCAGGTTATTATAACATTACATTATTATAATAAAGGACAGTGAGGATACAACTCTGCTACTTCATACAGAGGAGTGTATTTGATGTATTCACGCACATTCACGCCGTGGACGTTCATATGAGACAGCTGTCAGTCTGTTTTTCACTTGTTACAACACTCCATGGTAAACCACATAATTATACAATGTTACAATCACACTCATAACCATGTTGCCTACTCGTATCCCATGCTTTTCTAGCTAATGATTTTAGCCTAAGAACCTCAAACAATGCAGAAAGCCAAAACGGTAGCTGTACAATGCGCATAAAAAGAAGACTGGATTGGCAAATATACATCAGTTCAATAACTTTAATTCTTACAACTGCTGAATTAATGGGCGATGTTTTAGTTTTCGAAGAGCAGATGAAAAGAAAACCGGCCAACTTAAACTAAATATTGTAAACATCAAAGCGGCGACAGAAATGCCGCAAGGGGAGAGAGAGAGCGCAGATGGACTGCAAAAATGTGCGAACTATACCATAGCTTTTGGGTGAGCTCACTTTTTATTTTCCAGGATGGGATGATTCTTACTGCTGAATCATTAATAGCTGCAATCGTGTAGCCCTGGGTCTAAATATGAAAGTATCAGGCATTGTTTGTCTTATTATTAAGCTATTATTATTATATTTAGCCATTTTGCTACAATTATGCTTCACACAACAGCTGCGGCTGTGTATCGATCTGTCCTTTCTTTTCTTCATGAGATGGAAGAATTTTGAAAGTTGCGTGGCGCTGTGGAGATCCCCTAGCAGCAGTAGTGCTTGCATCATGTGTACTACTCGGTGTAGCGCTGTGTGTGTACGTCCATGTGTGTACTCCTTGTGATCGGCAAGGACGTGATTGGTTAATACACATTTTGTTTTGATTTGATTAACTAAAAAATCAAACATAATCAAACCTGCACAGTCTACTCTTCTCATAGTCAAACCCTAAATATTTCAGTAGGCTATAAATATTTTAATGATCTGTTGGCAAATAAAATCATCTTTTTAATTGCCTGCAGTTAAACAACAGCCCATAGAAAAAGCAGGGGATGCTGCAGCACCCACACTTCCATTGCGTACGTGCTGCGAGCTGATCTGCAGCTTTTGACGGCTGGAAATGTTTTAATGCCCCGTTCTTTTTCCAGAACTGCCAAACTGTTCACACTCTCCCTCTGTATGCAGCCTCATTCCCATTAATGCATGTTACTAACTCGACTTCTTCCCTTTCCTGTAGTCTTGTGCTTTCTCGTCACCCTCCTCTCTCCTCCTATCACTTCCAGTAGGCAGGGCTGGACTGGTCATCTGGCATGCCGGGCAAATGCCCGGTGGGCCGACGCACCTTTGGGGCCGGTGTAACGTAAATTATTTACTTATAAATAACAGCAGATGCTTCAACATCAGTTGCAGTACCCTGCATTGTGCAGGTACAGGCACTTGAAGGAGTAAAAGACCTGTGGTGGCCACTGCCAGGCAAGAGAGGAGGCGTGCGTTAGCGAAACAGAGGGACAAAGTGACAGGGCCAAGTGAGAGAGAGAGCGGAGATGAAGCGGTAAGCATGGAGTAGCTCAACCTGTAGAGAGGAGGAGGGGTAGGGTCATTTACAGTTGGGATGCTGGGAACGTGTAGCCACCACTTTTTGAAAGCATTTGCTAAAAAATGTTCTGAAAAATAGCTTGCACCAAGAAATGTTGATAACAAATACAAATGCTATGAAAAAGGTTTATTTGCACAATAGGAAAACCTGCAATGCAATAGAAGAAACCTCTGCACTGTTCAAAAAATAATAAGCTACTGATTACTGCATTATATTTTATGATATTTTTATATTATGAATTGTCACCTACCACCTGAATATTGTGCTTCCCTTTATAAAAATAAAGACATTTCCACCATAACTTGGTCCAGGAAATGTCTCCAGAACGCAGAAAAATAAGTGTTTAATGCTCATACTCTTCTGGGCGAGGACCCCCAGACCCACCATTCAATATTTCAACTATATATTTTTTTCTTTTAAATAGTAGGTCTATTAAAATATATTCTTGTCTTGTGGTCATGGACATCAATCTTGTGCAATGTCACCTATCAGTGTTTCATCACACCCCTAATCTGACCCCTTAAAGGGAACGATGGTGTATTGGTGAGAGGAGTCTGACCGATTTTCGTGGGCCACCAAGACCGAAAATGCCAGGGCCAATTTTTTGTCCCAGTCCAGACCTGCTGAAGAAGACATCTGAACGTAACTTTGTGGAACTATGTACAGTTTGTGGAGCTGTCTGGTACTGTGAGCAACGTGACTTTGAAGTGGGCATTGCTCAGATAGTGAATATTTAATTGGTTTTGTTTCAAATTACCTATAAAGTCCTACTGTTAAAAAACGCCAAACTGATCCCAAAACAGCCAATCACACTGCCCGCCAGCCGCTTGGCAAGTTTATGACGCGTTTGCATTGTGATGTCACAAGTCAAGGAAGTGAAGGGCTGGACTACAAACGCTCTGTTTCCAGGCAGTTCAGAGCAGTGCTTTCTGTGGGAGATGGGAACTCCCTTTGGGCTGGACTTTGGGCTTTTTCACTATGCAAACCTGTTACATGCACAAAAAAGATATATAACTCAATAAAGGAGAGGGAAAAAGCCAAAAAGCATAATACCACCCCTTTAACTGCATTTTACAAAAATTAAAATCTATTGCTTGAGTGTAATTCTTGTATTTCTCCTTTAGGACCACGACTAACCCCCACAAGGGGGATTTCTTTTACAGAGTCATGGAGCTGGAAGCCCATCACACACCCCATGTTTTTTATCTACATGGACTTGGCCAAAACAGGACGAAATTTGATTGCTAAAAGAGCTAGTACAGTGCTGACTTTTGTTTCCCTTGCACTTTTCATTTACTCTATTTTTCAATTACTTGATGGCAAAGATAGAGCACAGTGAAGCTTTTCCTGTTTTCTTGTTGCATATCGATAACTTCCTGTTGTATACTTTTGTATATTTTAAGACTTACCATTCTTACTGTATTTCATAATGGGAACTTTATTTACTGTAAAATAAGACAATGTACACATTTCTTATACTATCAACAATAAAAAATATAAATATACATACACACAACCAAAACGATAATGAACACAAAATTATTTACTACTTCAAAGATTCCCATAAAATGATGCTACTGTAATACTATCTGTTGTTAAGTGTTTTTTTTTAGGTAATTGTGTTATGAGTGACAAAGTATTGCTGTTGGAGAGCTGGTGTTTTTGTAAAATAATTTGATATTGACACAACTATGCAGTGTTTTGGTAGTTTTGGTGCATTTTGGGTGTGAAATTACTGTTGTGCAAGCTGCGTGTTGGTACAGACAGCAGTGAGAAGAGTTTTGAAAAAGTAAACCCATTACTGAAAAATAATGTTAGCATTGTAAAAAACTGTAAATTGGAAGATGTGTTTCCTCTACGCAAAAAAACCCATTTTCTGTAAGTACATGCCCTGGACGATGTGTTCTCAATTCTTTGATGTAGTGTCTAAAGAATGCTCTGTAGTGTTTTACATATTGACTGGCTGTGTGAATGCATTCTTTGATTTTGATTTGATTTGATTTGATTTTTATTAGGATCCCCATTAGCGGCCCATTTAATGGCAGCTAGTCTTCCTGGGGTCCTCTTTTAAAATATTCACAACATAAAATTATACAAAGCAAAACAACACAAATCATAATAGAAAAAAATCAAACATTACAATTACATACAAAATATTACCAATTAAAAGAACATGACACTTTCCAGCTTTCACAAGGTCATTTGCAGCAATTCCTGGGTTACTATCCTAAATTTATATTTGTTCTGAATTCTGCGTGATGAGACAGGGAGTCTATTCCAGATAGATATTGCTCTATAAAGTGATGTGCGTTTCAGAGAATTTGTCCTGGGAAACGGAAGTTTTATATCACCACCTAATGCCTGCCTGGTGGCATATAGGTGTCTACTTCCTACAAAAACAAGCTGCTCAGAGAGAAACTGTGGCTGTTTCATAAAAACTGCATTCCACAATATTAAAATTAATCGTAATTTAATTTTATCGGCAACTGTGAGCCAAGAAAGGCGTTATGCATCAGGACCACGTTAGTGTCAAGAGAGCACTGGAGGACAGTCCTCGCTGCCCTATTTTGTGCCACTTGAAGCCTACGAAGGTCTTTTTGTGATGCAGACGACCATATAATTGGACAGTTTTCTAAATGGCACAAAACAAGAGACTGAACAACCTGTTTAGCAATGGACATAGGAATATATGATATACATTTTCTGGACATTGCAATACCATTCCCCATTTTAACTATCATTCCATCAATATGAGCTGACCAAGACAAGTAAGAATCCAAGGTGACGCCCAGTAACCTGGCTTGCATCACCTGTCTTAGCTGCAGCCCATTGACTGACAAGTTCAGAGAGGGCTGGGTAGTTAGTTTTGATCTTTTCCCGAATATCATAGATGTTGATTTATCTACATTTAAAACTAATTTGTTATCTTTTAACCACTTGCTTATATTCTGCAAATCATGATTTAATAGATTTGAGACATCTTGAGGTGTTTTTCCAGAACAGTACAGTGTGGAATCATCTGCATAGATAACAATAGTTGAATGTTCCACAATAAAAGGTAAATCATTTGTAAAGATCAAGTATAGCAAAGGCCCAAGGCAACTACCCTGGGGCACTCCACAATGTATTGTCTTAGTAGATGAATATTGACCATTAAAGAACACCCGCTGCTTCCTATTGGATAGGTAACTCCCCATCCATAACAGAGACGAGGGTGTAAGGCCGTAGCATTCTAATTTTTGAAGCAGTATTTTATGATCAATCAGGTCAAATGCTGCACTGAAATCCAACATCACTGCTCCTACTAATCTGTTTGCATCGATTTCTTCTAACCAGTTATCGGTCATATGAGTTAAAGCAGTACATGTGGAGTGACCTATTCGATATGCATGCTGGTACTTGGTGATCAGCTCATTAGAAAAAAAATATTCATAAACTTGCTCAAAAGCAATCTTTTCCATAACTTTGCTGAGTAAAGGTAATAGACTGATAGGTTGGCTGTTCTGTCCTGTAAATGTGGCTCTTTTATTTTTAGGCAGTGGTTTGATTTTAGCCTCCTTCCATTTCTCTGGAAATATGCTACGCAACAAACTTAAATTGACCAAATGAGCAATAGGAACAGACAGAGCTTCAGCTGCCACCCTGATAAGCCTGGAGTCCAAATGGTCCATGCCTGATGCCTTTCCATCAGGAAGTGCTGCAAGAATCTTTTCAACAGAACCTCTGTCAACTTGACTGAATGAGAAAGTGACAAAATGGTTCTTCTCACTCATTATCTTACTTAATATTGCATCATAAGATGCTGAGATATTTGGACACATACCAGATCGAAATTTCTCTACCTTACTAATAAAATAATTGTTGAAATAATTAAAAATTCCCTCTGGATCTGTAATGAACACTCCATCATTTTCAACATATGAAGCAGCTGAGTGCTTACTCCTGCCCATTATTTGATTTAAAGTATGCCATAGTTTTTTGCCATTATTTTTTGCTTCATTAATCTTTTCCTGGAAGTACTCTTTTTTTTCTTCTTTCTATTCATTTTGACTACTTTATTTCTAAGAGTTCTGTATTGTTTTTGATCAAATAGTTCGCCAGAAGTATTAGCTTTTATTTTAGCATTATCTCTAGACATCATTAAATTTTTAAGATTTTTGTCCAGCCAAGGGGCACTTTTATTTCTCACAGCTCTTTTTCTGAGAGGAGCATGCTTGTCAACTATTTTCATTAATATGTCCATAAACCTATCAGGGTCACGATCTTCACACACTTCTGTCCAGTCCACACCTTGAATTTCACCCAGATACTGCTCTTGGTTGAAATATCTATAAGTTCTTTTATGAATTATTTTACAGCCACCTTTAGGCAATTTAGTTTTCCTTGTGACTCCTATGATATTATGATCACTACAACCAGTGGGCACAGAGACTGCTTTGGAACATTGTTCAAAAACGTTTTTAAATATATGATCTATACATGTTGCAGATAGCACCAATGTACTGGTAACAATCCTAGTGGGTTGGATTATGATTTGTTTTATACCACATATTGTAGCTGTAGATTTAAGCTTCTTAAACATTGGACAGTTTGGTGTCAGCCAGTCAATGTTAAAATCACCCAAAATAAATATCTCTCTGTTTTGATCACAAACAGCCTCAAACATTTCACATATGTCATCCAAATATTGAGTATTAGCACTGGGAGGTCTGTATACACACCCAACTAAGATAGGCTTTATGTGAGGTATATGAACTTGTACCCATAATGCTTCAATGTTCTGCCATATGAAATCGTTTCGAACTTTAACTGGGATGTTATCTTTAACATAGAACACCACCACCATGTCTATTTCTATCCCTCCTAAATAATCTATAGCCATCTATCTTCACATCAACATCCGTGAAGCTAGAATCTAAGTGTGTTTCAGATAAAGCTAGGATTTCAATACTATTAGACTGCAAGATCTGATATATATCATTAGTTTTGTATCTCAAACTGCAGATATTCAAGTGCGCTATTGTAATACCCTTAATTGGAAAAGCTGAATGACACGAATCAATAGCCATGATCTAAATAACAAATAAAAACACCCAAAATACAGATAAACAAATAAACAAGACAAAATGAATGTTCACATACTTCTAACTAGGCTCCTCCACTCTTGGATTTTATGACAAGTTTATCATATTTCAGAGTGGCTATTTCTCCTCTTTCCCGGGCCGCTCGCAGCTTGGGTAACAGTTCTTTTCTTTTCTTCATTACAGCCTCAGAGAAGTCCTCGTTTGTGTAGATGCGTGTGCCTTTTAATTTCTTTGCAGAGGATAAAATGGTCTGCTTGTCCTTGAATCGCAGGAGTTTGACCATAATCTGTCTAGATCTTCCACCCTCCTGATGCTGGCCAATCCTATGGGCCCGTTCAATTTCAATATTGTTGTCGTTTAGACCCATTTTGCTGACCAACATGTCCTTAATTTTCTTCTCGGATGCATCCCAGCTCTCTCCTCTTTCCTCAGGAATACCATCTACTACAAGGTTATTTCTTTGTGACTGATTCTCATTAAAATCCATCTTTGTAGCCATCTTGTCCAGCTCCTCCTTTGATTTAAGTATTTCCGTCTCAAGCTTCTTCAACTTATTAATTTCCTCTTGGACTTTAGCCATTTTGTCAACTTTGTCTTGAGTAAATTCCAGGCTGATTTTGATTCCTTGAACATCCTTAAATACATCGTCTAAACGTTTGTTGGTGCCATCAATAATGAGCTGCACAAAAGATTTATGTGTTTGTAAAAGTCTTTCTGCTGCTCAAGCGTCTGAGTGAAGAGGCTCATTGTCACCAGTGACTCATCCTCTGATGGTATAGCCTTTGGTTGTTTGGGAGGCATGTTGTTTCTTACCCTAAGCGTCCACCTGTGTCCTGGGTAGAAAATCAAGAAAGTCCCAGGTAGCTCAAGGGCTTCGGCCTACTCCAAAGCCTCGGCCTACTCTAGACCTCACACCAAACAAACAAGATTTTAAGGATATTCCAGCAATATCTTCACTCAATATTGTGGAACAAGTTGAATTAGAGACTCCCTAACACAGATGCCAAGAGCAAGATGATGAAAAAAAGAGGATTTGGATGATATATGATAGATAGTGCATCCAGAGAGTGAAGTGACTTTGAGCGCAGATCACATGGTTTTGAGGCATGTGTTTGATTTTGCCAGAAGAGTCAGGGGTTTTGTGAACTACATTCAAGTTCAAGTTCAATAAAGACTTGAACTTGAACTTGAATGTAGTTTAAAGACTGGGGTTTGTGTTTAAAGTTTTGAGAATATGGGTGAAGGTTTCAAGAAATGTGTCTTAGCCATTGTGAAAAACTGTAAGCAGCCTTCTTTCGGATCAACTTCTCTCTTCCTAGCGTAAATAGCCAAATCAACAACAGTTATCAAAAAAACAACAGTTATCTCACAGCGCTTTTCATAAAGAGCAGGTCTAGACCATACTCTGAAGTTATTTACAGAAGCCCAACAATTCCCACCAAGAGCAAGCACCAGGCGACACAGGCAAGGAAAAACTTCCTTTAAGAGGCAGAAACCTCAAGCAGAACCATGGCTCAGGGTGGGTGGCCATCTGCCTCGACCAGTTGGGGGTGAGGGGGAGAGAGAGAGCAGAGGGAGGCAGCCTACACAGTATACACATAGAGGTACACACAGTAAAGGTAATGTTGCTATAGACTGAATGAAAAATGGTACAGATATTTATAGTTGTGTTAATGATAATAATAACAGTAATAATAGCAATAAGACTAGTAACAGTAGTTGTAATTGTAGCAGTGGGTGTCCAGTAGGAACACGGGGGCAGCAGGAGACTCTCAACCACAGATCCAGAGCCAGAAACACCCGCAGGAAGCGACAGGAGGAGAGAGGAGAGGGACGAGAAAACACAAGACTACGGGAAAAGGAAGAAGTCGAGTTAATAACATGCATTAATGGGATGAGGTTGCACACAGAGGGAGAGAGAGGAGAGGGGAGCTCAGTGCATCATGGGAAATGCCCCGGCAGTCTAGGCCTATAGCAGCATAACTAAGGAATGGTTCAGGACTCACCTGAGCCAGCCCTAACTATAAGCTTTATCAAAAAGGAAAGTCTTAAGCCTACTCTTAAATGTAGATACGGTGTCCGCCTCCCGAACCCAAACTGGAACCTGGTTCCACTGGAGAGTTACCTGATAGCTGAACGCTCTGGCTCCCATTCTACTTTTGGAGACTCTAGGAACCACAAGTAACCCTGCATTCTGGGAGCGCAGTGCTCTGGTGGGGTAGTAAGGTACTATGAGCTCTTTAAGATAAGATGGTGCCTGACCATTAAGAGCTCTGTAGGTGAGAAGAAGAATTTTAAATTCTATTCTGGATTTTACTGGAAGCCAAGACAGGAGAAATATTATCTCTTTTCCTGGTTTCTGTCAGAACACGTGCTGCAGCATTCTGGATCAGAGTCTTAATGGACTTTTTCAAGCAGCCTGATAATAAGGAATTGCAATAATCCAGCCTAGAAGTAACAAATGCATGGACTAGTTTTTCTGCATCATTTTTAGACAGGGTGTTTCTGATTTTTGCAATATTACGTAGGTGAAAAAAGGCCCTTGAAATTTTCTTAATGTGAGACTTAAATGACATAGATAACTCCAAGATTCCTCACAGTGGTGCTGGAGGCCAGGGTGATGCCATCCAGGGAAACTATATCTTTAGATGTTCGTCACAGATGTGCTTGGGCCCTTGGGCAATAACAATAACTTCATAACTTCAGTTTTATCTGAGTTTAACATTAGAAAATTACAGGTTATCCAGGTATTAACATCCTGAAGGCACATTTGACATTTAGCTAACTGATGAGTTTCATCTTGCTTGATCGATATAATTATAAAACAACAGTTGTGTTATGATTCAAGACTGATGTTGTGGAAAAGTGTGTGTTTTGCAATAATGACTGAAAATTCACTCATACTCTTAGTGCCACCTGCTGCAGCAGGAAGTAAACCTTCAACGATGCTATCCCTGCTCCCTGTTTCACCTAGATACACAAAACTGTTGTGGCACATGTATTATCTCAAGATGCACAAAAAAGCCTCCTGGAGTCATACCATAAACCCACAAGGAAGTCATTTTGATTTGAATTTGCAATTTCAGGTTGCAATTTTTTCACCTTTTACAAGGTCAGTACTTTAATAAACTGCTCCTACAGGACAATTTTCGACTACAAATTTTGGCTGTGGAATCTAAAGATATTGATGATGAAAAGTTGGGCTGTCTGTGAGTTTTTGTCGATGTGCGTGTCCGTGGCGGGCCTTGAATATTGATGTTTCTCCCTTTGTGACAAAAATCATTTGATTTAGGTCTGTGTACTTGGCTACAGACGGACTTTCGTTTTGAAATGAAAAAAATGACCATTTTCCAATTACCATTAGGAAATAGGGAAACAAAAAAACCCGGAACACAACCTGTTTTTGGTCTTTTGTTAGACGGAAAATGAAAAACAAACTCATTATCTGACTGATGGAAATTGGAAATTACAATACAACTTTTAAGGTGGCTATCAGGACAGAAGTCCCTGAGAAGTCCCTGCTTAGCAAACCACGTACCATGATATACGAAGGCGTATATCAAAAACCTTATATCCACGTGTTCGGGGGATCGAGCTGAATCTCCTGGTATAGGCCACGCTCATTTCCGCCTAGACTTTTTTTGTGCAAAATCGCGAAAACTGAAAAACCTATTTTAATTAACTCCTCCGAAGCCGCAAGTCCGATCAGCACGAAACTTGGCACGGATAATCTCTGGACCAAGCCGAAGAAAGTTTGTAGAGGGAATTTTGATCCGACAAAAAATGGCACAATTATACGCTAACAAACGTTTGCGAAAAACGCTACGAACAGGAAGTAAGGTCATATCTTTGGTTTGGAATGGCCGAGCGACACCAAGTGTGGACCATTCGTTTGGGACGTCCCCCTGACTGCCTGTGCAAAATTTGGTGCAGCTCGCCCCTAGGTGGCGCTCTTTAATCCAGAAAATTTGTTCCTCTATAACCACAAATCACATTGACATCAAACCAGTGCAAAATTGTTCAGCATGGTCCCCTGATGCCAGGCACCAAAGGGGACCCCAATGTGCCCATAAGTGGCGCTGCTATTGCACATTAAAGGCGAAAAAAATTGTCCCATTGACTTACATTCATTTTATATCTCGATAACCACAAGTCCAAATTTGGGTCAATTATTCCCCATGGGCCCCTGATCACACCACAAAAATTTGGTGCAGTTCGGCCAAAAGGTGGCGCTGTAATCGAAGCTCAAATCCGGTCAGAAGCCCCATTAAAATGAATGGGAATGCTCCATCGCACTGTGTGTAAAGGATGCAAAGGATGTTAAAATAAATAAGTATTATGCGCAAGTGTTATGTACTTGAGGTAGGTGGATTTGGTGTGCAGTATATACAATATACACTATGACAAAATGAACAGTATGAACAGCTCAGAAATAGAGAATGATGAATAAATAAATAAGTGGTAACCAGTTAACAGTGGCTGATATGAGGCAGAGTTACTGGGTTATTGCACAGGAATTGTTCCTGAGTCAGAGTGATGGCTTGTGGGAAGGAACTGTTCCTGAGTCTGTTGGTTTTGGCGTACAGTGCTCTGTAGCGCTTACCACAAGGGAGGAACTGGAATAGGTTGTGTCCGATGGATCTGCAATGATGTTTCCTGCCTTTCCTTACTCTGGAAATGTATGAGTCCTGAATGGAAGGCAGGTTGGCACGGATGATCTTTTCTGCAGTCCTGACTGTCCGTTGTAGTCTGCTCCTGTCCTTTTTGGTGGCAGATCCAAACCAGACTGTGATGTATGTGCAGAGGACAGACTGGATTATGGCAAATAAAGATGGCAGTGTAGATCAGCAGCTCCTTAGGCAGGTTGAGCTTCCTGAGCTGGCGCAGGAAGTACATCCTCTGGTGAGCCTTCTTGATGATAGTGTCAGTGTTGGGCTCCCACTTTAGGTCCTGGGATAAAGTGGATCCCAGAAACCTGAAGGATTCCACAGCAGACACAGGGCTGTTGAGTATGGTGATGGGGGGCTGAGTAGGGGGTCTCCTCCTGAATTCCACGATCATCTCCACAGTTTTGAGCGTGTTAAGCTCCAGGTTGTTTTGTTGCCCCAGACAGCCAGCTGATCAACCTCCCACCTGTAGCTAGACTCCCCCCCCAGAGATGAGCTCAATGACGGTGGTGTTGTTCGGAAACTTCAGGAGCTTGACAGACTGGTGACTGGAGGTGCAGCTTTTGGTATAAAGGGAGAAGAGAAGGGGTGGAAGAACACAGCCTTGAGGGGAACGGGTGCTGATGGTCCTGGAATCAGAGAAGTGTTTTCCCAGTTTTATGTGCTGCTTCCTGTCTGTCAGGAAGTGTGCAATCCACCTGCAGGTGGAGTCAGTCATGTACAGCTGAAAGAGCTTGTCCTGCAGCTGGGCTGGGATAATGGTGTTGAAAGCAGAGCTGAAATCCACAAACACAATCCTGGCGTAGGTTCCTGGGGAGTCTAGGTGCTGGAGAATGTAGTGAAGGGCATGTTAGCTGCAACATCTAAAGACCTGTTGGCTCTGTAGGCGAACTGCAGGGGGTCCAAGAGTGGGTCTGTGATGGATTTAAGATGGAACAACACAAGGCGTTCATTACCACAAAGTTCAGGGCAACGGGTCTGTAGCCATTTAGTCCTGTTGTCCTTGGTTTTTTGGGGACAGGGATGATGGTGGAGGCTTTGAAGCAGGCTGGCTGTCTGTCTCCAGTGAGGTGTCTGTGAACACTGGAAACAACTGATCAGCACATTGCTTCAGGGTGGATGGGGAGACAGAGTCTGGCCCAACTGCTTTGCAGGGTTTCTACCTCCTGAATAGCCTGTTGACTTCCCCCTCTGAGATGGAGACAGGAGGGGAGGGGGTGGAGCTGGCAGACTCTAAAGGAAGTGGTGGACTGGGACTAAAGCTGAGCGGGGACACAGGGCATGGTGTACGATTGACTCTCAAGCGGCAGTAGAACTGGTTCAGCTCATTAGCAAGGTGAGAGTCGTTGATAGAGTGGGGGACTTTTGGTTCATAGTTGATGATCTGTCTGAACCCCCTCCAGACAGAAGTGGCGTCGTTTGCAGAGAACTGTTCATTTATCTTCTCTGTGTACAGTCATTTAGCTTCTCGCACCTCCTTGCTAAACCTGTACTTTAATGCCCTACACCCGGCTCGGACCCCACTCTTAAATGCGTCCTGCTTTTCTTAGCTGTCTGAATTAGGCTGTAAACCAGGATTTGTCACTGTTACAACTCACCCTGGTGTAGGTTGGTATACAGCTGTCCTCACAGAATCTGATGTCAGCCTCTGTATACTCATCTAGATTGTTAGTAGCAGTCCTGAAAACATCGCAGTGCAGTCCAAAAAAAAGGTACTCTACAGCTTCACTGGTCCATTTCTTTGATGTCCTCATTATAGGTTTGCAGAGCTTTTATTTTTTGCCAGTATGCAGGAATCAGGTGGACCATGACGTGATAAGAGTGTCCCAGTGGAGCACAACATAACTATGTTGTAACAGTTATCCAAAGTGTTCCCCTCTCTGGTTGGACACTGTCTGTAGTTGGGGAGTTCTTGGCTGAGGTTTCCTTTGTTAAAGTCCCCGAGAAAAGTATAGGGAGTCTGGTATCTCTAAGCTGCAGGAATCTTTGGTACCACAGAATGATCTAGTGATAACACAAGGAAATGTCACAAATCTTTTCAAGAAAGTAAACATACGTAAAGCTGCTGGCCCTGCTGACTCCATCTGTGGACGCATTTTGCGTCACTGTGCGGACCAGCTCAGCGATGTCTTTATAACACTTTTTCAGATGTGTATCGAATGTGGTCAGATTCCTGCCATATGGAAAACATCAACTATAGTACCTGTCCTTAAATCCAATAATCCAAGAGAACTGAATGAATTCAGACCAGTCGCATTAACATAACCTGTGATGAAAAATTTCAAGAAAACACTGAAATCAATGGCAAACTAAATCCACTACAATTTGCCTATCAAGCTGGGAAAGGTTTGGATGACTTTAAGATTTTCATTTTAGATTATACAAGCACCTTGAAAACCCAAATCACATGCAAGATGCAGCCTCATATTTTAATTGACCGACTTGCCTCTTTTTAACGGACAGACTCCAGCAGGTATTTGTGAATGGCCAAATGTCCAGTTTCATCACTTCAAACACAGGTTCTCCGCAGGGCTGTGTCCCTTCTCCTTTGCTCTTTATTTTGTACACAGACAGCTGCAGGACTTCCCAACAGGGTAGCTACCTTGTAAAATTTTCTGATGACACTGCCCTATTGTCACTTCTTCAGGGGGCTCAATCGGGCCATGGGAGTGCTAAATTCTTTTGTTTCCCAGAGTATTTTATGTAACTTTTATTATTCATTTATTGAAAGTCTTTTAACATGTTCTTTTATCTGCTGTTTTTATAGGTTGTGTATGAAGGACAAGAATAGCCTCAGTAGCATTGTTAAAATATGTTCCAAGATCATTGGTGTTCAGCTGACAGACCTGAGCTCCCTCTGGAAAAAAACGGGTGCTCCAGAAGGCTAGACAGTTTATGAGTCATTCTGACCACGTTCGTAGTCAGGAATTGTGTTTAATGCCCTCAGGATGGTGCTACCTTGGCCCCCCAAGGAAAACTAACAGATACGCAAATTATTTTATTCCTTCTACCAACAGGCTTTTAAATACTGCCGACAGCGGCAACTAGACCTCTGTATTTATTATTTACCTAGTATTATCATGTATTTATCTCTTTATCTTCTTGAACTTTGGTCTCTGCTTAGTCCATGTATTGTGACCTGTGTATTCGCTGCTTTGTTCTGGTGCCCAAATGCAATATGATGTCATTGACAGTGTTTCTGAATGCTTGATTGATGTCTTCTTGTCTTGTTTGATACGAGTGGTAGGCTAAAACTGAATTGCCCTACGGGGATAAATAAAGTTGTTTGAAGTGAATTGAATTGCTCCACACACAGTATCCGGTCAGCCAGAATGCAGCGGAATATAAACACAGACTAGAGTGAATGAAGCAAACTCATAGAGAGAGTAAAACGGTTTACAGTTAATGATACAATATTCCAGATTAGGTAGAAAAAGGCACACTAGTAAAACAGTTAACTATAAAGCTTCTATAAAGTCTGCTAGCAACAAAATGTCTGTTGACTTGTAATTACAAGATCTTTTCTCGTAATCGTGAGATCTTGATCTCGTAATTAGTGTCTATCATTTTTTATATGGTGAATGTGGTTCTGTAGACAGCATTCACACTGCAATTTCATCAGAATTTGCTTCTCTAGTTTGTATGTGTTCTAACTGTGTTGAATTCCACTGCCAAACAGCAGCCAGGAAAGGGCAGTACAAGACCACTTGCTGGGAAATCTGTCCTGATAATACAGAGCAGGAGCAATCTGTTAATTGAAATGGGAACAGAGGAGATGAGGTGACACAATGACACCTTTATGAGCTGACTTGTCTGTCACTCAGTTACTGCTTTTTAACGAGACCCCAGAAGGATGGGGAGGAGAGATGCGGGGTGAGTGACGTTGTTCAGTTAATTATTTCTTCTGGGTGAATTAAGGCTAAATTTGTTAAGCGACAGTTCACTGTCATATACTATTCCAGTCTGCATGTAGAAGTTTCCTTGGGCAAGATACTGAACCCCAAATTGCTCATAATGGCTGTTTCATCTCTACCATCAGTGTGTGAATGAGGTTAATGTGATATGTAGTGATCTGAGTGGTCGTAACACTATAAATGTGTTATACAGTCCATTTACAGTATTATAATTTAAGTTGACAAGCAGAAATCAAAAGTCCCCTTTTTACATATACAGAGTTAGGTGACTGACAGTTGAAGCAATTCCAGAATTGAATGGACAAGCATGTCTAGATAAAAACTGAAGGAAAGAGGTCAACTACAATTCCCAAGGATTAATTTGATTAGAAACATCAAATCACTGAACTTAGATTCTGTTAAGTACATTACATGTTTTTAGAAAACTGTATATACACTGTATATACATTGTATATAGATATACAGTGTATATCTTATCAATTCACTTTAGGATTGTCAGTTTTGGATGAATTTAATGACAATGGTGGTTACCTCAGCTCTAAAGCGTGCCAATGTTTGGCTTGTTCATTGTATTTAGAGCCATGTGCTCTTACAGTTTTTCTCCATTGGTTTGGCTCATTTCTTGAAATAGAAATTACATTCCCAAAACATCATGGACAAACTTCCAAACCACTTGGCAATTGTTCACAACAGAATTGAATTTCTCATTCATTTCATCAAATTGCAAATGTCTAAGTACATGTCTCAATGTCTCAGTACATCTTTGCAAGTACAGGCAGCCTACATTTAGCACAATTTTCAAGTGAATAGATCTTGTTGATCTAAAGTGATTGTTGATTCTGCGGTCTAATGGTTGTTTACTTCAAAACGTGTCATTTCATTGTATAAGTCATCACATGCACAATAGTCTGTTCAATTGTCAAAATTAGTCAATCACATAATACCATGAATCCCTTGGAACATTTGATAAATTTATTACAGCAATTGACGGGTGAAACTAGAACTTGACTAACGAAGGAGGAGTCTCACACATCTCAGATGACCAATTAAACAGTATGTTTAGTTACCTGACAGGTGCTGTCCATTACTGTGAATGTATGTAAAGAGCTTGACCATGCAGGACCAGTACAATTTCTGAACATGGAGGCACGTGGCCAAGTAAATGAACAAGGCTAACTGTCTGCTAGAGGAAGAGGAAGAAGAGGAGGAGGAGGAGGAGTGCGTGGTGGTGGAATAGGCGGAAGAGGCCGAGGAGCACGAAGACACCATCTAGACAGCAGATAGACAAAAAACAGTACAGTAACCATTATCAAGGAAGGACTGGGCTAAGACTGAAAGGTGGACATGAGGGATATTTCAGTGGTCCCGTGCCATAGAGACAAAACATCTAAAGATACTGACTTGCAGTGCTTACACAATGCAAAAGGGAGGAAGCATTTTGGGGGCACTGACTGTTTAAATGAGAAGGAAATTTAGTTTTGACACAGGAGTGAACTGTTTTGGGAGAGGTATGAGCTTTTGCAGGTGAACCATGGTGTTGTGCCGACCCATCCACGTTATTCTGGCAAAAGCACCAAGAGTGTTGAGAACGTCTGGTCTGTTTCAAGAAATGAGTCAAAGCAATTGAGAAGGATCTTTGCCATTTTCTTGGCACTGACTCTTTGTATGGGAAAGGAATTTAGTTTTGAAGCATGAGTGAACAGTTTTGGGAGAGATATGAGCTTTTGCAAGTGAGCTATAGTGTTGTGCTGAACTGTAAGACTGTTTTGCCAAATGATCTTAGAGGTTTGAGATAGGGTTGAGCTGGATACTCGGCTGAAACAAGTATCCGGTACGGATAAAGCATTTTTGCCAAGTACGAGTATTATACGAGTAATACGAGTCAATATCTGTGCTCGGATTGAAAAAAAATCGTCATTGCATAGCTGACTGTGCACACTCTCTCTCTCCCTCTCTGTGCCAGTCATCGGAGATTTTTTTTTAAACTGTCAGCTGCTCTAACCAGTTTTTTTTACTTCAGCACTGAGTGTCTGACACTTTCTTGCTGTATTTAAAAAAAAAAGTTAGTTGTGGAATAAATAAATTATTTAAAATAATATTACAAATTAAGCTACACACACACAAACACCCTCCTCTCTCTGTCTCCCTTTTACTCTCACACACACACACACACACACACACACACATACCTGGCCTGCACCACAAAGCGAGTTCAAAAAACCCAGGATATGTTTCCGTTATCTGGCTTCACTAACCCTAAGAACCGCGATCGGGATAAGCGGTTAACGAAGCTGGTTATCAACTTGGTAAAGTAACCCAGGGTTTCCCGATCCAGCCGGGAGCGTGTTCACATAAAAGAGGTGGTGTTAGCAGCAGATGACCAAACAGACATGAACAGGTCCACTTTCAGCAGAGCGTCATAATTTACGATCGAGGATTAATCTGTAACACTACAGAAATACTACAGTAGCACGGCTGAAACTGACACATGCAGGGAGACAGAAAATCACAGACAGTGTGAATGTCTAAATGAACAGGCGTAGTCTATAATAATGCATTGATAAAAAGTGTTCTTATGAGCTGCAGAAAATATCAACCTTTTTCTTTCAGCTCGGCTGTGTGTCGGCGTTTCCACATTAAAAGACTCGGGTCTCCCTCACTTTAAAAAAACTTCTCGCCACTTCAAAAATCAGATTAATTTATTTAACACAATCAAAAGTGTTCCAAACATTGTTCTAAATTAACTTCATAAAGCACTGAAACAGAAAAATCCCTTCATGCCATAAAATGAGCTCAAATAATCTTTGAAAGACTGAATCTGAACATTTAGGCTGCTGAAAACTCACCGTCCCACCTTTTGCGCTCACATCGCAAAAGGTGGGACGGAACATGACTACAGTCTCTGTAGTCGGCCTTAGAAAGCTATACTAACCTAAATAAACAGCCTACGTTCATATTAAAATTTAGTAGGTATTTCAATACCAAACTGTTCATCATATTCAGCCTCACATAAGAAAAATAAAATCCATTTATTTAACGGTTGCGTCAGGCTGTGTGAAACGGACTGTGAGCAAATAAAAAATATTAAAGACATTTAAATGCAGTAA
Organism: Lepomis macrochirus; assembly: GCA_024633595.2. Classification (NCBI taxonomy): domain Eukaryota; kingdom Metazoa; phylum Chordata; class Actinopteri; order Centrarchiformes; family Centrarchidae; genus Lepomis; species Lepomis macrochirus. The sequence goes on from JALXJV020000008.1 coordinate 36,498,397, forward strand.
GTAGGCTGATCCTGCTGTACTGTAAAAACCTGTAGGCAACATTAGCCTGAGGCTTTTAATCAGTCTCTGTAGAATCGCCATAGTCAAGAATTTCTCCACATCACCGCTGCAAACATAAAGCAGCCTATTGGCTAAAACAGTCTGTGGGATTGGTCAGTATGCCCGTTTTCACAGAGTTAATCTCTTTTCTGTAAAATAACCTGCTCCGGAGCAGGTTAGCTGTTCCGAAAAAAATAAAAGTTAATAAAAGAAAGTTATGTTGAGAATGAAAACTCTTGTTCATTACATTTTACTTCATAATTGCATGTGTTGTATTCATTGTTGCAAAACTTGTTCTGTATATAGTTTGTTTGTTATCATGATCAAAACCATTGATCTGAAGCTCAATGCTGATGCTGTCATGTAAATAGTTTTCTAATCAGCACTAAATATAACAATTTCTGATCAACCCATATAAATTGCATGCCTAAAATAACATACAGTTAAAGCCCCGCCCATTTCAAGACAGTCCGACCCACTTCCGGGTTAAATCCCACCCACTTCCGGGATAGGCCCCGCCCAATCCGACTACAGATACAGATAATTTATATGGTTACAGATACAGTTACAGATAATGCTGTACTCGCTCATCCCTAGTTTGAGAATGTAATTTCTGTTTCAAGAAATGAGCCAAACCAAACGAGACACTGCATCGGTTACGACACTATGGGAACGCCTCTAGGCGTAGCAGGTCTGAATGTGAATGAAACTACTCCAATCCTATTGGCTGTTGCTATAACGGTAGGATGTGACGGTGTAACCGGAGGCGTATATAAGCACACTGGCATCAAATACTCATTAGCTTTAACTATGAAGCATGGCGCTCCAGGCGGGGTGATGCGTGGCGAGCCCGTTCTCATCTCAGGGCGTCATATACCGACGATTTGAGAAAGAGTGACAAAGCGTAAGTATTTTACGCGAAAGGTACCCTTTAGCGTTTTATGGAGACGCACCCGGTGCGTCTCCATGAGACGCTCGAAGCGTCTGTATGATACGCTCCGGGGCGTCCGGTTCGGACCGGAAGTGCTAGCTAGCTAGCGGTAGCTAGCTAGGTAGCTAAGTTCGTGATAAAGGTGTTGACAGCCCCCCCGAAGCCCCTACCCTAACCACAACCATCCGAAATGTTAGTGCCTAAACCCAAGTCACTAAATGTATGCATGTCGACCGGCTAACCCTACAGCTGCGCACATCGGCCTCACGGCCGATGTGCTAACAGGTAGGGTTAGCCTCCCTGTATTGCTTTTAACATAGGAAACGGGAGCGTTTCATACGGACGCGGAAGGGTACCTTTAGCGTAAAATCCTTACGCTTTGTCACTCCGGATGAAAGCGTCAGATATGACGCATTGAGATGAGAATGTGTTGGCGTGGCGGACCGACGCAGTGTCTCGTTCCCCTTCTCGGGGAACCAGGGTTACATACGTAACCAGAGACGTTCCCCTTTGAGGGAACTCGAACTGCGTCGGTTACGACACTATGGGAACGAGATACCCACTAAACCGCGCCGAACCCCGCCTGCCTCAGTGTGCAGCATCCAGTGGGCACGACTTAAGAGGAGAGCGCACGGGTGCCAGGTGCAGAAGGAAGGTCCAGACTGTAGAACCGAATTAATGTGTGCGGAGTGGCCCAGCCAGCCGCATCACAAACAACTTGCAGTGAAGCCCCCAAAAGGAGGGCTCGGGAGGCAGCCATGCCTCTAGTAGAGTGAGCCCTCACTGCCACAGGTGAAGGCAGGCCGCGCACCTGATAGGCTATGGAAATAGTCTGAACAATCCAATTACTGATAGTCTGCTTGGAAGCGGGGAGCCCTGCCCTGGGGGCCCCAAAACACACCAGCAGCTGCTCAGCCTTCCTCCACCGGGAGGACCTCAGAGTATAAATGCTCAGAGCTCTGACAGGGCAGAGCAAATGAAGCCTCCCGTCCTCCGCCGTCACATGAGGTGGGGGATGAAATGCCTGCAGCACTGTGGACCCTGCCGTACATGACGGCACCTTCGGGACATAACCTGGACGAGGGTGCAGGAGGACCCTAACGTTACCAGGGGCAAATTTCAGGCTTTGCGGGGACACCGAAAGCGCTTGGAGATCTCCCACCCTCCTCAGAGAGGTGACAGCCAGGAGAAACGCCACCTTGAGGGTCAAGTGCTTGGCCTCAGCCAACTCCAGGGGTTCAAAGGGGGCCTCAGCCAACGCCCCAAGAACCACCGCCAGATCCCAGGCGGGAACCCTGGAGCGAGTAGTAGGCCCCATCCTCCGAGCACCACAGAGGAAACTTATGACTAAAAGAAGCTTCCCCAAAGACCCCTCCCTCAGAGGGGCGTGGAAGGATGAAATAGCCGCTACGTACACCTTGAGGGTGGAAGGGGAAAGGCCAGCAGAGAAACGATCCTGGAGGAACTCAAGTACCTGAGCCACTGGGCAGGTAACAGGGTCCACCTCCTGTTCTCTATACCAGGTGGAGAACACACTCCACTTTAAGCCATACATCCTCCGTGTGGATGGGGCCCTGGAGCAGCGTCTCGACCGTTGCTGCCGTTAGACCCGCCTCAAGGAACTGTGCCCCCTCAGGGGCCAGACCCACAAATGCCACACGGCGGGGCAAGGGTGAAGAACCTGCCCCTGTGCCTGGGACAGCAGGTCCCTCCTCAGAGGAACCTGTCACGGCGGGCCGTCCAGGAGCAACACCAGGTCCGAGAACCACCTCGGGGTGGAGTCTCCATTCCCCGGGCCTCAGCTGCTGCCTTGACAGCAGGACTGCTCGATACCACGCCCCAGCCTGTGAGGGAGGTGTCTGTCGAAATATCCAACCGGCGACAAGACCCTCCCAGCACGGGCCCCTGGGACAGGAACCAAGTTTCCTTCCAAACTGATAGGGAACGAAGACACTTGTGCGTAACCCAAATCAGGCGGAAAGGAGTCCCCTCGGGCAAAAAACCCTTGGTCCTTAGCCACCACTGCAGGGGTCTCATGTAGTCCAGATAGTATTACACATTATCCTGCAGTCCAGATAGTATTATGCTGGACGCAGCCGCCAGGAGACCCAACACTTGTTGAAAGTGTTTTATAGTGACGCCGTGGCCTCACTTCACCCTTTCACGGCAGCCAATATGGTGTCGACACGTGCCGGAGACAATTGTGCCCGCATCGTTGTCGAATCCATACTACCCCTAGGACTGTAGTCCATGGGTGGGTGCCAGCACACTCTTCTTTGCGTTGAGCCTCAGCCCTAAACGCAGCATATGGGCCAGAATGACATCTCGATGCCGAACCGCCAACTCTCAAGACTGGGCTAGGATAAGCCAGTCATTGATGAGTTGAAAATTCGGATGCCCTGGAGCCTCAGCGGGGCCAGTGCTGCATCCATACACTTGGTGAATGTGCGAGGGGAAGTGCCAGGCCAAATGGAAGAACCCGATACTGGTAAGCCACACCCCCGAAGGCGAACCGGATGGAGACGTCCTGTCCCAACACCGGACCTTGCTCCGGGCAGACCATAGTCCAAACCACCCTGGTGAACTCTGGAGGTCGGGTCTTGAACCGTAGTCGATACCCGTCTATGGCAGTGCGCAGGGTTCGCAGAGAATGTTCGTCAGGCTCCGTCAAACCTTCTGCAAAATCTGCCAATGGAACCAGCCCCTCGGGGCTGGAGGTCAGTGTCTTGTGTGATTTTCAGGTGGACCCCTGAAGCCCCAGAAAGGCAGGGGAGAGCCACCAAAGATCCATGGTGAGTGAGTCTGGATGCCGCCTGACTGCAGACCTTCAGGGCAGGTAGTACGGTATGGACTCGATGGTGGCAGGTGCATCCCGAACGTGTAAACGGCGGGATAACATCACCCGTTGTCACGGTGGAGGGGACCTCGGCCAAATGGAAGGACGGATGGAGACGTGGAAATAGGCGTCCTTTAGATCTAACATGACGAACCAATCCCTGGATTGGATGTGCGTCACGATGGCGGGGATGATGAACATCTTGAACCTGTATCTCACCAGAGACCGGTTCAGAACCCGCAGATCTAGGATCGGGCGCAATCCTCCGTCCTTCTTGGGGACCAGGAAGTAACGGCTGTAAAGCCCTGCGTCACTGACCGGCGGGGGAACGCATTCCACGGCCCCTTTGCTCAACAGAGACCGCACTTCCTGTGCTTACACCAGATTTTGCTCTGGCCGCACTACCGTCCAGACCACACCACTGAATCTGGGTGGGCGAACCCAAAACTGCAGTCGGTACCCATCTATGATAGTGCGCAGAACCCACGGAGAAATGCCTGTCAAGCTCCGCCAGGCCTCTGCGAAACCCGACAATGATACTCGGGGAACCAGAGTTACATATGGGCTGGTGGACAGTGCGTCGTGCAACCCTTGGCTGGGTCCCTGAAGCGGCAGAACGCCAGGGGATGGCCACCGAGAGTTCACGATCTGCGAGCCTGGACACTGTCTGCCTGCAGACCCCCGGGGCAGGCAGCACGGTGTGAGCTCGACGGTAGCTGGCATATCCCGAGCACCCAAGCGGCGGGATAACAGCGGCTGAAGCCTGAGCCGTTCCACGGGAGGCAGCGTCCACAGACCCCCCGGTCCGAGACCCCGTGGTATACGGGCCCTACCTCCTCTTGACTGTGGCCCTTCGTGGCGGACAGAACAGCGTGGACTCGGTGGCGGCTGGCGCGTCCCGAACGTCCCGACGGCGGGACAAACGCACCTGTTGCCTCAGCAGTGTCGTGGGAGGTGACGTCAGCACATCCCTGGCTTGAGAGCCCCCTTTGTCTCCGCCTGCGGCCCCTCAAGGCGGACAGGATGGTGGGAGCTTGCTGGAGACTAGCGCATCCCGATCGCCTAAACGGCGGGATAACAGCGCCCGTAGCTTGGGCCTCCCCAGGGGCCATGACGTCATAAAACCCCCAGCCTGCTCTCTCATGGTACAGGAGCGCCATCTCCGTCTGCCTGTGGCCCCTCGAGGCGGACAGGCCAGCGTGATCCTGATGGCGGCTGGCACGCCCTGAACGTCTCGACGGCGGGAAAACAGTGCCTGCCTGGACCGTGCTACAGGAGATGCCAACAGTGGACCCCCCCGCCATGGTGTGAGGGCACACTCTCGCCCCGCCTGCGGCCCCTCAAGGCGGACAGAGTGGTGAGAGTGTGTTGGAGGCAAGCGCGTCCCAAATGCCGAAGCGGCGGGAAATCAACACCTGCTGCCTTGAAGGAGGGGATCTCAGCCGACCTCCCTTGAACGGGAGGAGGCGGGAGGAGGGGGGGGGTCCTCCGGGAATTAGGACCTCCTCTTGAAGCCCCGACGAGAGTGGATGACGGTGCGTAGATCCACTCTCTCGGGGGGCTGCGGACGAGAGGCTGTCTCGCGTCCCCAGCCTGTTGGGGGGGAATCCGAGAGACGACACCCCGCTTGCGGTCCTCGCGGTAAGTAGACAGCCAGGCCCCACTTCCTGCAGCCTCAGCTGCCCCCGGGTCTTCCCCGGGCGGGGAAGATAATGCTTCAACGCCTCGCCCTGGGTACGGACGTGCTGAAACCTGTCGAACACACAGCGTTACCAAACAGGCCAGCTGTACTCACCGGTGCATCTAGGTTAGGAAATGCTGTCCTTTTTCCCTGATGCCTGCAAGGTTGAGCCAGAGATGCCTCTCTGTGGCCACCAGCGCCGCCATGGAACGGCCGACCGAGCGAGCCGTCTCCTAGTCACCTGAAGAGACAATCCATGGTTTGGCGTAGCTCAGCCATGTCGTCCTCTGTGGGGCCCCCCTCTGTTGGCGATGTCCTGCAGTAGGTCGGCCTGGTATGGCTGCAGCAGTGCACCGGTGTGCAGGCTTGCGCATGAGCATGGCCGTTTAACGCAGGATTTACACAGCTCACTGTGTAATACAGGGAAAAAAGGCAGAGGCCGATGTGGAGATGGTGCGTGGTGCTGCAGGAAGTGTCAATCCAACCTGCTTAGAAGTCGCGGCTCCTGCACCTCCTGTGGCCAACTGATGTCACTTTCTAGTCTGGCCACAGTCCGTGTCACCACCTCGAGCAGTGCATTATAGTCGGGCGCGCCCTGAGGACGTGGGCCCAACACCCGGAAGACATCGTCAAACACGCTGAGCACATCCAGCTCCGCAGAGTCGGAGTGCTGCAGCCAAGAACGATTTACTTGTTGAACGGGAGAAACCGAGAAGCAGGCTCCCGCACGAGAAAGAGGAATATCCGAATCAAATGAGGAGGGACGAGAAAGGGCTTCAGCCGCCTCGAAATCCCCCACGAGATCGCGCTGCGATCCCCACGATTGAACCCCCCTAGCCGTATCAGCGACCGCCGGCCTACCCACGGGGAGATCACATCTGGCCGTCGCTGGAGAAAGGATCCATGCGGGACCTCAGTACCGCATGGACAGGATTTCGCAATGGCCACAAGCAGCTCCCTCGAGAGCTGCTCGTGCGTACTCCATCCCAGACATGAGACACACAGCTCATGAGAATCTCCTTCCGTAAGAAGACGTGGACAAGAGTCAACACACTTACGGAACCGGTTGCCAGACATCTTCCAGGTAACAATCTTCTGCTTCTTTAGAACTGGAGCTTTCCTCAAACATACAGAGCGCCTGCTGAATAGAAAAAAGCTAATGAGTATTTGATGCCGGTGTGTTTATATACGCCTCCGGTTACACCGTCACATCCTACCGTTCTAGCAACAGCCAATAGGATTGGAGTAGTTTCATTCACATTCAGACCTGCTACGCCTAGAGGCGTTCCCATAGTGTCGTAACCGACGCATTTCGAGTTCCCTCGAAGAGGAACTGTAAACCAAACGTGGGAAAAAAATGGTTTCTGAAACAAAAAGATGAAACACTGTAATTCAGCCTGATGGGCATAAAAACATATTTATGTTTAAAAGGAAATAGGTATTTAGTAAGTCCACAAAATCATGTGACAAAATATGTGATTGGTCCATAGTGTTTCCATTGTTAGGAAGGTGGTGTCAGTGCTTTATAAAACAGTCACAAATCACTGTTGGAAAAAAAAAGTTTAACCAGTAACTCTGGTTAAAATTTGGTAAGGTTGAGGCACAGCAATGTTGGTGAAGTTTACGGAAATATCATGCTTTTGGTTAAAATTACTACTTTAAGAATAAGGGACCTTCATTAATAAGTAATTGTGGATTAATATTGGATGGATGGGTCAACAAAATTGTGGACTTTAAAATGGTAAACATTCCTGTTTCCTACCAGCAGTCAATATTGGTTTCTTGTAACCATCTCCAAACGCAGCGAATGGGCTGATGCAGATGTAGGGGACTCCAAGAAGACTTTCAGGTAATCATATCTTTCCACAAAAGCTGAAGCCAGGCCAACAGATAAGCTGTGATAGCAGTGAGATGGACTCCAATATGCATGTGTTACTGTAAGTTGCTGATTCCGTCTTCCATACATGTGTGACAATGGATGTTTTACAGATAGAGGGGGAGAGGCCAGACTGCATTTGTATAGTATTTTGAAATATTACATTAACATTAAAAAATCTAATCATGGTGTAGTTTGAAAAACACTGCCCCAGGGCACGCAACTAGTCAAACGTGTGTGTGTGCGTGCGTGCGTGCGTGCGTGCGTGCGTGCGTGCGTGCGTGCGTGCGTGTGTGTGTGCTAGCTCTCGCAGATATAGAGCAGCTGTTCATTAGAAATGTGTGAGTGAAGAACACCATAGATATTAACAACAATCTTTGGCTCATTAGAGACAGAAAAGAACAACCAGGCACAGATGACACACATACTCACACAGACCCATCTACCTGTCTGTGATCATAACGCTGTTGTTAATTACAAAAGACAATAAAAACATAATAAACAAGAAAAACACAAGCAGCTACAACACGTCAGTCAGACAGAATCACTGACCCATACATCAGATTCCTCCTCTGCAGCCTATTTAACTCCATACAGACAGACTGAAGGATCCACACCCACACACAGCAAATTGAGAACATCTGTTCATCAGAAAGGTGTTAACTAAAATAATCATCAACAATAAAAAAAATAACACAAGTAAATAAAGAGCTCTCTCATTAACAGAATCCGCTCCTGCTGCTTCTGTTGTCTCTATTAGACAAATCACACACTAACTACAAACTAACTTTCAAGCTGTATGTTTCTGTATGTTTTTTTCCATCCCTCAACTTTTGGAGGCAAAACATGTAGTAGCATTTGAATAGATGGAATTCAGTCCCTTGAGCATGCTTTGTCCAAATGCAGTGATCTTTGTTGGATGATAGCAAACAATCAGGGTTACCACTCTTTTCAAGACATCATTTTCAGCACTTTTTGAGGACATTTTCAGTGATGATCAAGCTGGTGTGACAGATAGGATTTGAGTCCTTACATCATAATATGTCTCTCTGTGGAAGTCTTATTTTAAAGACGTGGAGTCTATAGGAATAACTAATTTACGAAATCGTCTATTACAAGCATAGCCTTGTTTTAATGCTTTGTTTGTTTTTTTTCAACAATATTTTTATTGAGTTTTCAATGTCTTTTCATACAGAGATAGAGGGTGGAAAGTGCAACAACGGCAAACAGAATCAGTCATGTCCCTCTAAGACCCCCCAAGGGTTGAAAGGGGATTGCGGTTACGGAGATTTGAAATGAATGTATGTCTATGGGAGTGTTATTTGATTTCCAAGTAATAGCGAAACCCTGAGAAGTTCCCTGAGTTTGTTGTAGATCGGACATTGCAAAGTTAAGATCTAGGGATGAGCGAGTACAGCATTATCTGTATCTGTTAACCATATAAATTATCTGTATCTGTATCCGTACTCGGAATGGCCGGGGCCTATCCCGGAAGTGGGCGGGATTTAACCCGGAAGTGAGTCGGACTGTCTTGAAATGGGCGGGGCTTTTACTGTATGTTATTTTAGGCATGCAATTTACATGGGTGATCAGAAATTGTTATATTTATTGCTGATTAGAAAACTATTTACATGACAGCATCAGCATTGAGCTTCAGATCAATGGTTTTGATCACGATAACAAACAAACTATATACAGAACAAGTTTTGCAACAATGAATACAACACATGCAATTATGAAGTAAAATGTAATGAACAAGAGTTTTCATACTCAACATAACTTTCTTTTATTAACTTTTATTTTTTTTATCAGTTCTCTGGAAAATGACATCACCATCTGTAGGAAATCCCACAGACTGTTTTAGCCAATAGGCTGCTTTATGTTTGCAGCGGTGATGTGGAGAAATTCTTGACTATGGCGATTCTACAGAGACTGATTAAAAGCCTCAGGCTAATGTTGCCTACAGGTTTTTACAGTACAGCAGGATCAGCCTACTTACTGCATTTAAATGTCTTTAATATTTTTTATTTGCTCACAGTCCGTTTCACACAGCCTGACGCAACCGTTAAATAAATGGATTTTATTTTTCTTATGTGAGGCTGAATATGATGAACAGTTTGGTATTGAAATACCTACTAAATTTTAATATGAACGTAGGCTGTTTATTTAGGTTAGTATAGCTTTCTAAGGCCGACTACAGAGACTGTAGTCATGTTCCGTCCCACCTTTTGCGATGTGGGCGCAAAAGGTGGGACGGTGAGTTTTCAGCAGCCTAAATGTTCAGATTCAGTCTTTCAAAGATTATTTGAGCTCATTTTATGGCATGAAGGGATTTTTCTGTTTCAGTGCTTTATGAAGTTAATTTAGAACAATGTTTGGAACACTTTTGATTGTGTTAAATAAATTAATCTGATTTTTTGAAGTGGCAGAAGTTTTTTTAAAGTGAGGGAGAACGGCCCAAGTCTTTTAATGTGGAAACGCCGACACACAGCCGAGCTGAAAGAATAAGGCTGATATTTTCTGCAGCTCATAAGAACACTTTTTATCAATGCATTATTATAGACTACGCCTGTTCATTTAGACATTCACACTGTCTGTGATTTTCTGTCTCCCTGCATGTGTCAGTTTCAGCCGTGCTGCTGTAGTATTTCTGTAGTGTTACAGATTAATCCTCGATCGTAAATTATGACGCTCTGCTGAAAGTGGACCTGTTCATGTCTGTTTGGTCATCTGCTGCTAACACCGCCTCTTTTATGTGAACGCGCTCCCGGCTGGATCGGGAAACCCTGGGTTACTTTACCAAGTTGATAACCAGCTTCGTGGTGCCGCTTATCCCGATCGCGGTTCTTAGGGTTAGTGAAGCCAGATAATGGAAACATATCCTGGGTTTTTTGAACTCGCTTCGTGGTGTAGGCCAGGTATGTGTGTGTGTGTGTGATAGTAAGAGGGAGACAGAGAGAGGAGGGTGTTTGTGTGTGTGTAGCTTAATTTGTAATATTATTTTAAATAATTTATTTATACCACAACTACCTTTATTTTATTTTCTTTGAATACATTAAGAAAGTGTCAGACACTCAGTGCTGAAGAAAAAAAACTGGTTAGAGCAGCTGACAGTTTAAAAAAAAATCTCCAATGACCGGCACAGAGAGGGAGAGAGAGAGTGTGCACAGTCAGCTACGCAATGACGATTTTTTTTTTCAATCCGAGCACAGATATTGACTCGTATTACTCGTATAAAACTCGTACTCGGCAAAAATGCTTTATCAGTACCGGATACTTGTTTCAGCCGAGTATCCGGCTCAACCCTATTAAGACCTGATATGACATACTGTTTTTTGCCTTTGTGCAAATATTTGTTAGCTTATAATTCGGCTGCTTTTTGTCGGATCAAAATTCCCTCTACAAACTTTCTTCAGCTCGGTCCAGAGATGGTCCGTGCCAAGTTTCGTGGCAATCAGATGTGCGGTTTTGGAGGAGTTAATTAAAATAGGTTTTTCAGTTTTCGCGATGTAGCGAAAGGAAAACGTCATCGCACAGAGGCGTGTCCTATAGCATCGGAATCAGCAGCATTCCCCAAATACGTAGAGATAAGGTTTATGAACATGGCATGTGGTGGGCTGTAGTTATGAGGCAAAATGGGCTTTGGTTCAAAATCCCATTGAAATGAATGGGGTCCTTTTTGGCGAAGTGCACCAAATTTTTCAGGTGTCATCAGGGAATTGACCCAAATTTGGAATCAATCGGACTTGCAGTTATGGAGATATAAAATGCATGTAAGTGAATGGGATTTTTAAAAACATGTTTAATCTGCAAGAACAGCGCCACCTATGGGCATATTTGGGTCAACTTTGGTGCCTGGAGTCAGGGGACCATGCTGAAGAATTGGGCAGTGGTTATAGAGGAACACTTTTTTCGGATTAAATAGCGCCACCTAGGGGCAAGTTGCATCAAATTTTGCAGAGGCCCTCAGGGGGCCACCCCACATTATTGGTCCAAATTTGGTGTCGATTGACTATTGCAAAGCGAAGATATGACATCATTTGCTGTTGTTATAGAGTTTTTCTCAAAATTTGTTAGCGTATAACTGCGACATCGTTTGGCGGATCAAAATTTCCTCTACAACCTTTGTTCGGCTCAGTCCAGAGATTAACCGTGCCAAGTTTCGTGGCAATCAGATGTGCGGTTTTGGAGGAGTTAATTAAAATAGGTGTTTCAGTTTTCGCGATGTAGCGAAAAAACAGTCTAGGCGGAAATGGGCGTGGCCTATACCACGAGATTCAGCTCGATCCCCCAAACGCGTGGATATAGGGTTTTTGATATACGCCTTCGTAGGCGGGAGTTCCAAGCCCAAACGCATTGACCTTGTTTATAGCGCCCCCTAGAGGTAGAAGTGTGTGATTTTTTTTGCATGCCGTCATGTCATGGGCCTGAACCTACCCTGTGAGTTTCGCATCTGTAGCACTTACCGTCTAGGCCAGGGGTCGGCAACCTGCGGCTCCGGAGCCGCGTGCGGCTCTTTCATCCTTATACTGCGGCTCCGAGTGGCTTGGGAAAATAAATTACTAAAAAAAATAACTAACTAGTTAGTAAGTATTTAATCCACCATGAACTACATTAAAAACAAACACCGCTCACGCCTCACAGATGACAGCTTACAGTCCTGCGTAAAGATGAAAGTGACTTCATACAGCCCCGATTTGCAGACGCTTGAACCTGCTCCTTCTCCTTCTGCTCCTGAACCTCTGCGCCCAGCGCAGGTTCAGGTCCCATTAACCAGGTAAAATAAATATTTATGCAGATATTTTGCAAATATTTATTTTTTATTGTTTAGTGACACAGTGCTTTTTTCCCCAATTTATTTTTAAATTCAGGTCAAGGCTCCGCTACATGCTCTGAAAGCCCAAAGGCGATATAAGGATGACGGCTCACGGCATTTTTTGCTTTTGTTTGCTACATGGATAATTTAAGTTGAGCTTTATTTGAAAGAGACATTCAGACATTATTATTTTTTCAAGAATTCAAAATATGTTCATTACATTCATACATATTTTCTCTGTAGCACTTTGTGGATTTCGGATTTCATGAGCTACACACTATAGTTGTTTATACAAAAGTGTAAAGGTAAGAAAAAGCAATATATACAGTGTTATCTTCATTTTAGATAAGATAGCCCATCTTCAAAAGGGTAGTCAAAGCACTAATAAGTGTATGGCTGGGGTGAATCCTGAAGCATGAAAGGGAAGTTGTTATTGTTGTTTTTTAAATAAATGCGGGATTTTTTTCATTTTAGATGTCAAAAAGTATTTGCGGCTCCCAGTTTTTTCTTTTCTGTGGAAACCAGGTTCAAATGGCTCTTTCGGTGTTAAAGGTTGCTGACCCCTGGTCTAGGCCACAGTATCGGAATTAGGCGAAAATGTACGGAAGAAAAAAAAAAACGAGAACGATTACAATAGGGTGTCATGCCTTGCATTCGCGGGTTCCCAGCCCCACTTGGGCTTCGACCCCTAATTATTAAGATGAGTGAGTAAATCAAAAAAGAATAAAATAAATAAATGAATAAATAGATAAAAATAAATTGTAGCTATTTAAAATTCAATTCAATTTCAATTCAATTTTATTTATATAGCGCCAAATCACAACAACAGTTATCTCACAGCGCTTTTCATAAAGAGCAGGTCTAGACCATACTCTGAAGTTATTTACAGAAGCCCAACAATTCCCACCAAGAGCAAGCACTAGGCGACACAGGCAAGGAAAAACTTCCTTTTAAGAGGCAGAAACCTCGAGCAGAACCATGGCTCAGGGTGGGCGGCCATCTGCCTCGACCGGTTGGGGTGAGGGAGAGAGAGAGAGAGAGCAAGAGAGAGAGAGCAGAGGGAGGCAACCTACACAGTATACACAGAGGTACAGACAATAAAGGTGATGGTGCTATAGACTGAATGAAAAATGGTACAGATATTTATAGTAATGTTAATGATAATAATAATAACAGTAATAATAGCAATAGGACTAGTAATAGCAATTGCAACTGTAGCAGAGGGCGTCGAGCAGGAACACGGGGGCAGCAGGAGACTCCCAACCACAGATCCAGACTCCACAGCTCCAGAGCCAGCAACACCCGCAGGAAGCGACAGGAGGGGGAAGCACACGACCACGGGAGAGGGAGAAAAAATCGAGTTAGTAACATGCATTAATGGGATGAGGTTGCACTCAGAGAGAAGGACAGAAGAGGAGAGAGGAGCTCAGTGCAAATAATAAATGAAATGAAAACAGGCTGTAGGAGAAATCCAGCACTTTATCATTCAATAAGGAAATTCCAGTCTGATAAATGATAATTGAGAAATGCTGTATAAAAAGTAATGTTAAAGTATTGATCCTTCCTCCACTCTTGCGAATTAATGAAAAAAAAAAAAAGAAAATAATGACAATTCTGATAATTGTAGGTGCAGGGTGCCAACATATGCAACATATTTACATGATATGATACCTGCTATGAGTGCAAGGGCTATAGCACCGAACTGAGAGAGTCTGCAGCGTACTTTGCCAAGTAAGGCTTGGCAGCATCCAGCAATGTGGCCTCAAGTACAGGCTAAAGCATTAGCGCGAGGTCTGTCTTGTAGAAATGTTACAAAATCTCCCCATCATCTATCAAAAAGGAAAGGTTCCCTAAGGTTAAACATAATCTTTTTTGAAGGTAGGTATGATGACAACTCCTTTAGCCACAGAGGTATCCCAGGGGGGTCCGTGTTTTTCCAGGAAATGGCTATGCATTTATTAGCCGCAATAAGGGCTAGCCTAACAAAGCAGGTTTTGCTCGTGAGATCGATTGGCAGAACTGAGGTGTCCCCCAGCAGCAGTAACTTTAGGTCCATCCCTACTACCTTTTTAATGGTGTCTAGAACGGATAGCCAGTAGCGCTCCAAACACTTGCATGTCCAGAACATATGTATAAGAGATCCAGTTTCAGCTTTACACCTAGGGCAGTGTTCTGGGTGGACACTACTTATCTTATGGAGGTGTTCTGGTGTATAGTAAACTCTGTGTATGAGGTTGAACTGAAGTAGTTTGTGGCGAGTGTTATGGGAGTGTTAATGATTGGGAGTTGCTACAAATCAGGTTCCAATCAGCGTCTTCAAAAGCCTTGCCAAAGTAGTGTTCCCATCTAACTCTTGCACTAAGAACTGTATTATTCGTAAAGGACATGAGCCTCTTATAAGCAGAAGACAGAAAACCTTTAGAGTGGCATTTTTCTTGTATTATTTTGTCTAGCTGAGATTCTTCCAGAGGGACAAGCTTCCCTCCCTGTTGCACTCGTATAGAGTCCCTGACTTGCAGATATTTAAAAAAGTGGTTTGAGGGAAGCCCATAGAGGGATTTCAGTTGTTCAAAGGACAGATGATCTAGATCATATAGGTGTCCAAATGTACATATACCTCTGTTGAACCAGTCCTTTGTAATAACATCTCTCATTGACTCAGGCAAGACAGTATTAAAGTGGAATGAAATGTCTTTATATAATTTCCAGGTACATTGAAACTTCATTGAAAACTGTGACTAACCCAATGATAAAACAGGGAAATAAATGTGAATAAATGGAATACTTGATATCGCTTCAGTTATGTGGGATTGTTCAATTTGTTTCCACGCTGGTGGGTGTTCTAGGTTTTGGGTCCAAGTCCAAGTGGCTTTCGATTGAGCGGCCATATATTACAACTTAAAGTCAGGTAAATGAAGCCCTCCCTGTAGTGGGACAACAAAGGGTTTTAAGCCTGACTCTTAGAGCTTTACCGTTCCACAGGAATCTAGAAATTTGGCTATCTAATTTTTTAAAGAAGCTTTTCAGAACTGGTGTTGGGAGTGTTTGAAATAGGTAAAGAAATTTGGGTAGGACAGTCATTTTTATGCTGATTACCCGTCCAATTAGGGAGAGAGGCAGGGACTTCCACCTTTCCAAGTCCACTTCCACTTTTTGTTTTAATGCTTTGTTTTAAAATTGTTATTATTTACAGCATTGGTATAATAGATTTGTGTTTATTTTGGAAAGCCCTTTGTGATATATCCTTGGCAAGTGCTTTCCTTATGAATTATACACTGCTCCAAAAATTAAGGGAACACTGAAATCACCCATCAGATCTTGTTAAAAAATCTTGTTGAAAGTTTAAAATCTTTACTGTGCTTTGTGTAATTTGTTGAGAACAAAATGACATAACAATGATCAGTGGAAAACAAAACTAATTGAGGGTTGGTTTCAAAATCAATCAAAAAATCAAAGTAAAAAATTGACTGAGTAGTGTGGATGACCCCAGACAACGTCTGGGCATGCTCCTGATGAGAAGGTGGACGGTGTGATGGTGTCCTAGGGCATCTCCTCCCACACCTGGATCAGGGCATCAAAAAGCTCCTGTACAGTCTGTGGCGGTATCAATGCCTTCTGCCTTCTCTGTGTTTTTGTCCCAGGGGATCGCTGCTTGGGGAAGCTCTGCTCGTCTACCTGTCCTGGAGTTTGTGGATCTCGCTGCCTGCCTGCTTGCCACTCTCGGCCACCACACACCAGAGTCCTCAACCATAATTCTATCAATAAATCCTCTGTTGTTTTGCCCTAACACTGTGTCTGCTCCTGTATCCTTTCCCTTCGCACAACAAAGTGTGACATAGCTTCCTTTTGCGGATGGCGCAGCAGTGGAGACGAATACACATGTTGGAGCAGAGAGCGCAATAAATGTGGATATTGCAAGTCCAGAAACCCAGCTAGAAATTTTAAGTTCCCAGAACGTTCTGAGAACGTCC
Organism: Lepomis macrochirus; assembly: GCA_024633595.2. NCBI lineage: Eukaryota > Metazoa > Chordata > Actinopteri > Centrarchiformes > Centrarchidae > Lepomis > Lepomis macrochirus. The sequence goes on from JALXJV020000008.1 coordinate 36,514,547, forward strand.
CCGCTGGTGTCAAGGACGTTGCCTGGTAACGTTCCCACAACGTTCCCAGACAGTCACGATGTGGAGTTCTTTAAAGGGTTTGGGGACGTTATTTGGAGGACCTTCAGGGAACATTCAGGATGTTCTGGGAACGTTTAGAGGACAATATTTAATTCAGAAATCTAATGTTTCCAAAACATTCTGAGAACGTCCCGCTGGTGTCAGGAACGTCGCTTGGTAATGTTCCCACAACGTTCCCAGACAGTCACGATGTGGAGTTCTTTAAAGGGTTTGGGGACGTTATTTGGAGGACCTTCAGGGAACATTCAGGACGTTCTGGGAACATTTAGAGGACAATATTTAATTCAGAAATCCAATGTTTCCAAAACATTCTGAGAACGTCCCACGGGTGTCAGGAACGTCGCTTGGTAATGTTCCCTCAACGTTCCCAGACAGTCACGATGTGGAGTTCTTTAAAGGGTTTGGGGACGTTATTTGGAGGACCTTCAGGGAACATTCAGGACGTTCTGGGAACGTTTAGGGGACAATTAGACAGGACGTTCCCTCTAGGACTCCACTACACTACATTCCCCTAACATTTACAGAACCTTTACCTTGTGATTCTTGCATCACCTTCCCAGAATGTTTTTGTCATGACTGTAAATTTCACAGTTGATAGCTGTTTAAGTTACTGTTAACGGTAAATAACTATAGAATAAACAAACAACTTAGCTATAATATAAACCTGTTTACAGTCAACCTCAGTTATAAAAAAAGAACAACTCTTTATGTTATATTACGGTATTTATTAAGTTCAACTTAACAGTAATGGCAGGAGTGGTTGCCAGAATTTCATTGCAAAAAATGCACTACAATACATCAGGTCATAAAGTTGGTGGCTACAGATTTTACAGTCAACCACTTAAATTAAAGTAAACTGCAAAGGACATAACACATAAAGCCCACTGCAAACCAATACACAGACCATTAAGAAACTTTAAGAAACTGTTTTTGCATGTACACATCCTCTGAAAAACAGATTGAACAGATCTTGTTCAGTATACTCACAAAGCAGTGATGAGATCTTGAAAAAGGGTCACAATGGTGGGGGATTGTACCCGGGGCTCTCACACCAAAGGTAGGCGTCTTATCCATTGCGCCATCACCACCCTATATGCATATATGAAAATTAGCCACTTGACCCAGGTTGATCAAGAGTAATTGTCACTGCATCCAGACTTGAATGAACAGAGCACTCAACATGGGAGTCTCACACAGACTTGATGTTCAGGAAACTGTAACTTCAAAGTGTACTGTCACCACTCACATGTTGTCCATCATATGTTGATAGCATGATCCTCCCTGCAGAAAAAAACAGAAACAAAGCAAAAGTTAGATTGATGCAGTAGTTGAGGATGATGCCTACACAGAGAAACTTAACGGTTGGAAACCTCCAGCTATTTGCAGGAAAAACGCCTTTGAAAGATCAGAAGGTAAGGAATATAAATCCATTGTACATTAATATATTTATTTTACTTTTACAGACTACATGGAGGTGCAATAAAGAAAAAATCTGATATTTTTATCCTTGCCTGGAAAAAAAGCTATATTTTAATGCAATAAACCATCAAAACCATCCTGAGGAAACTTTTAATGCAACTGAATATCTTCTAATACACCTAGAATGCAATTGTAACTGTAAATCTGATGAAAATAAACTAAAATACAACAGTTATCATACAACATGATCAAATATACCAGGCGAATGTCCGTATTTTGGCAATATTTATTGTTAAAATGTTGACTTTTATTGATAGATATCTTTCAAACACTTTTTCTGTCCATACAATCAAGTTCCAAATGACAAAACTGTCACGATCCTGTCCTGTGTGCTGTGTTTTTTGGGTTTTGTTCTGAGGGTTTTGGTTTTGTAGCTTCATGTTAGTCTTGTCATCTGTTCTGTTTAGTTATGAGTTTATTCCTGTATCTGTTAGTCTGTGTTTTAGTATTTTCCTGATTTCAGTTCTGTCACAGTTTCTTGTATTAGTTCTTAGTGTCTGTCTTGTCTAGTATGTTAGTTCTTAGTCCGATAGTTCTTGTCTCTAGTGTTTTGCCCCATGTCTGCCTACCTCCCTCATTATCCCTGATTCCCGTCACCTGTGTTGCTCCCGCCCTGCTCGTTACCCCTGTGTATATATACCTGGTGTTTCTGTCTTGTCTTTGTCCGGTCATTGTTCGGTGTTCTCAAGTTGTCACAGTAAGTTGCCTATTTTGCGCTGTCTCGTCTCATGCCCTGTCTTTGGTTCTTTGGAGTTTGTTTTTTGTTTCCCTTTTGGATCTCTGGTTTTGTTTTTTGGACTCTGTATCAGCCACTCTGCCAGAAGTGTGCTCGCCTTTAGTTTGCCAATAAATTCCCCTTTTTGAACTTTACCTGCTCTGCTCTGCATGTCTTGCATTTGGGTCCTCACAACCTGCCTCGAACACCAAATCATGACAAAAACATTGAAATATTGATAAACCAGTAGTATTCATCAACATTCCTGTCACCAAAAGCACTCCCACGCTTTACAGGCCTGTAGATTGAGAACGGAACAGTCGCACAGTGACGGGGGGGCATCAATCGATCCGGCTCGAGCAGAGCTTTCATTTGATACCCTGCATGTCTATATATCTCCAGCGAAGCGGCAATAATCAAGATGGCGCCCGCTTAGCAACAACATTGGCGCATTTCAGAGTTAAAACAGCAAAAAAAACCTTTTAATCAGTAATATTGCCCAGAGCACCGTTGCCCCCGGTTAACGTTACCATTAAATGACAAGTTAGCACTTGTTTTGCAAGAGCAACACAAAACAGCAGAAAGGACAGCGTTAAAACTGTTTGAAAAATGTAACATTCACTGGTGACAGGTCGACCGTTAATGTTTACCAAACGTGACCAAACATTAACATAACGTTATTCCAAACCCAAACAAACCTTCAAGAAAGCTTTTGATCCTGGAAGGATGGAAGAAATTCTGTACAACTTACCTCAAGAAGGAATGTTTCCTCTCCAGGATCCAGAGTCCGGACATCGCGCTTCCATCTCAAAATGTAAACAATCGCAATGGATGCTGGTCGCACACACAGGGCGCAACTGCCCTGTGTCTCTCTCTCTCTCTCAATTCAATTCGCTTTATTGGCATGACTGTAAAACAATATTGCCAAAGCATCATACATATCACATAACAATCAGCCCCAGACACCATATGAGAACGTTTTGTCACTAACTTAATCAGAACATTCTCATATGGGTCTAAGTTGGTCATAAAAATAAATTACACAGTGAATATGATGTTTGTCATTTAAAAGTTAAGTGTGTTAAGAAAGTCGCAGTCAATCAACTGTTGAAAAAGAGGTAATTAGAAAGACCAAAAACCTAAAAGTCACATAGCCTATTTACCATTATTTTCAGACACTTTAACATTGTATGTTTTACCTTTAAATCAACAAACAAACAGGTCTCCCATATTTTTAACATATTAACTCTGTAGGAATGAAGGTATGTTTGCTGAATGTTGAAAGGTCTTATACTGTAAATTTAAATAAGTAAAATCGTTAATTTTGAAAGAATAATAGGCTTACCATTAATTTTACATAATTACTTGTTTGCGACATTATTTTCCCATTCATTTTATTTAATGGTTACATTTTCAAAGTAAAAATGTGTGTTTTCCACACATTCCACACACCCCACATATGACAGTAACAATTCTTGATTGAGGGTAATTCACTATCTAGTATGATGAAATACTATTTTGAATTGTATGGTCTTTTACTGTTGCTGTTTGACAGTTTTTACCTTAATTTCTACAAAATAGTCATGCCATGGAATCAGTGCATATGACTGTTCCTATTCCACTCCATGACCATTTTCTAGATATTTTCATCCATTTGTAAACCTTTTAAAATAATACAGGTGTATGGGGAAGGGTATACTGTACTATGCCAAATAGATACACTGAACCATACTGGAACATTCGGTTAATGTTCCAAATGTATCTTTGTAACGTTGTTGTGTGACTATGAAATAACCAATATGGAATGTCCTCCTAAAGTCATATTTACATTTACATTTACATTTACTCATTTGGCAGACGCTTTTATCCAAAGCGACTTACATTTGAGGAACAACTTACAAGTATCAACAAAGCATCAAATACAGATCTACAACTGACAATACATACTAGTAAGAGCAGCAATAAATCCTAGTAAGAGCTCATAGTACATATCACATCAATGGGTAAATACCTAGGGAAGGAAGTAAGAGTTAACAGAAAGTGCAATCAGAACAAAAAGTGCAGTCAATACAAGATAATTGTAGGGATAGAAGAAGAAGGGCACAGGAAGTGCATGTTAGAGGTTAGTTAGTTAGAGGTGTTATAAGAGGAAGTGTTCTCGGAAGAGATGAGTTTTCAAGAGCTTCTTGAAGTTAGAGAGGGACGCCCCTGCTCTGATGACGTGTGGTAGCTCGTTCCACCATCGTGGTGTCACAGATGAGAACAGCCGGGACAGGGATCGCTTTGTGTGAAGGGCTGGCAGAGCCAGGCGCCGTTCGTTGGAGGAGCATAGAGGCCGAGAAGGAAAGTAGGTTTGTATAATGGAGTTTAGGTAGATGGGTGCAGACCCGGTGGTCACTCTGTATGCAAGCATTAGTGACTTGAATTTGATTTTGGAGGCCACGGGAAGCCAGTGGAGGTCACTGAGTAATGGAGTGACATGAGTCCTTTTGGGCTGATCAAAAACCAGATGCGCTGCTGCGTTCTGAACCATTTGTAAGGGTTTCACGGCCCAAGCTGGAAGACCTGCTAGGAGGGCGTTGCAATAGTCGAGGCGAGAGATAACCATGGCCTGTACCAGAAGCTGGGTGGCATACTGAGTGAGGTAGGGCCTGATTTTCCTTATGTTGTATAAAGCAAAGCGGCATGACTTAGAGACAGCAGCGACATGGTCTGAAAATGACAGTTGATCATCAATCAAGACACCCAAGTTTCTCACCACCTTGGTTTGAGTGATGGTTGAGGAGTCATATCAAGGGAGGTTATTTTTATGACCAACTTAGACCCATATGAGAACGTTCTCATTCACACAACGTTCTCATATGGTCAACAGAGAACCATATGGGAACGTCCTTATTATGTCCCCTTTGTAATGTTGCTATGTGACCATAAAATAACCAATATGAAACGTTCCCCTAAAGTCACATAAAGAACATCATTATATGACTAACTTAGACCCATATGAGGACGTTTGATTACGTCCTCTTTGTAACGTTGTTATGTGACCATAAGATTACCATTACGGAACGTCCCCCTAAAGTCCTATAAGGAATGTTATAATATGACCAACTTAGAACCATATGAGAACGTTTTGATTACGTCTTCTTTGTAACGTTGTTATGTGACCATAAGATTACCATTACGGAACGTCCCCCTAAAGTCATTTAAGGAACGTTGAACTGCAGCACTTTCATTACCAAAAGAGGACGTTTCAGGAACGTCCCTAATGTTCTGTAAAGGTTCGGAATGTTCGTCACCTTTAGAGAACTTTTAGGAAACCTTACCCATGGTCACGGGAACGTCACCTTCTACCTGGGAAAAGACCATCTAGCTAGTTGCCAAAGGAAAATTCTTGGTGAGTTGACTGTGAAACTTGTTGCAATAATGTAAGCTGTCACTAGATATTAGCATTTAGCGTTAGAGCCAACCAAGCTAACTGTGAGCGTTAGAATTAGTCATAATTAGCTGCGCTAACTACATTAGCGATAATTTTCCATGCTAACCGCGCCAGTCACAGCAATAAGCCAGCCACACTATTGTTTGCCACAATTATCCATGTTACCATGTCGGCTGTGCTAGCCCCAGTTTGCACTGTCAGGAGCTGTGCTAGTAATTAGCAGATAATTGCTAATTGTAGCATGGTTGTGTCACGATTGCTGGGTGTGCAAAGCGGGAGAGAGCCCAAATGCATGACACTGGAGAGCTGAGATAAGGTCCCGGGGTTGTAATCCAAGGCAAGACAAACAGGCGTGAACAAAAACTCATGGGTAGAGGAAACTGGTACATCCCAAAACTAGAACAGGTAATGCAGCAACTTGCAGAACACACAACATATGACAATGACCGGACAGGGACTGAACAGAAAAACCAAACATATATGTGTTTTTTTTACTTTTTTAGTGTTTGGTTTTTATTGCCTGATCTACCTCAACACCAACTCCCCCCACAATCCCCTCCTCTCCCACATCAACTCCTGTCTGTCAGCGTTTAAAACCTGGATGCACCACAACTTCCTCAAACTAAACAGCAATAAAACAGAATTTCTCCTCATTGGCTCCAAATCCACTCTCAGCAAAGCCAATAACCCCACTCTCACCACTGACAGCACCATCGTCTCCCCATCTCCCCAGGCCTGCACTCTTGGTGTTATTTTTGATTCAACCCTCTCCCTCGAGCCCCACATCCGTTATGTCATCAAAACCTCCTTCTTTCACCTTCGAAATATTGCCAAAATCAGACCCTCAATCACACCCTCTGCCGCTAAAAGACTCATTCACGCCTTCATCTCCTCACGGCTGGACTATTGCAACTCCTCAGTATCAGCTCAACCTACATAAAAAGACTCCAACTGGTTCAGAACTCAGCCGCACGACTCATCACCCGCTCCAAATCCTGGCACCACATCACTCCAGTCCTAAAACAGCTACACTGGCTTCCCATTTCTCACCGGATCACATGCAAAATCCTGGTCCTTGCATATAAAGCCATACACCACCTGGCCCATACCTCACTGTCCTCCTCTCCCCCTATCAACCTTCACGGTCCCTCAGATCCACCTCAGCCGGTCTCCTCTACATCCCCAAGTCAAAGCTCCACAGTATTGGGTTTTTTCCAGGGCAGCTCCCAGGCTCTGGAACTCCCTCCCCCATGAGATGCGCACCTCTGAGTCCCTCACCATTTTCCAGTCCCGTCTTAAGCTCTTGTCTTCTGCCTATCCCTAGCTTTTTTTTTTTTGGATGTTTCTACTCTGTAAAGCGACTTTGAGCTTGTGAAAAGCGCTATACAAATTCAATTTATTATTATTATTATTACCACCCCCACCTGTCGGCCCAACGTCCACAGGTGGGGGTGGTGCTTACAGCCCAACACCGAGCAGGACTTTTGGTATTTGACAGAGAACACCAAGATTGGCAAATTCGCCACTGGCGCCCTGTGCTCTTTACAGATGAAAGCAGGTTCACACTGAGCACATGTGACAGACGTGACAGAGTCTGGAGACACCATGGCCAATGTTCTGCTGCCTGCAACATTCTCCAGCATGACCAGTTTGGCGGTGGGTCAGTAATGGTGTGGGTGACATTTCTTTGGGGGGCCGCACGGCCCTCCATGTGCTCGCCAGAGGTAGCCTGACTGCCATTAGGTACAGAGATGAGATCCTCAGACCCCTTGTGAGACCATATGCTGGTGCGGTTGGCCCTGTGTTCCTCCTAATGCCAGACAATGCTAGACCTCATGTGGCTGGAGTGTGTTGTTTTAAGGACATTACATCAAAGTTGGATCGGCCTGTAGTGTGGTTTTCCACTTTGATTTTGAGTGTGACTCCAAATCCAGACCTCCATGGGTTGATAAATTTGATTTCCATTGATAATTTTTGTGTGATTTTGTTGTCAGCACATTCAACTATGTAAAGAAACGAGTATTTTATGAGATTATTTCATTCATTCAGATCTAGGATGTGTTAATTTGGTGTTCCCCTTATATTTGTGAGCAGTGTATATATATATATATATATACTATAGCTCCTGGATAGTGGTTAAGGCCACTGACTTCGGTACAGGTGATTGTCGGTTCGATTCCCGGTCAGGGCGTGGGTATCCCAGGTGGACCCTTAGTGGCCTACCTCAGGCATGAGTGAAACCGCAAATACAATCATACCGGCTCGGACGTCGCCCGGGTCAACAAGGTCCGCGTCAGTTGCTAGGGAACCAGGGCAACCTGATGAGAAATGGGCTACTGGAACAAGACATACATGGACTAGAGCAGAAAACTTGGATCTGATGCAATGCTACTATACAAGCAACCCCAGTGAGAGGGGTTATATGCAGAGATTATGGGATATATGGATGCTTCGAAACCCATCATCAACACTGACAAAGAAACAACTCCTAGCTCAGTGTTCTAACATCCGCAAACGGCAGCTCCTATCACAACTAGAGATTGATGAGGTACAACAAATATGCTACGGCAAGGGGGAGCCAGGACGACAGGTCAGCGGGGAGATTTCATCATCATCCCCACACTCAGAGATTGGGTCCCAAGCCCCAATAAGCCCTTACGGATTGACTACAAGAAAGCCTACGACTCAATGCCACACACATGGATACTGGAATGCTTGGAGATGTACAAGATCAACAGGATCTTCATCAAGAACTCAATGAAGCTGTGGAAAACAAGTCTGGAAGACTCAAAGCCAATTGCACAAGTCACCATCAAGTGCGCCATATACCAAGGCGACGCTGCTGTTCTGCATAGGCGTGGTGACTCACAAAGACTGGCTACGGATACCGATTCCGAAGCGGAACAATCACCTCCTCCAGGAGTCACCTCCTCTACATGGATGACATCAAGCTGTATGCCAGAAATGAGCGAGACATCGACTCGACTCACTGATCCACACTACCAGGATCTACAGCAACGACATTAGTTCTCAGTCAGTCCAGTTATTTGTAGTCTTTTCTGTATGTTTTATGTAGTCAGTGTTTTGGTTCCATGTCTTAGTTCCCGGTCCGGTGTTTATGTCATAGTATTTACTCCTGGTCCGTGTACTTCAGTGTTTGTTATTTTGATCTGTTCAGTATCTGTCTTAGAGTTGTTGAGTATAGTTTTGGTCCTGTCTGTTGTCCTTTGCCCAGTATCTGTTGTATAGTCTGTTGTGTCTTGGTATTTCCTTTATTTGCAGTTCTGTTCCATGTTTAGTGTTGTCCTCTTTCCCAGTCGGTTCCGTCTCTGTTCCCTGCTTCTATTAGTCAGTTGTAATTTTTCCTGTTTTGAGGTTCGGTTCCTGGTCTTGTGTTCTCTGTTAGCACTGTGTCTTAGCTCCTGCATCTTAGCTCCTAGTTCTGTGTCTTAGTTCACGTCTTAGTGTTTACTTTTGGTCTGTATGCTTCTGTGTTATTTTGCCCTTGTCTGCTCTGGGTTCTCTTTAATCCCAGTTTCAGTCTGTTTTCATTGTTGGTTGTAGTTCTTGGTGATCTGTCTGCTTGTGTCTTTATTAGTTTATTTGTATTCCTCTGATCTGTGTCTGTTCCCTCCAGTAATCCTTTGCCTGGCAGATGTTCAGTATTAAGCAGCCTGGTCGGGATGGGGTCTAAGAGGCAGGTTGATGGTTTAGATTAAGACATTTTTGAAGTTAAAAATTGAGGAGAGCAAAGCAGTCTACACATTTCTGGCTTTACAGCTGTTTCTAAGGTTCCTGAATTTGGAGATAAGTCGGTGCCAGTTGAGGGCAGGTCTTGTTGAATATTGTTTCTAATAGTTTTTAGTTTATTATTAAAGAAGCTCATTAAGTCATAACTACTGAGAGCTATGGGAACACTTGGCTCAATAGAGCTGTGACTCCCTGTCAGCCTGTCTACAGTGCTGAAAAGAAACCTGGGGTTGTTCCTATTTTCTTCTATTAATGACGAGTAGTACGCTGCTTTGGCATTACGGAGGGCCTTCATATATGTTTTAAGACCATCTTGCCAAATTAAACGAGAATTTTCCATTTTGGTGGAACGCCAATTCCTCTCAAGTTTCTGTGATATTTGCTTTAATTTGCGAGTTTCAGTATTATACCATGGAGCTAACCGTCTTTGTTTTAGTATTTCCTTTTTTAGAGGGGCTACAGAGTCGAGTGTCATTCGCAGTGAGCCTGCAGTACTATCAACAAGATGATCAACTTGGGAGGGACTGAAATTAGCATAGGAGTCCTTGGTTACTTTGTGACTTGATAATTAATTTATAGCTGATGGAATCTCATCCTTAAATTTAGCTATAGCACTATCAGACAGACATCTTGTGTAGAAATTTTTGCCCAATGCCGTGTAGTTCAGCAATACAAGTTCAGAAGTTATCAAACAGTGTTCAGATAAAGAGGGATTCTGTGGGAACACTATTAAATGTTCAGTTTCAATACCATATACCAGAACAAGGTCAAGGGTGTGGTTGAAAGAGTGAGTCGGTTCATGAACACTCTGAGAGAAGCCAATGGAATCTAACAGAGAGATAAACGCAGTACTAAAGCTGTCATTCTTAACATCCACGTGAATATTAAAATTCCCTACAATAATAACTTTGTCCGTTTTAAGGACTAAAGTTGACAAAAACTCTGCAAATTCAGATAAGAATTCAGACCAGGTGTGTCAACACAAAAACAAAAATACAAAAAGAATTACGGAGCGTAATCCAGAGGCGGCCGTCTGCAGCCCCATTCTTGATATTTGATAACAATATGATATTTCTGTAATCCTATACGACACGTTTTTAAGAGACCTTTGTAAACAAAATTTAATACCTTTAAGGTCGTATTTTGAGTATTCAAAGCCTTTTTAATACTTTAATATCCCCCCGGTACCGATATCAGAGATCATACATGGGTCTTCCTTTAGTATTAGCTTTTTATTTATCCTCTGAGTTATAACCGTATTATATATCAGCGACAAAGCAGCAAGAGGTAATGGACAGCCCAAACCTCTGTATCTTCAATGATGCTATGTGCTGCCTAAACCTGTTGGCTCCACCCTGCATCTCGCACCCTGCCTCACACAATCCACTTGAAACTCAATCACACACAGTAAATACAGGCAACTGCAGTCTACTAGTGCATGTAAACACACTGGAGTGGAAAAAGACCACATCTCATCACCTCAGCTCAGTGCCAAACACACGCACACACACACAAGCACTCCTTGACAACTGAGTGTCATCTGGCCAAGAGAGGGAAGCAGGTGGTGGCACATAGTCTGTGTGTGTGTGTGTTTGTGTGATTGATGACGAGTCACATCTTGCTGTGCTCTGAAACACTTCACTGATTGCTGAACCAGCAAGAGGTTGTGTGTGTGTGTGTGTGTGTTGTGTGTTGTGTGTGTGTGTGTGTGTGGTAGTGAATCTGAGCCAGAGAAACACAGCTGGTCAACAGAAGTTTCCAGGCAGCTGCTTCCAAAATAAAGCTTCAGTACACTTCAAAAGCCAGCAAGTAAATTATTTTAGCCGGTGTTTACACTTACTGTACACATTTCAACTCATTCTACTGCACAGCAAATGCAAAAAGCCTTCGAAAGCTAGTGATAAAGATGTCTTAAATCTATTTATAAACACTTTACAATCAATAAACATTTAAGGTTTAGTTTAAAAGCTCTAATTTTGTCCACATTAAAGGCAGGGTAGGTAAGTTTGAGAAACTAGCTCAAACGGCCAGATTTTTGAAAGTATCCAACAGAGAAACTCCCACCCCCTCCCTTCTGAGCTCCTTCCAAAGCCACGCCCCCAAAACATGTGAACACGCGTTACCGAGTGCTGGAGGACGAGCACAGTGTGTGACAAGCGGAGAGCAGCGGAGAGCAGTGATGCAGCGGCTCACGTCAGGGGTAAGAAAACATTTGACTTTATCGTTATGAAAATAAACAACTAACGCGGCTGTTAGTTCTCACTATCGAGCTAGCATGTTTATATTGGATAGGTTTAAAAGTCTGACTTTGATTCAGTTACGAGCTGGTTAGCTAACGCTAAAAACAGGCACATTTTCCCGAGCTTCCACTGTGACAGCATTATTGTCTCTGATGAGGACTGCACTCCAGAGCCAAGCACAGACCGGGACAGGACCGGGACCGGCCCAGGGTCGAGGCGAAGCAGAGGAGGGAGGGCTGCCAGGGTCCGAGGAAGAAGAGACGGGACGGGGAGGACGAGGTGCAAGCCGAGCAGCACATACCTGCGTCGAGCTTCACACTGCAACAACGGCATATGAACAGGTATATATATTTTAATATTAGTCTGTTATCTCCCAGTGTGCTTGTGTCAAAGTTTCTCTGGTGTTTCCCCCTCAGCCCTTTGCGTGTCAAAAATAAAGTGCTGTGTAATCACTATTATTACTTTATTATTATTGTTTACTGATTAGAACAACTACAGCTGTGCTCATCTGTGTCATGTACATTGACCTGTTGTGTAATGTGGACACAGAAGTGCTGTTAGAGAACAACAAGTCCCTGTTCAATAAAAATATCTTATGTTGATGAATGTTCTGTCCAGTTACACAGATCTTTCCCATTTGGAGTTCTAACAACTATATATTCCTTTACAGACCAGAATCTGAGGACTGTGGACAACATCCAGACTACAGTGTTTCCCTGCACCACACATGGCTGATCTTCAGACCCAGGACAGAGTAACAGACAGTTCAGTCAGGCAGCATACAGACAGTTTGTAGTGTGGCAATGTGGCACATTTAGACACAGAGTCGTGATACTGAGTTTCTGTTTCTAGAAGATATGCAACTGTTCTCCTGATCCATTAGGACAATACAGAGGTTTAATCCTAGCAGGGTGGAAGATGTAATGTCACTAAATGCTACACAAATAATTCCTCCACTGTGTGGATGAATATCTGTACATTGTTAGTTTTATTCCCAGGAGGGTAGAGAAAATAGAAAGTATGTTTACCTGTTCTGGATAATATTTTCATTCTTTTTTAAATAAAACACTAAAAATGATAAATGCCTTTTCTTTACACTTGCAGCATAAACAATCAAGCAACTACATTTTTGTCTTATATCTCCAATAATGACGTCAAAATGTGGTATAACACTTGTTTATTGTTTTAAATACTACTAAAACAACAACCTGTATCACAAATAGATCATTTTAAAATACATATATACAGGAATCAACGAGGTGTGTCCAGAGGTATCCTGACTGATTATGAAGACAGTTCAGACCTGCATGTAGCATCATATCGCTGCTGTGGAGATGATTAAATATATCACAATCACCTCTCTGACATGATTACCACATTTCAAAAACAACCATATTACTTTTTGATTTATATTTTGCTGTATCTAGCAACACAGTTGCGGCAGGGACACCTGACTGAACCCCATGTTGGCAGGGATCATCAGGTCTCCTGGTTCTGCTTCTAGGCATCTCCTCAGTAGTAGGCAACTGTCGGCGGAGGAGGAGGAGAGCACTCTGGATGTCTTTTTGTTGTACACCTTGCTTTACCTGATAATACAAAAAGGAGGATCAACTTAGTGAAAAGTTTGTAATACCTGACATTATTCTCTAGCAGTTAGCATTTCTACATAAAATGCAATCAAAACAATAAATCAACACCATTTATCTGTATTCCTCATACTGTTTAATATTTTTGACTCATCACTAAATGTATTGAGTAAAATGCATAGGAGTACTCATAATGCAACATACTTAACTGTGTCATCAGCTTTTCTCCTGGCTGGACTGTGGACATGGTCCAGACCAACCAGAGTGGTCCTTTCAGCGTATACTGGTGAGAAGCACAGGGCTATGACAGACTCCAAATCTGCAGGTGACCTGAGGGCACAGTAGAAATAAAACATACAGGACTTTTTTTAACTTCTGGTAAAATAAGTAATGACATCAACAAGTAACAGCAGCAATTACAAAAGGTTTTCACACAGTAGTTTTAGCGATGAACAATGTCAAACTAACGTTATATTATATTATAGGTAGCTTATATACCAGAAACACAGATACTTGGGGACCTTTAGCTATCATTGTTTATGTATACTAACGTTGACATGTATCTCATAACTACAAACACACAGCTACATCATCATATTTGTAAAAGTAGCATTCAGTCAAACATCAACTGCAGACACAAGATAATCACACAAACCAATTAGATACAAGCTGTAAAGATAACGTAAGGTTAGGTGTAAACATAGTAACGTTAGGCCCTATAACAATAAACCTATATGGTGAATAACTACACCGGAGCAGTCTACACTTACATTGTCTTACCTAATGTTAGCGTTGGAAAAACACAGCTCGAGCTGCTGTTTTCCAGCTCACCGACAGCTGGATATAATTCATCGTCTCTACTCTGGCTCCTACACCAGCCTGCACTCGTAGCAACAGTTAGCTGTATGCTAAGTACGTAGCTACCGTTAGCTGTATGCTTAGTTGGTAGCTACTGTTAGCTCTATTCGTAGGTAGCTACGTTTGCTAGCGATGAAAGTAACAAATTACCATCAAAATGATAAAAGCCAGATTACCTGTCCAGCAGAAATAAAGCCACCACGCTGTGTCAGCCCCTCGGAGTTCCACAGTTGTCACTATCGTTGAAAAGCCATGCAGATATTAGCGCCGGTGTGACCGCTTCGATCGTCAGGTCTGAGCGAGCTAACCGGGTGCGCGCATCGGGGCAGCTCATGTAGCAGTGAGGGAGAGTGACAGTCGGCCAGTCAATCATTGCATTTGGTCCGAATGGAACGAGTGGCTGTGTTTAATGCAGCCCTGACAGGACTACAGACAGCCGATTTTTATACTCTCTTTTTCAGTGCACCTAACATTTTAATATGCATTGGTGTATATAGACAGTTTCAACAAATATGACAAAAAGTGTTTTAGAAGCAACTTGCCTACCCTACCTTTAACTAGCAACCAACCATTAACTGAAAGCAGCTGAAACAGCCAATTTGAGACTAGTCTATATTTCATTTCATTGTCAGTCTATCAATATGAATTCTGTCCAATGCGAAGCTGAAGCTGCCTGTATTATTAAAAAAAAATACTTTGTTCCCTTTTAATGTAATTTTATAGTAGTTTTTATGCATTTTTGTGGATGGTTTATGTGGTTTATGAAATCTTTTGACGTGGTGGATTTGATATGCAGATATAGACCTTTTCCCCCCATTTGGGAGTATCAGTGTTGTACTGCTCTGCACTGATTGGTCCAATTTAAGACTTTGTGATGACGATGCTTGATGAAAATCTCTGTTAGATCAAAATGTTGCTCAAGTAAAATTGATTGGGGCTATTAGAACAGTGTGTAGAACTTTTCTTTAATTCAAGGTCAAGTGCGTACATCTAGAGCATGTCAAAGAAGAACAGATGAGAAACAAGAAAGAAACATTTAAAAAAACAATTAATTGCAAACAAAACAAGAGAAAGTATTAGTCTAGCCCTGTTAAAACCAATATAGCCACACAGAAGAATGGTATGATAAATAATTACAAGAAACTTAAAATTGGGAAGAAGATTGGAGAGATGCAGGAGCTAACCGTGATGATGCTGCCTTATGGAAGCATATAACAAAAAGAGTAAGGTAATGCCGAAGAAAGCTGTTCTTTTGACACATGATCTCCTACACTAATATAAAATTTCCTCCAAGCTTCCACTGACTGGAAGCTTCCAGTCAGTGATCTGACACGAATGCGGAAGTCCCTTAAACCTCCCTTCTATTGAACGGCCAGCAGGGGGCTACTCTCCTGGTTGCAAAAAGAAGTACAGCTCCATTATAAATAATGCAAAAAGACCCTACTTCTCAGCTGTATAATTACCTCAGCAAACACCTTCATGATGAGTTTATGGTCTCAATCTCTAGTTTAATGACTTCTTCAATACAACATGTTCATTAAGTAAATTATGGTCCCATTTAGAAGAAAATAGACCACAAAGCAGAGTATGTTTTATGGCGGGATTATCTGTGATTGACAAGTCGTTACCATGGCAACCTGTCAATCAGGCTAGAGTGACTCGTTCCCACAGCACTGTGTAAATTTAACCAGTGCCATTTAAAAAGCTTACTAGGAGTTGGCTGCTCGCTTTCTCTGGTGAGTACATACTGTATAGTTTTAAGACCGTTCGCTAGGCAAAATTGTCAGCCCTGTTAAAATGACAGTTAACGTGAATTACAGATGCACCTAAGCTAGGTAGCTCCACACACAGCCATTAGCTCCTCCGTCTCGCCTAAATATAGTCACGTCCGGTGCCACTGGTTTCAAAATAACATGGTGGCATCCTAGCGGCCAAACTCGAGGCTTCAAAACTTCAGTCCACAAACCAATGGGTGACGTCACACTGCCTACGTCCACTACTTATATATGCCTCCAAGTAATATAAGTTTTTAACCAGTTTAAAACATCATCAGAAAGACCAAAGACCAAGTTTTGGTAGCCAATGCTACCGTACTTTAGCTTAGCCATTAGCGACTTTAGCTTAGCAGCTAGCGATGTCTTCGCCTTCTTCCTCTCGCTCTCCTACTTTCTCCTGCTCGGTGTATCAGATGTTCAGTTACTCATCTGCCTCCTTTGGCGGTAATGGTACATGTAACAAGTGTAGTTTATTTGTAGACATGGAGGCGAGGCTCAGTGATTTAGAAGTCCGGCTCCACACCTTGGTAGATCAGTTCTTAGCTACCAACTCTGATAATTGGCAGCTCCATTTTGAGAAATGTGAAGCTAGCGAAGCCAGTGACCATAGTTAAGTGCATCCCTGGGGCCAGAATGGGCGATATTGAGTCTTTTTTGAAACTGCTGGCTAAGGAGAAACGTAAATACAGTAAGACTGTTATTCACGTCGGCGGTAATGACTCCTGATTACACCAATCGGAGGTCACTAAGATTAATGTTGAATCAGTGTGTACATACGCAAAAACAATGTCGGACACCGTAGTTTTTTCTGGACCCTTGCCCAATCTGACCAGTGATGACATGTCGTCATTCTGCTGCTGGTTGTCGAGGTGGTGTCCAGCAAACGATGTGGGCTTTGTAGATCACTGGCAGACTTTCTGGGGAAAACCTGGTCTGATTCGGAGAGACGGCATCCATCCCACTTGGGTAGGAGCAGCTCTCATTTCTAGAAATCTGGCCAACTTTATTAGCGGACCAAATCCATGGTATCCCAGAGTTGAAACCAGGAGGCAGAGTCGCAGTCTAACACACTTCTCTGCTGCTCTGTTCCAGGAGTTACTAAGTGAAAACCCTTGACGGTGTTTGTCCCCCGACCATTGAAATTATTTAAATCAAAGATAAACAGAAGAGGAGCTGTGCATAAAAATCTCATAAAAATTAAAACCACAAGAGTGTAACAGGGTAGACCTGTATCGGCCAATTTTGAGTGCAGTGGTAGTGTGAGGGGTGAGCACTTAGAGTGAGTGTGCATTTGGTGGGTGTGGTCTTTGCACTTGGGTTAATTGCATGGGTATGGCTTAATGGCAGACAGGTGTGTTTGAGTGTGACCTCATCTGCAAACTATATAACCAGCCACACACTAGGCTCAAGAGTCTTTTGTTTGTCTCCTGTGTGCAGTGTGTGGGTGTGCTGAGGCTGCTGATTATTTGCCAGAGTGTGGTACACGGCTGGGTTCAGGTCTGGGGAACTGTCAGTGCGGAGCCACCGCTACTTAGTAGAGTTACCAGAGGCCCAAGCAGTGAGGCTACAACCGACCAGCCGGTGACCAACAGCAGACCGTTCCTGTGGTGTTTGGCTTTGCCCACGCAGGACGACGAAGTTGAGCACACCCAGCCATGACAAACTGCATTTCCGTCTAACTGACAGTTTTCCCCATTTGTACTTTGCTTTTTAACAATCTTAGCTTCACCCTTATTTTAACCCTTTACATGTCTATTTTATATAAATAAATTCAGAGGTTATATTTGGTACAGTGTGTTCCATTGTTGCCTGCTTATTTTATACACTGGTCAGTTGGGAACTTGATTGGGGGTGTTACAAGAGCAATAGTGCAAACAAATAGAGGAGTTGAATGTGGACTCTTAAACATCAGATCTATCTCTTAAGGTGTATTAGTAAATGAACTAATATCAGATTGTGATATTGATTTATTTTGTCTTACTGAAACCTGGCTGGGTGATAGAGAATATGTGGGCCTGAATGAATCCACCCCTCCCAGCCATATTAATACTCACATTCCTCGAGGCACAGGCCGAGGAGGTGGAGTTGCAGCTATCTTTGACTCTAGCCTACTAATCAGCTCTATACCTAAACTAAATTATGACTAATTTGAAAGGCTTGTTCTGAGTCTTTCTCACACAAGTTGGAAATCACTGCAACCAATTCTATTTGTTGCAGTGTACCAAGCACCTGGTCCATACTCTGAATTCTTATCTGAATTAGAGCGTTTGTCAACTTTAGTCCGTAAAACGGACAAAGTTATTATTGTAGGGGATTTTAATATTCATGTGGATGTTGAGCATGACAGCTTCAGTACTGGTATATCTCTCTTAGATTCCATTGGCTTCTCGCAGAGTGTTCATGAACCGACTCACTGTCTTAACCCCACCCTCGACCTTGTTCTGGTTCTGACCACTGTTTGATAACTTTTGAGCTTGTATTGCTGAGCTACACACCATTGGGCAATAATTTCTATACAAGATGTCTGTCTGATAGTGCTATAGCTAAATTTAAGGATGAGATTTCATCAGCTCTAAATTCATTATCAAGTCATAAAGTAACAAAGGACTTCTATGCTAATTTCAGTCCCTCCCAAGTTGGTCATCTTGTTGATAGTACTGCAGGCTCACTGTGAATGACACTTGACTCTGTAGCCCCTCTAAAAAAGAAAATACTAAAACAAAGACGGTTAGCTCCATGGTAAATTAAAGCAAATATCGCAGAAACTTGAGAGGAATTGGCGTTCCACCAAACTGGACTATCTTGTGTTTAATTTGGCAAGATGGTCTTAAAACTTATAGGAAGGCCCTCCGTAATGCCAAAGCAGCGTACTACTCGTCATTAATAGAGGAAAATAGGAACAACCCCAGGTTTGTCTTCAGCACTGTAGCCAGTCTGTCAGAGAGTCACAGCTCTATTGAGCAAAGTATTCCCATAGGTCTCAGTAGTTACGACTTCATGAGCTTTAATGATAAAATTCTAGCTATTAGAAACAAAATCCACCAAGACCTGCCCTCAACTGTCACCGACTTATCTCTAAACTTAGGAGCCTTTGAAACAGCTGTAAAACCAGTTATATGTTTAGACTGCTTTGCTTCCCTCAATCTTTACCAACTAACTTCAATAATTTCTTCATCTAAACCATCAACCTGTCTCAAAGAAGTTTTACCCTTAGTCAGCACTTCTCCAGAGGTCACATGCCTCTGGAGCAAATAGGAGTTAAGTCTTGCTCAGGGACATATTGGTTGATGGGTCACAGTGGGGAATTGAACCGGGTCTCTCACACCAAAGGCATGTGTCTTATCCATTGCGCCATCCACCACCCCTACCAGATATGATCAATCTATCTTTGTCAACAGGCTATGTACCACAGTACTTTAAAGTAGCTGTAATTAAACCTCTTCTGAAAAAGCCCTACTTTGATCCAGATGTTTTAGCTACTATCTTCATTTCTCTCTAAGATCTTTGAGAAAGCAGTCGCCAAACAGCTGTGTGACTTCCTACATAGCAATAGTTTATTTGAGGATTTTCAGTCAGGATTTAGAGCTCATCATAGCTTCAAAGGACTTGTCTCTGTACTGGTTTTATTAGATCTTAGTGCTGCATTTGATACCGTTGACCATCAGATCCTATTACAGAGACTGGAACATTTCATTGGCATTAAAGGAACCGCTCTAAGCTGGTTTAAGTCCTCACATCAATTTCAGTTTATACATGTTAACGATAAGTCCTCCATGCACGCCAAAGTTAGTCATGGAATTCCACAAGGATTTGTGCTCGGACCAATTCTCTTCACTTTATATATGCTTCCTTTAGGCAATAATTATCAGGAAACACTCCATAAACTTTCATTGTTATGCAGATGATACTCAGTTAGCTAAAATTTAAATGTGCCTTCAGGATGTTAAAACCTGGATGACCTGTAATTTTCAAATGTTAAACTCAGATAAAACTAAAGTTTTTTTTGAATTGAATTGAAGTTATTGTTCTGGGGCCAAAGCATATCCATATAATCTAAAGATATAGTTTCCCTTGATGGGATCGCCCTGGCCTCCAGCACCACTGTTAGAAAAAGTTATCTTTGATCAGGACATGTCATTTAACTCTCACATTAAGCAAATTTCAAGGACTGCCTTTTTTCACCTACGTAATATTGCAAAAATCAGGAACATCCTGTCTAAAAATGATATAGAAAAACTAGCCCATGCATTTGTTACTTCTAGGCTGGATTACTGCATTTCCTTATCAGGCTCCTCGTAAATTCCATTAGAGTCTTCAGCTGATCTACAATGCTGCACCACATGTTCTGACAGGAACCAGGTAAAGAGATCACATTCTTCCTGTCTTAGCTTCTCTGCACTAGCTTTCAGTAAAATCAAGAACAGAATTTAAAATCCTTCTTCTCACCTACAAAGCTCTTAATGGTCAGGCACCATCTTATCTTAAAGAGCTCATTGTACCTTACTACCCCACCAGAGCACTGTGCTCCCAGAATGCAGGATTACTTTTGGAGTCTCCAAAAATAGAATGGGAACCAGAGCATTCAGCTATCAAGCTGGCAGACACCGTCTCTACATTTAAGAGTAGCCTTAAGACTTTCCTGTTTGATAAAGCTTATAGTTAGGGCTGGCTCAGGTGAGTCCTGAACCATCCCTTAGTTATGCTGCTATAGGCCTAGACTGGAATTTCCCATGATGCACTGAGCTCCTCTCTCCTCTTCTTTCTCTCCCTCTGTATGCAACCTCATCCCATTAATGCATGTTACTAACTCGATTTCTTCCCTTTTCCATAGTCGTGTGCTTTCTCCCTCTCCTCTCTCCTCCTATCACTTCCAGCAGGTGTTTCTGGCTCTGTAGCTGTGGAGTCTGGAGTCTGTGGTTGAGCGTCACCTGCTGCCCTGCTGTTTCTGCTCGACATCATCTGCTACAATTACAATTACTAGTTAAAGTTACTAGTCCTATTGCTATTATTATGGGTCCAAGCCCGAAGTGGGCAGGGAACCCGCGATTGCAAGGCATCGCGGTTCCCAGTACCAGCGGTGCAGGAACCCTATTGTTTTCATTAGGATTTTTATTTTTTTTCTTCCGTGCATAAAACTCATACTGCAGCATACCCCGTAACTGCTAGGGACGCGAAACTCACAGGGTAGGTCACATTCATTGTAGTAACTCAGGCGCAAAAATTCGTACACTTCTACCGCTAGGGGGCGCTATACGCAAGGTCAACGCGTTTGGGCTTGGACCTCTTGACTACGAAGGCATATATCAAAAACCTTATATCCACGCGTTTGGGGGATCGAGCTGCATCTCCTGGTATAGGCCACGCCCATTTCTGCCTTGACTTTTTTTTTCGCTACAGCGCGGAAAACTGAAAAACCTATTTTAATTAACTCCTCCGAAGCCGCAAGTCCGATCGACACGAAATTTGGCACGGATAATCTCTGGACCGACCTCTACAGAGTTTGTGTAGGGAATTTTGATCCGACTAAAAATGTCGCAATTAACAAATATTTGCGAAAAGCACTACTAACAGGAAGTGAGGGCATAAATTTGGATTGGAATGGCCGATTGACACCAAATTTGGACCATTCATTTGGGACGCACCCCTGAGGGCCTATGCAAAATTTGGTGCAATTCGCCTCTAGGTGGCGCTCTTTAATCCAGAAAATTTGTTCCTCTATAACCACAAGTCACATTGACATGAAACCAGTGCCGAATTGTTCAGCATCATCCCCTGGTGCCAGGCACCAAAGGGGACCCTAATGTGCCCATAGGTGGCGCTGTTATTGCAGATTAAAGACGGGGAAAAAATTCCCATTGACTTACATACAATTTATATCTCCATAACCACAAATCCGATTGACACCAAATTTGGGTCAATTGTTACCCATGGGGCCCTGATGACACCACAAAAATTTGGTGCAGTTCGGCTTAAAGGTGGCGCTCTAATCGAAGCTCAAATACCCCGTTCATTTCAATGGGATTTTCAACCAAAGGATATTTTACCTCATAACTACGGCCTACTACATCGCACATTCATAAAACTTATGTCTACATGTTTGGGGGATGCTGGCGATTCCTATGGTGTAGGACACGCCTCTGTGCGATGAAGGTTTCATTTTGCAAAAACTCAAAAACCTATTTTAATTAACTCCTCCGAAGCCGCAAGTCTGATTGCCAGGAAACTTTGCATGGACCATCTCTGGACCAAGCCGAAGAAAGTGTGTAGAGGGAATTTTGATCCGACAAAAAACGGCCAAAATACAAGCTAACAAATATTCGCAAAAACGCTAAAAATACGAACTATAACATAATTCTGGCTTGGAAAGGCCGATCGCCACAAAACTTGACCAACTTATCTGACCTGCCCCCTTGAAGGCCTGTGCAAAATTTGGTGTAGTTAGCCGCTAGTTGGCGCTACCTAAAAAAAATCCCATTGACTGACCTTATTTTATATATCCACAACCACAAGTTCGATTGACACCAAATTTGCGTCAATTGTTTCCCATGGGGCCCTGATGCCACCTCAAAAATTTGGTGCAGTTCGGTCAAAAGGTGGCGCTACAATCGCAGGTCAAATACCCCATCATTTCAATGGCATTTTCAAACATGCCACATTTTGCCTCGCTTTGGAATGGCCCATCAACACCTGACTCAGGGACCTTACGCGGCAGTGGTGTAGTCTAGTTTTTTCTAGTGAGTATGCTGTGATTTTTCTCTCCCAGAGCGACGTCCCATGAGCACCACTACACTCTCTAATACTTAGTATGCATGTACATGTAATAGAGAGCATTCTGAAGGACTGCTTAGATTATCAACTACGCAAAGACTTTAACAGCCAATGACAGTTACAGGTGGGAAAGGGCGTCACTTTGTGTTCAAACGTGGTGGGGACATTTTAGGACTCAGATTAGAGTTGTGACAAAACAGAAATGACAATTCAAAATATTGGGGTCACAAGATCAAGACTAGAAGATATTTTAGTAGTATTTTGAAAAAATATTCATTGATGAGTACATGATTGTGGGGTCTTGGGGTCCTCCCCCAGACGATTTTGAGCATTAAACATTTAATTTCCTGCATTCTGGAGACAATTTCTGCACCAATTTATGGTGGAAATGTCTCATGTTTAGTGTTAATCTGACTCAGCTACATTTAGCCTTAGATGTTATATGAATCTGGTTTTATCATCTGGCAATTTTCAATGCACATGCACATGCATTTCAAGTGCAAGTTGCAACTATTATTTACAATAATGGAAAGCTGAGGCTTTTCAGTAGCATGAACACAGGCCTATGTGCAGTTCTATCACCAAAACTCATTCATACCGAATCATTACAGAATATTAGCACTGAGGACACCAAAAGACGTCCACATCCTCTCAAGCTCACTTATCTTCCAAAAACCATTGTCAAACGTAGGTTATGTCCTTTATCAGCTTAAATGCATGAGCAAGCATGCAGGAACTGCTGCTACTGTATACACACACACACACACACACAGAGAGAGTATCCCGCATTCATTGATCCACCACATTAACGTTAGTGAACTAGCTCTAGATTCAAACCAATAGACCAACAATGCTGTTACAGTTCCATTACTGATAGCTGATAACATAGGCCTTATATACTATTTTCACTCACCAGTTAACGTTATGATAACATCGCGTCATCTGGCTCGTTTTCTGTGTTTCAGTAACTTTAACGTTCGAAAACACTAAAAGAGTTTAGTTTGAGTTTGCTCGCGTTTCACATCTCCTTCAGTGATTCACATTAGTTCATTTCAAATGTGCGCCGAGTGACCGCCACGCACCTTTGTGGTTGTTTGGTAACGGACGTCAGATCCCGGTCACAGGCCACGGAAGCCGGAAACGTCAGTTCAGAGCTTCGCAACACAAACGGGGGGAATTTATGAATGAATGTGTGAAAGTTCCACAAAACAACGTTGTTATGTATCATCTCGCTATTTTAAGTGGCTATACGGAAATCTTTGACTATTCCTAGTGCGTATACGGCATATACCTGCGTATCACTTGGACTACACCACTGCTGTGCAGCCATTGTAATTAAATAATATAACGATGTCTTAAGGAATGACACACTGCTAAATAATCTTACACAATGTTTACAGCACACTTACGGTTTTGTGATGGCTCAGCTTCATTAGCCAGGGCACTCCTTAACAAGGCAACCACCCGCCTGTCAGTGTTTTGTAACTGTGCCTGTTATACAGACATAAACAACAAAAAAGCTATGCTAGTCAGCTAAAGTTAGCTTACGTCAAGTCTACAACATGCTGCACCGGCAGATAGCAGAGGCATTGTAAGTTAGTAAAATATTTAATTGAATGTCAAGCTAAGGAAATAATAAGCTGTGTTAAGTTACACCCAATTTACACAGACTATTATGCACGGTAAGACATAACGTTACGTAACTTACCTCTTGATGGTCTGGTCTGCCATGCAACTGTCCTACTGTCCTGGCGTTGGAACGTTACTGCTACTGGCGATTCTTCTTCTTCTTTTTTATGACGGCCAATCACAGAGGACAGGAACCTTAACCAATCATGTGTAGTGAAATGATGCCGACTGGATCCGCCCACCTACTGCCAAAAAGATTAACCGCGAGCGAGCGAGCGAGCAGGTTAAAATTTCGCGAGCAGCCGAGTGAGGATTCTGCGCGCGCTCAAAGCACAGTTTTCTCCTCGTGGGTTACAATCCTGCTCGCGTGAGCAGAGAAATTCCTCGTGCGAGCAGAGAAATACCTCGCGCAGAAGTAATATGCACGCGCGCGGATCTCTTTCACACTCGTGCGGGTCTCATTTATTATTTTTATATTATTTTTATCATTATTATTTTTATTACAGTTTTCTTTGATCGCTTTTGTACTATTATCGCAAGTATATGGTACATTTTCACAACTTTTAGTACAAAACTCCAAACTCACCACACTTGTAACACTGCTAGTCTTTGATTCAAAACTTCCATCCATCCATGTTCATCTGCTTATCCGGGGTCAGGTCGCGGGGGCAGCAGTTCCAGCAGGGAACCCCAAACTTCTCTTTCCCGAGCCACATTAACCAGCTCTGACTGGGGGATCCTGAGGTGTTCCCAGGCAAGTGTGCGCATTGTTCCTCTTCAATTTGAGGTTCGACTATCTGCCGAAACCTCCGTTCCAGCATCCTGGAGAAGACTTTTCCGGGGAGGCGTGTGATACCCCTGTTGTTGAAGCCAATTTAGTGTTTGTGTGCATTTAGATGATTTATTTTGAGAATAATCATTTGGATTTATTAATTGTTTATGAATTTAACTATTTTGATTAACTTGATTTTGGTCAGCTGTGGCAGGGGGAAGAGGCGTGTCTTCTGGGTCTGAACCCACGGGCAGACACTAGCCAGAGAGGACCGACACAGTCTTTGACCTCATGTTAAGTTGGAAAGCCTTTTTTTGTTGTTCGTTTTTCGTTTAATAAATGATCAAAGAATATGAGCGACTCGGGCTTATTCTTGAACACTTACATGCGAGTCAGACGTAGAGCCCTGTAACCTGGCACAGCGGTCTTAATTGAAAAATGGACAAAACACCTGTAGTTGGCACACATTCTCTGGTCCCCCTTTTTGAACAGGGGAACCACTACCCCAGTCTGTGATTAAAAACTTGCCATTGTGAATTCATTAGGATTGTAAACATCTCTCACCACACAAGCCATTGATTCAAAATATGTTTCTTGTGAAAAGTCATGACAACATATGGTTTAATCACCAAAATACAACATAAGGATGTCTTTTCAGTTAAGTTGTTTTAACTACCAGAGAATCCAATAACAATGCAAGATACATTTACATTTGTTCTTTTAGCTGACGCTTTTATCCAAAGCAACTTACAATTGACAAACGACAAATTCTGTATAGCAACATATGTTAAACTAACTATGTCACAGTTCATGTTGCTGCTTATCCCCTTTCCCCCATATAGCAGCAATGTGTATGTAACTAGGGACCTCCCTGAACATAATAAAAAGAGAGGAAACGGCAGATATACTCAGAGCGGTTGGAGCATGTAACTGAGTACATCTCTGTCCATTTTCCTCGCGAGGAAAAAGCTATTAAGTCTCTTGTCTTTCTTCCTTGTTTGATATTTTAGGTGTCTAAACCTGAAACTATCTATGTCAGAGGTCGCACGCCTCTGGAGCATCTAGGGCTTAGGTGTCTTGCTCAAGGACACAATGGTGGATGATCACAGTGGGGGATTGAACCCGGGTCTCTCACACCAAAGGCACAGTCTTAACCATTGCAACATCGCCACCCCTACATGTTTCAAATAGCCTTACAAGTGTTGAAAATAGTATGCTTCAGTACTGTAAAAGACATATTACACAGTTTTCACATTAGGCAACACACTTTCATTACCCAACATTTACAGAATTTAATCTTATTTCCATGATATCTATCTTATGTCATGGGTAAGGCTGAATGCAGACTGAGGTAAGGCACCAAAAGCAGACAATAGACAAGGAGGTAGTAGTAGTTAAAAATGAAGTTTATTTAAGCAACCTAAACAGTCTAACGTGAAGGCACAGGCAAAAAGTCCAAACAAAGGTATCCAAATGACACTACACACACACACACACACACACACACACACCCCCTCCGATCTAGCCGAGCGCATTCACATAAAAGAGGCGGTGTTAGCAGCAGATGACAAAACAGACAGGAACAGGTCCACTGTCAGCAGAGCGTCATATTTTACGATCGAGGATTAAACTGTAACACTACAGAAATGCGACAGTAGCATGGCTGAAACTGACACATGCAGGGAGACAGAAAATCGCAGACAGTGTGAATGCCTAAATGAACAGGCGTAGTCTAGAATAATGCGTTGATAAAGTGTTCTTATGAGTTGCAGAAAATATCAGCCTTATTCTTTTAGCTCGGCTGTGTGTCGGTGTTTCAGATTAAAAGACTCGGGCCATTCTTCCTCACTTGTCGCCACTTCAAAAAATGAGATTTTTAGTTAAAGTGTTAAATAATTTATTTAACACACTCAAAAGTGTTCCAAACATTGTTCTAAATTAACTTCATAAAGCAGTGAAACGGAAAAATCCCTTCATGCCATAAAATGAGCTCAAGCAGTGTTTGAAAGACTGAATCTGAACATTTAGGCTGCTGAAAACTCACCGTCCCACCTTTTGCGATGTGGGCGCAAAAGGTGGGACGGTGAGTTTTCAGCAGCCTAAATGTTCAGACTCAGTGGGGCGGAACGTGACTACAGTCTCTGTAGTCGGCCTTAGAAAGCTATACTAACCTAAATAGATAGACTACGTTCATATTAAAATTTAGTATTTCAATATCACTACCAAACTGTTCATCATATTCAGCCTCACATAAGACAAATAAAATCCATTTATTTAACGGCTGCATCAGGCTGTGTGAAACGAACTGAGAGCAAATAAAAAATATTAAACACATTTAAAGGCAGTAAGTAGGCTGATCCTGCTGTACTGTAACATTAGCCCAAGGCTTTTAATCAGTCTCTGTAGGATTGCCATAGTCAAGAATTTCTCCACATCACGCTGCAAACACAAAGCAGCCTATTGGCTAAAACAATCTGTGGGATTTCCTACAGATGGTGATGTCATTTTCCAAAGAGCTGATTGGTCAGTAGGCAGCGTTTTCACAGAGTTAATCTCTTTTCTGGAACATAACCTGCTCCGGAGCAGGTTAACCATTCATAAAAAACATAAGTTAAAAAAAGAAAGTTATGTTGAGTGTGAAAACTCTTGTTCATTACATTTTACTTCATAATTGCAACTGCATGTGTTGTATTCATTGTTGCAAAACTTGTTCTGTATATAGTTTATTATCGTGATCAAAACCATTGATCTGAAGCTCAATGCTGATGCTGTCATGTAAATAGTTTTCTAATCAGCAATAAATATAACAATTTCTGATCAACCCATATAAATTGCATGCTTAAAATGACATACCGTTATAGCTCCGCCCATTTCAAGACAACCCAACCCACTTCCGGGTCAAATCCTGCCCACTTCCGGGCTAGGCCCCGACCAATTCGAGTACGGATACAGATACAGATAATGCTGTACTCGCTCATCCACAGGGCACAGGGACTAACAAGTGGGGCGGGAGCAACACAGGTGAGGGGCATCAGGACTAATGAGACCCAGGAAAGCAGAGAGACAGCAGGGGAAACAGACTTAAGGCCATAGGGAAACTAATAACCAGAGGCCTATACCACAAATTAGTGATGGGCAAAGCGAGGCTTTGTGAAACATTGAAAGGTTTGAAGCAATTGTGCTGGAATTGTGTCGAGGATTCGAAACACTTTGACACCCGTCTCCATGGTGATACCTGCTGGTCACTTTTGATATCAACACATCTTGGTAGGGGTTTCATTGAAACAATGAATGACCAGCGTTTACAATTCTAAACGGCTTATCAATACATGACCAACATGATTTCGGAGAAATCACCATACAACAAACAAACAAACACTTTTACACTTTTTCACTCATTTAGCCGATGTTTTTCTCGAAAGCGAATCACAATTGCTATGTCAGAGAGCGCACCTTGGAGTTAAGTGTCTTGCTCAGGGACACATGTATCGAACTGGAATCAAACCTACATCTTTCAAACTAAAGGTATATAATCTTAACCACTACCCTATCCATTTTCACGATTGGAATACTTTATTGATCTACGAAGGTGAATTGTTTGTTGCAGATACTCGAAAGGCATAAAAGGAACAGAGATAATACATAGTTGAAGTTAATGAGTAGAGAATATAATAAAGTAGGCCTATACAAATCATTGAATATAGTAATAAATGTGGATATCTACAGTATGATACAGTAGATTAAAAGAGGTGTAATGATAATTAGCAGGAAAGATGTCTCCTAGTGTAATAATAATTAATGAGTGCTGGCAGTGATGAGGCCTAATGGATTAAAAATCCGTAAGTGAGTAAAGTTGAAATTGTTTGTAAGAATAATAAATGAAAAGTCTCACATTTGTTATGTCAAGAATTTTATTCAGAAATATTCAGCTGTTTTGAGGTGGGTTTTTTTTCATAATTGAAATCCCCGGCCTTGGAAAAATTTGGTCACATGGAACATTTGTTGCTGGCAAAAGTATTTTTTTGGCCTACAGGTGAGGATATACTACAGCACGTCACTCTAATAAATCAAATACCAATATCAATCAATATCAACTTTATTTACATAGCACACTTAAAACAACCAAGGTTGACCAAGGTGCTTCACAGGTTAAAATACAACAATAAGACACTTACACAGTAAAACTACAACTATTATAAAACATTATAATATACAGTATATGATATATAGTGATATTAAAATTGCCAGGAATAATAACAGACGTAACTCAAAGGAAATGCCAAAGAAAAGAGATGTGTTTTTAACAGTGATTTTAAGCGTTAGAGAGTTGGGGCGGTTCTGATCTGGACTGGCAGGTTGTTCCACAGGTTAGGGGCAGCTACACTAAAGGCTTGATTGCCTCTGGTCTTAAGTCTGCTTCTGGGCTCATCCAGGAGGAGGAGATTGGTGGATCTCAGCACTCTAGCTGGAGTGTGAGCGTGAAGAAGCTCTGTTAAATACAATGGAGCTAAGGCATTTAAAAGTTAAAAGTAAGATTTTAAAATCAATACTGTAATGAATGGGAAGCCAGTGGAGGGAGCACAACACAGGTGTGATGTGGTCTCTCTTCTCTTTTCCTGTCAGGAGGCGGGCAGCAGCATTTTGTACTAACTGCAAGGCGCTGAATAGATGACTTGTCTAAGCACAAATATAAGGAGTTGCAATAGTCAAGGCGAGAAGTTATAAAGGCATTAATCACCCTCTCCAAATCTTTGGGAGGGAGATAGGCCTTTACCTTGGCTATAGTTCTCAACTGGAAAAAGCAGGATCAACAGTGGTGGATATCTGTTTTTCAAATTTAAATGCACTATCCAATACAACACCAAGACTCCTCACAGTTGAGCGGTTGTTTGAAGTTAAAGGGCCGAGAGAATCCACATCAAGCAGTTCAGGATGTCCAAACACTATGATCTCTGTCTTGTCTTCGTTTAGGTTGAGGAACTTTAGGTTCACCCACATCTTGATGTCCGTCATACAGTCAAGCAGGGGCTGCAGTGAGCCCTTTGTTTTTACATTTAGGGGCAAATAAATTTGAATATTGTCTGCAAAACAGTGGAAGGACACCTCATACCTCTCAAAAATGGAGGCCAGGGGCAGCATATACAAAGAAAATAAGATGGGGGCTAAGGCAGAACATTGATGGACACCACTGGTAAATGGGGCTGTCTCAGAGGAATAATCACCAAGGTGGACAGAGAAGCTCCTATCTGTTAGGTAGGACTGAAACCACCTAAGTGCAGTACCTTTGATTCCCACACAATTTTCCAACCGTGACAAGAGGACTGAGTGGTCAACAGTGTCAAAGGCAGCAGTGAGGTCTAAGAGCACTAGGACAGCAGAGACTCCTGAGTCAACAGTTAAAATGAAGTCATTAAAAACTCTTAAAAGGGCAGTTTCAGTGCTGTGACGGGGTTTGAAGCCGGACTGGAACTTTTTATAAACATTATTGTTAATTAAAAATGTTTGCAGCTGGGTAAAACTACTTTCTCCAGGACTTTAGATAAGAAAGACAGTTTAGAGATGGGCCTGAAGTTAGAGAGAACGGAGGGGTCAAGATTTTCCTTTTTTATTAAGGGCTGTACAACAGCCTGCTGGAAGGCAGATGGAACATAACCAGAGACAAGACAGGTATTTGTCAATGACAAAATACATGGTCCAACGGTATCAAAGATTTCTCTAATCAGATGAGAGGGAATGCTGTCTGAGGGACAATCAAAGGATTGTGTGTCCTTGGAACAAATATGTCAAATGAGTTAGAGGCTGATGTGTGGTTTGTACCAAACACTGTGAAGCGGCAGGTGTACCACCTGTTGAAACAGTGGTGAAACGCACCGAAGCGTCGCTTCATTATGGTCACGTGACATTGACGTTTTGAACCATGCTTTGAAGCAGTGTTTCGAAACGTCTGTGCTTCGGGATTTCAACACAGCGTCGACACACCAGTATCAAGCGTCCCTACCACGAAGTAGGATTTGAGCTTATCCAGGTAACTTAGGGGTTAATCCTGGGTTTTCAGTACCACGAAGGTGGTTCACTTCTTACCGGGATAGATCTCCATGGTAACTTACGCTGAACAGCTAACCTGTTCAGGAGCAGGTTATGTTCCAGAAAAGAGATCAACTCTGTGAAAACACCACCTACTGACCAATCAGCTCTCTTGGAAAATGAAATCACCATCTATAAGGAAATCCCACAGA
Source organism: Lepomis macrochirus (assembly GCA_024633595.2). Lineage (NCBI taxonomy): Eukaryota > Metazoa > Chordata > Actinopteri > Centrarchiformes > Centrarchidae > Lepomis > Lepomis macrochirus. The sequence goes on from JALXJV020000008.1 coordinate 36,545,851, forward strand.
CTATTTTAGCCAATAAACTGCTTTTTGTTTGCAGCAGTGATGTGGAGAAACTCTTTGACTATAATCGTACAGAGACTGATTAAAAGCCTAAGGCTATTGTTGCCTACATATTTTAACAGTAGGAAAAGCCAATTTACTGCTTTGAAATGTGTTTAATATTTTTTGTTTGCTCCCAGTTCATTTCACACACCCTGACGCAGCCGTTAAAATAAATAGGTTTTATTTTTCTTATGTGAGGCTGAATATTATGAGCAGTTTGGTAGGGATATTGAAAGACTCAATTTTAATATTAACGTAGGCTATCTATTTAGGTTAGTATAGCTTTCTCAGGCCTACTACAGAGACTATAGTCATGTTCCGCCCACCTTTTGCGATGTGGGTGCAAAAGGTGGGACGGTGAGTTTTTAATAGCCTGCATGTTGAGATTCAGTCTTTCAACCACTATTTTATGGCATGAATAAAGTTTTTGTTTCATTACTTTAGGATGAGTTAATTTAGAACAATGTTTGGAAACTTTTGAGTGTGTTAAATAAATTAGTCTCATTTTTGAATCGTTCAAAACGGGTCGTTCCCCCTCCCGTGTCTTTTAATGTGGAAACGCCAACACACAGCCGAGCTGAAAGATTAAGCCTAAGGATATTTTCATAGAGCTCATAATTCAATTCAATTAAATTTTATTTATATAGCGCCAAATCACAACAACAGTTATCTCACAGCGCTTTTCATAAAGAGCAGGTCTAGACCAAACTCTGAAGTTATTTACAGAAGCCCAACAATTCCCACCAAGAGCAAGCACTAGGCAACACAGGCAAAGAAAAACTTCCTTTTAAGAGGCAGAAACCTCAAGTAGAACCATGTCTCAGGGTGGGCGGCCATCTGCCTCGACCGGTTGGGGGTGAGGGGGAGAGAGAGAGAGAGGACAGAGACAGCAGAGGGAGGCAGCCTACACAATATACACATAGAGGTACAGACAGTAAAGGTAATGTTGCTATAGACTGAATGAAAAATGGTACAGATATTTATAGTTGTGTTAATGATAATAATTGTAATGTTAATGATAATAATAACTAATTATAGCAATAGGACTAGTAACAGTAGTTGTAATTGTTACAGAGGGTGTCGAGTAGGAACACGGGGGCAGCAGGAGACTCTCAACCAAAGATCCAGACTCCACAGGTCCAGAGCCAGAAACACCCGCAGGAAGCGACAGAAGGAGGAAGCACACGACTACGGGAAATGGAAGAAGTCGAGTTAGTAACATGCATTAATGGGATGAGGTTGCACACAGAGGGAGAGAGAGAAGAGGAGAGGGGAGCTCAGTGCATCATGGGAAATCCCCCGGGAGTCTAGGCCTATAGCAGCATAATTAAGGGATGGTGCAGGACTCACCCGAGCCAGCCCTAACTATAAGCTTTATCAAAAAGGAAAGTCTTAAGCCTACTCTTAAATGTAGAGACGGTGTCTGCCTCCCCAACCCAAACTGGAACCTGGTTCCCCAGAAGAGGTGCCTGATAGCTGAATGCTCTGGCGACTCTAGGAACCACAAGTAACCCTGCATTCTGGGAGCACAGAGCTCTGGTGGGGTAGTAAGGTACTATGAGCTCTTTAAGATAAGATATTGCCTGACCATTAAGAGCTTTGTAGGTGAGAAGAAGGATTTTAAATTCTACTCTGGATTTAACAGGAAGTCAATGCAGAGAAGCTAAGACAGGAGAAATATGATCTCTTTACTGGTTTCTGTCAGAACACGTGCTGCAGCTTTCTGGATCAGCTGAAGAGTCTTAATGGACTTTTTCGAGGAGCCTGATTATAAGGAATTGCAGTAATCCAGCCTAGAAGTAACAAATGCATGGACTAGTTTTTCTGCATCATTTCACATCACAGGATGTTCCTGATTTTTGCAATATTACGTAGGTGAAAAAAGGCGGTCCTTGAATTTCTCACAGTGGTGCTGGAGGCCAAGGTGATGCCATCAAGGGAAACTATATCTTTAAATAATGCGTCACGGAGGTGCTTTAGGCCCTAGAACAATAACTTCAGTTTTATCTGAGTTTAACATTAAAAAAATTACAGGTCATCCAGGTTTTAACATCCTGAAGACACATTTGGAGCTTAGCTAACTGATGAATTTCATCTGGCTTGATCGATAGATATAACTGAGTATCATCTGCATAACAATGAAAGTTTAGGGAGTGTTTCCTGATAATATTGCCTAAAGGAAGCATATATAAAGTGAAGAGGATTGGTCCGAGCACAGATCCTTGTGGAACTCCATTATTAACTTTGGCATGCATGGAGGACTCATCGTTAACATGTACAAACTGAAATCGATCTGATAAATAGGACTTAAACCAGCTTAGAGCGGTTCCTTTAATGCCAATGAAATGTTCCAGTCTCTGTAAAAGGATCTGATGGTCAATGGTATCAAATGCAGCACTAAGATCTAATAAAACCAATACAGAGACAAGTCCTTTGTCTGAAGCAGTTAGGAGGTCATTAGTAATTTTCACCAGTGCTGTCTCTGTGCTATGATGAGCTCTAAATCCTGACTGAAAATCCTCAAATAAACTATTGCTATGTAGAAAGTCACACAGCTGTTTGGTGTCTGCTTTCTCCAGGACCTTAGAGATAAATGGAAGGTTAGATATAGGTGTATAGCTGGCTAAAACATCTGGATCCAGGTTGGGCTTTTTCAGAAGAGGTTTACTGTGTACTGTGGCACATAGAAGGTTGATAAAGACAGATTGATCACATCTAGTAGAGAAGTGCTGACTAAGGGAAAAACTTATTTAAGCAGCCTAGTCGGGAGGCAGGTTGATGGTTTGGATGAAGAAATTATTGAAGTTAGTTGGTAAAGATTGAGGGAAGCAAAGCAGTCTAAACATATAACTGGTTTTACAGCTGTTTCTAAAGTTCCTGAGTTTAGAGATAAGTCGGTGCCAGTTGAGGGCAGGTCTTGGTGGATTTTGTTTCTAATAGCTAGAATTTTATCATTAAAGAAGTTCATGAAGTCGTAACTACTGAGAGCTATAGGAATACTTTGCTCAAAAGAGCTGTCCCTTTAAATCAATGCAATATTTTAGACTATGCCTGTTCATTTAGACATTCACACTGTCTGCATCTGAATGTTATTGTGGTACTTCTGTAGTATTACAGTTTAATCCTTGATCGTAAAATATGACGCTCTGCTGACAGTGGACTTGTTCATATCTGTGATTGGTCATCTGCTGCTAACACCGCCTCTTTTATGTGAACACGCTCCCGGCTGGATTGGGAAACCTGGGTTGACTTACTGAGTTGATAACCAGCTTCGTGGTACCGCTTATCCCAGCTGCGATTGTTACGGTTAGTTAAGCCAGATAAAGAAAACATATCCTGGGTATGTTGAACTCTTCGTGGTACAGGCCCCAGGAAGAAACAGAATATAAATAATTGAACCACAACATAAGCAGACAGATATACCAATATTACCAAAAAACTACAACTAACAGGGAAAACACACTTAACTAAGATAAAACAGAACACAGAACAAACATGGACAAAGTAATGCAGAAGTACACAGACCAGGAGTAGACACTAAGACACGAATAAAATACAAGACAAAACTAGAAGAGACAAGACAGATACTAAGAAAACTTAAACATGTGAATGAACAAAAGAATAAACTTAACTAAAAAACCCTGAACATGACATGATCAAATAAAGCTATAGAAACACAGAATCCAAAACCAAACCCATGAAAACAGATACCAAGTAAACTAGGACATGTGAATGAATAAAATAATAAACAAGGCTACACAGAGAAACACAGTACCAAAAACCACACTCCTAACATCTTATTTGTAAGTCAAGATCAAGTTGCCATCAATGAAGACATCCTCTACAATGATTTTGTCAAATTTGTTTTTATTTATCCAGATACATCACAACATAGGTATACTTTCTATAATCAAATGTACAGTCACAGTAAGTAATTAACTGTAACAAAATGAAAACAAAATTTAGCACACATTACATTAATTTGGATTAAGCCTGTCTTTGAGTATTTGGCCATAGATTCTCATCCACATCACAATGAAAGTCATCATTGTTCATGCACCATGGAAAAAAAACTTTCGGCATGGCGAATTCATGCTTGACAGTGGTCTACACTTATGTCATCACATGCCTCATCCATGGTCTGACGGAGTTTGGCGTGCTCGAGGGGTTGGCGATCATTGACCTTCCACCTCCATGTTGAAAAAAATTCTTCAATAGGGTTGAGGAAAGGAGAGTAGGCTGGTAGAGGGCCATGAATCGGGGATGGGCATGAAACTATGTTTGAACCACCTCTGCATGGTAAAAACTGACTTTGTCCCACACCTTGACAGGCTGGCTCAATTTCATTGAGAAACTCAATGAGATGTGCAGCGTTGTTGGAGCCAAGTTATGGCCTACGTCCTACTACACCATCTTCAGAGATAACTGCATACATGGAGATGTTTCCTCCACGTTGTCTAGGCATTGGCCGATGAGGTTCCGTCCACAGTGACAAGTTTTGGCCAGGTTAAAGCCAGCTTCATCAACAAAAATGTACTTGTAAATGGTTCAACATCAGCATCAAGCACCATCACCCTCTAAAAACATATATGTCAGTTAGTTCTTTTTACAGTGTAATTTAATGTGCATAAATTGGCAAGGCATCAAATAGTAACAGTAATACAGTAAATAGTGTTGCTGTACCTGAACATATTCAGCCCTCAGTTGTTTCACCCAGTCATCATTTCTCCCAAAAGGAACTTGGTATATTTGTTTCATTGACACCTGGTGCCACTTCAAAAGGCGGGCTACTGTTGTTAGGCTGAAGGATACCACATTGGCAAACATGTCATTGTGTCTCAATTGCCTGCTTTACTTCCGACAGCCGTATATCATTCCTTGCCCTAACCATATCCGACATTGCCAACTCCTACTGGTCGGTCTGCACATGGCCACCACAGTGGGTTTGTCTGTCAATTCTAAGCATAGAAAAGAATGTACTGTCAAAAGATCATACTGTAAGAATACTGTTACATGTTGAAACAATTTGAAAATGAATTTACATGCATTACAATTTACATTACTGTACATCTAATGGTACTATAAAGCATATATACTTTAGACTTACTGGTTTTCTTGGTTTTTAAACGTAATGTCTGTCACCAGGGATATTTGAGATTTAAAACTATTTAGAGAGGAGTCTAGCAACTCGGTTGCTGCAGTTTAGGATGGCAATTCACATGACTTACAATATAGTTGGGATGTGGAACATGGATCTTTTATCCAAAACTAAACTACTAAAGTGTGTTTATATTGTGTGTGTGTGTGTGTGTGTGTGTGTGTGTGTGTGTGTGTGTGTGTGTCTGGCATGAATGTTCAACGTTCAGTGTGTGTGCTGAAGCTTAATTGTGGACCATGTGTATGTGTTCATGCATGCAGTGAATTAATTCTAAGTGTGTGTGTGTTGAAGCATACCCTGTATTAATTGAACGTGTGTGTGAATTCAGATGGAGATGAAGTTCATCTAAACTCGAACAAGAGGAACAACTTTAAGTTTTACCTATGGCAGAACTATGTCACTCTTGATCTCAATTTGAATTGCTCAACTTGAATAATAACAAAACTGAAAAGCAGAAGGGTGGGTCAAAACTGTTTTGATTTGAAATTTTACATTGCTTTACTGTTATTTTTGTTGTGGTGGCAGCTCGGCTGACGTTGAGTGTCCTATTTATTTCTCCTTTTTTCCTACCATCCTATAGTTTTCTCCTGTGTTTTGCCTGCCTCTTGAGCCGCTTTCATACAGAGATGCCAAAATAAATGTATGTGGCGAATTCGTTCATTCATACTGAACAATACTGCGGTGTAATCCCGCGTGTTCGAAACAGAAGGCAGTTGCAGTGCCTTCTGCCAACATTAAACTATTCCAGTATCACTTTTCTGAGTAAGTGTTTACATGGCCATTAATTTGTAAACTAATATAAAGTTGGTGTTCATATATTGTGTGCCCATTAAGCACTATAGATGATGCTTAAACGCTAGCATAGTTCACTCCATTGGACTGAACTATGCTGCAGCAGTGAGACGATCCACAGCCCCGCCCCCCTCTGGTGAACTCAAAGACATATTACACATGCTAAACCTGCTCTGCTCTCGCCTCATATAGCTACATGGGGGAAGAGCAGAGACCTCTTAGAGACACCACAATAATTCATAATTTAGCATGTTGGATATCATTTTAAACAGATAATAATATAAGGACAATTCTTAACAGAAGTTCACACATACACTCTAAAATGTCACTTAAAGTTTAATATTTTATTCATTTACCTACAACACTATTTTCATCTTTTTACACTTTTTACACATTTTTTTTCTCTCTTTTCATTTGTTACTAGTATTATTTTTAATATCTAGTTTATTAGTATTATTTGTTTTTTAAGGTGTTTGTCTAATTTTTGAACAAATTACTCTTGGAGATGAAATCATTTACAATAACATGTTGGAACATTCAAGGTCTGAGATCATCAGCTTTTGGTTTAAAGAGCAGAAATCCAGATTTTAATAGAGAGTTAAGACTCTGACATAATAGTTTTACAGGAGACATGGTGCAGAGAAGATGTTTCCACTGGTCGTCCTCACGGCTACACTGAGATTATCATACCATCAACAAAAAAATCCCACAATAACCCAAGGTAGAGATTCAGGAGGCATGATTATATGGTGTAAATCAGAACTGAGCCAGTCTATCACAGTTATTAAAAAAGAAGAATCTCATATATGGTTGAAAATTAACAAACAGATGATCTGTGCCGAGCAACATGTCTACATTCTTGAGGAGGAAGTTAATCATTATAAAACCATGGGAAATGTATTACTCTGTGGGGACTTGAACGCTCGAACAGGGGAAAGAGCTGACACTATGAACACCCAGGGAGACAAACACTTACCTGGAAGCACCTGCTTCCCCCTCCCTGAATGTCCTGCTAGAAAGAGCTTTGACAAGCTTACTAATACAAGCGGTATGCAGCTTTTACAGCTCTGCCGTATGCTGGGTCTACACATAGTCAACGGCAGGCTACGAGGGGACTCTCTGGGTCGCTACACTTACAGCTCAGCTCTTGGCAGTAGTATGGTAGATTATTTCATTACAGATCTAGATCCAATGTCTCTCAGAGCTTTCACAGTCAGCCCCCTCACACCCCTCTCAGACCACAGCAAAATCACTATCTACCTGAAAAGGACTCAGTCTAAGTCTGGAGCCCTTAGTGCCTGTGACCTGTTTAACAGTACATACTCATACAGATGGACCCCAGACAGCATGGGGGTGTACCAAAAGGCACTGGAAAATCAAAACATCCACGATTTAACTCATTCATTTCTAACAGAAACATTTCCCCAGAATAGTAAATTCGGCTGTGGACAAAATCAATTCAATATTTCATCATCTGGCTTCATTGTCTAATTTGAAAGCCTCAAAACCAAAACCTCAACAAATGAACAATAACAAATGGTTTGACATTGACTGCAAAAATTTAAGGAAAACTTTAAGGAAATTATCAAATGAAAAGCATAGGGACCCAGATAACCACAGCATACGCTGTCAATATGAGGCCACTCTGAAACAATACAAGTACACCCTAAAAACTAAGAAAGAACAACACAGCAAGAACCAGCTCTGTGAAATTGAGGAATCCTTAGAGTCCAACCAGTTTTGGGAGAAATGGAACAACCTAAACAAAACCCAGCAGGATGAATTGGCGATCCAAGATGGAAATACTTGGATTAATCACTTTAGTGAACTATACAGTAATATTACAAAAAATGATGATCAGCACAAAATATTCACAAAATGGAAAAATCTGGAGGCGGTGATTAAAAACAACCAAAACCGTAACAGAACAAGAATTAACAGAAGCCATCCAGTCCCTAAAAGGAAAAAAGGCTTGTGGTATCGATGGAATCCTAAATGAAATGATCAAATATTCAGACCATAAAATCAGATTGGCTATACTAAAACTATTCAATACTATTCTAACAACTGGAACTTTTCCAGACATCTGGAACAAAGGTTTAATAACCCCAATCCATAAATCCGGAGATAAATATGACCCAAATAACTACAGAGGAATATGTGTATCCAGTAACCTGGGAAAAATATTCTGCAACATCATTAATAAACGACTTGTCAACTTTGTTGATAACCACAATATTCTGCATAAATGCCAAATTGTTTTTTTGCCAAATTGCCGCACAACAGGCCATATTTTTACCCTCCAGACTCTAATTGATCAAGAACTAAACATTAAGAAAAGAAAAGTATATGCCTGCTTTGTTGACTTCCAAAAAGCCTTTGATTCCATCTGGCACGAGGGCCTTTTCTTTAGGCTACTTGAAAGTGGCATTGGAGGAAAAACATATGACTTGGTTAAAAACATGTATACAAAAAGTGAATGTGCCATAAAGATTGGAAACAAACAAACAGCATTCTTCTCCCAGGGCCGGGGAGTGAGGCCGGGATGCAATCTAAGTCCAATTCTCTTCAATCTATATATCAATGAATTAGCAAACCAATTAGAGAGTTCCACGGCACCTGGACTCCTCCTGAACGACACAGAGATCAGAGGTCTGCTGTATGCAGATGACTTAGTGTTGCTCTCACCTACTAAAGAAGGTTTGCAGCAGCACCTTAACCTCCTGCAGAGATTCTGCAGACCTGGGCCCTGACAGTAAACACAGCAAAGACTAAGATAATGATCTTTCAGAAACAACACAGAAATCAGATTTCACACAATTTTTATTTAGACACCACTAAATTACAACATACAAAAAACTATACTTACCTTGGCCTCAACATTACATACACAGGGAACTTCTACATGGCTATGAAAGATCTGAGAGACAAAGCAAGGAGAGCTTTCTATGCAATAAAAAGAAACATTAAAATATATATTCCAATTGAAATCTGGCTTAAAATTTTCCAATTTGTACTAGAACCAATAATTCTATATGGTAGCGAAATCTGGGGGCCAAAACTTAATAATGAATTTGACAAATGGGACAAAACAATCATAGAATCTTTCCATACTGAGTTCTGTAAGAGCATCCTGCAGGTGCAGAGAAAAACACCAAATAACCTGTGCAGAGCAGAGCTCGGCCAATACCCCCTCTTACTAAAAATACAGAGAAGATCACTTAAATTTTACAACCACTTTAAATCACCCCCAGACATACCATCACAAAGCCCTAACATACCAGGAGCTGAAACCAGAAAAGAGTCCCCTCAGCCAGCTGGTCCTGAGGCTCTCTGCAGTAACAAGTCCCCAACAGCCTCAGGACAGCAACACCAACTCAAACAGACCAAACCAAATTATTAACAAGCAGAAAGAAAAATATATTGAATACTGGAAAGAAACAACCAAAACACAAAGTAAATCACAATGTTATCTGACCCTAAAAAGAGAATTCACACTGGCAAATTACCTAAGTACAATAAAATGTCCTAAACTAAGAAAAATTATGACAATATACAGGCTGAGTGAACAGAGCCTGGCCATAGAAAAGGGTCGCCACAGACAGAGCTGGCTACCACAGGAGGACAGACTCTGCTCCCAGTGTGACACAGGACAAGTAGAGACAGAGGTACACTTTCTAACCTCATGCCCCAAATATGAACCACTAAGAGAAAAACACTTTGCAAACATTGCCCAAATATACGCAGAATTCAAATTCCTATCAGACACACAGAAACTCCCCTATTTACTGGGAGAAATGCCCAAATGTCAAATAATTGCTGCAAAATATGTCTCCACATGCCATGAAGTGAGGACAACCAGTGGAACCTCAGACTGATAAATAATTATACAAATTTAAAAATTATTATTACTTTAATTGTTTGGTATTTTATTAATTCTTTTGTTTTACATTTTATACTTGATTTTTTTTAATCTATTAATATAACTATATATACACACACACACACACACACATTCTACTGTTTCATTTATTTATTTTAATTCTTTTTTAGATATTTTTATTTTTAACACACACACGCTTACCGTTTTATTTATTTATTTTGCTTTAACTTTATAATGTATATATATATATACTTTTTTTAAACACACACACACACACGCTTACTGTTTAATTTATTTATTTATGTTTTTAGTTTTTTTGTTTGCACACCTACTGTTTTGTTTATTCTATTTTTAGTATTTATAACACACACTGTTTTATTTATTTATTTTATTTTTTAATATATACATATTTCTTTTTTTTTTAACACAAACACAGATACTGATTAGTTTATGCTCGAATTCTTAAATGAAATGTATGGGGGTGATTGATATTTTATATGTATTGGGATGATTGTTATAGAGAGGGCTGAAGGGATTTCCAAGGGATTTCATCATGTCCATAATCACCTGACTTGTGAAAGCAGCTCTTGTATCGGTGAGTAAATGAAATGATAAAATGTAGTATTTAAAAAAATCAGCAATTGATGACGTTCTTGTTGACTGGACTAATGGGAATTCTTTGTGTTTTATGTGCTCCTGCAGGATTAAGAATTGAGTGACACTACAGCTATCCAAGGTATGTTTTCAGTTTGCACATGTCTGCATAAGAGTTAGTATATTTCTTTTGAATTATTCAAGATTACGTAGACTTGATGCATTTTATACTACATAGATTTGAAAGACTTGAGTTAAGGTAGTTAAAGGAACATACGGGCTTCATTTGAACTTACTAGGATGTTTCCTTATTTAACGAAAATTCCCTTAGTGGTAACAACATTAATCTACATACATTTATGTGTTTGTTTGAATGTCTGCAGGTGTTTTCTGAGTTCCATCATCATCATGACTAATGTTGAACCTATGGAGCCAATTCAACTGTGAGCTTGACACCTAGGAATTATGACCTCCAGGTGAGAGTGAGATTAATTTTGCCATAGCCACAATGTAGATCACATTATGTGTGGTCATTAGAGATTAGGACATCTCTGCAAAACAGTTAATCTGAATTTGTGATGATTATGATGAGATCTACTTTCAATGGTCATTTCACATGATCACTTTAAAAGTTATTACAAACCTATTTTAAATGGCTATTCTAAGGCTGCACTGAACACATAATACAAAACAGAGAATCCTCACTTGACAGGTGCAGAGGAACAGATAGAGAGAGATGTAGTGTAGGCCTCCTCCACACGCAGATCCATCCAAAAGTTAACATGGAATCTGGGCTAAAGAGGTTCAAAACGCAGGCAGTGTTTTGTTTTTGTTTTTTTGGCTATAAAACATACTGCTGACAAACCACGTGTAAGTGTTTGTCCCTGTATGATACAGCAAGAGAAAATCAGAAAGAGAGGTACTGTGAGCTGTTGAACTGTGTGTGTGTGTGTGTGTGCAGGGTAGAGGGTTGAAGTGCGGGGTGCTTGTGCGAATATCAAAATCACCATATCTAAAACCGAAAACCTACCCAGTGAATAACTAGAATACTGGGGTCCAGCCCTACTGCACTGGCTTCCGAATATCTTTTGTCATATTGTAAGTCTTGTCTTATAGGTAGTTGCAGCTGGATGGATTTATTATTGTTATTGCTGTTGTTGCTAATAATAGTATTATTCTTTTCGAATTACATTGGTATAACTGTTACACTAAATGCCTTAATGTACTGAAAAAATATATTTAAAAAAATATATAAATATATATTGTATATTGTATAATCATAATTATTTTGATTATCAATCTAGAAACAACGTGATGTACACGAGACGCAGTCTGGCCCTTCGTGCCTTCCCAGTGGACCTGCGAGAGGATGACTGATTTCTTCAAGACCCGCAATGTAAGTCCTCAGTATATACTCACACACAATATCAATATCAATGAAATGTACTACGGCAAACCAACTTTAATGCCTCTTCCTGCATTTGACAGACTGACAGACTTCACTTTGTAAAAAACTTGGTAGCCTATTACATTCGCCAGGGATATTTTAGGTATTTTAAGTACTTTTAAGTAAGGCCAGATAAGCAGCAGTCAACACACAGGGTGCAGATGTTGGTTTCCGTTATTTTGAAAGGCTGTCATTAACAAGCTGGCACGCAGCTCACCTGCTGCGGTGAGAACGGATCGTGGGTGGAAAAATACGGCAAAAAGACGAGTTCTGTGTCATTTAGGCAACTTTGTCAAACATACTGCTGATGGAGAAAGAGGAGTAGACGGGGAGAGAGAGACAGAGAGAGGCGGAACAAGCCGGTGTGTTTGCAGTGAGAGACCAGAGGTGTAGGTGTGTGTGAATGTGGGGAGAAGAGAAGTCCAACGTAGGTGCAAAGAGGGTATATTTAAAAATTATGATAATATTCGTAGGGATTAAAAACTGCTTTCACAGGGTAGTATAATGTGAAAAATTAAGACTAAGATTACAATCACGATGCCGGCTCAACATTGTGATGTCTGTCAGTCATCGTCTCGATCCAACCCTAATTCATAGATTTTTTTTTCTTCTGGTCTATCTCAATGAAATGCTAAAATGTGATTTGTACAATAAAAGAGTTATTGGTGCTTTCAGTTTGTGGGGGGCACTGATGAAGCAGTGCATGACTTGCAACCTGTCTTTTAAAATTATCCTCATAATTGGATTGTATTTTGCAGTGCAAAGATTAACCAGATATTGCTGACACGCCTGTGGCTCTCCTCACTGTGGTCACTGATGACGTCCCTGCTGCGGTCCACTTCAACCCTGAGAGCATTTCTGTTGTAGTCGAAGAGGAAATTGTGAGTGACTATCCAAAGAAACTAACTTACACATTGACTTTTTTTCAGAAAACAATGTCTTGGTGATAGCAAACCACTGAAGCTGTGCCTAATAGTACTTAGAAGTTTGAATGGACTCATGTACATAAACGGTTTGTTTCTGTGAAATATAGCAATGGCAGGAGATGTTACAAGTTTTGGTAATAATAAAGTTTTCTTAAATAAAACAATGTGACCCAAATCCATTTTTTGCCCATATGAGACTCAGATGTGATCTTTTTGACAGTGTGAACAGGCCAGGTCACATGGAATCTGATCTCTTCCAGTTCGGAATTGGGCCACTTCCATATGTGGTCCAAATCTGATACAGATCGGATCTTTTTAAATGCGACCTCAGTCTGGACACTCAAGATGCATTTGATGCGACTTTGACGTCACTGTAGAGCAGCAGTTCTGCTGCAGACTGAGCTGCCGTGAACGAAAAAGCTCCACAAAAAGCCATTATTAAACATTTGGCTGTCTTCCTTCTCTATCTCGCTATCATCTGTTCACAAATTTCCTTTCTTATACCTAAAATCCACCAGGCCGAAGTTCTCTTCTGAGTTACATACATTCTACTTGTCGGAGCGGACACGGGAGAGAGAGAGAGAGAGAGAGAGAGAGTTGTAGGGCAGATGTGTTGTACAGCACCAGAAACCGTAATGAAAAGAACAGAAAGTTGTGAACACTTAAATAATAATATATATCAATAATTCAGGAAAATATGACCCGTGAGAGGATAACAAAAAACGGGAGTCTCCCGTGAGCTAACCGGAGCTATGTTGCTGTATCATGCCATCATCAGCAGACATTAAAAGGTCATTGGTGACTGTAAGCAGGGCAGTAACCAGTTTGAAACTTTTTAAATATGTTGTTTTCCAGTACAGAGAGCAGTTGTTTTGACACCAGTTTTTTTTTTTAAATATTTTGCTATAAAAGGTAGTTTGGAAATTGGTCTAAAATTTTGAGGGAGGGATCTAAACCTGTTTTTTTTTAACTTGGGTTCACACAAGCAGTTTTAAAATAATCAGTGACACACCAGTAGATAGGATCCATTACTTTGAGTAAAAACTTTGTTGGTACTACTTCAAGGGGGCTGGAAGACACTCATTCGTGATACTGTTAAAGCTCAGACAATGGAATAAAACTGGTCTAAACTATCTTGTTACTGGTAAGGGACCTTGCTTAAGAGGCATATGGGGTAATAGAGGTTCTAATTTACACCACCCTATCAGTAAAATAAGATAAAACAGTTCAAAATCAATATTACCTTCAGCTGAGGCCCAAGGAGGGGCTGGATTTACCATCTGATCCAAAGTCTTAAAAAGAAATCAAGGATTATGCTGATGTTTAGTAATGAGTTCAGAAAAATAGTTGTATGTAGTTGTATTGTAGTTATAGTAAGTATAGTTAGTAAGTATAGTTATAATAAATCCTTCATACTGAGGACTTGCGCTCTGCAATTCTGCATTCCCTTTTGAAGCTGCTTACTAGCTGTAGGCTTAGGCCTAACCTTTAGAGGAGCAATAAAATTTAGTGATGGCAAGCAAATATGATTTTGAAATGGTCAACCAGATCATTGGTGTGGGAATCTGACAGGTATTGGCTTTGGCTCTGAAACAATGTCCAAAACTTTGAAACACTTTGTTCATTAAGGATGCGAGAACATGAGGAGCTTGGTGAGGCATTATGAGTAACGTGTGATTCACAGTCAAAAACTACACTATTACTATTACCACTATTACTGGTCAGATATAATTATCCACTAATTCCACAGAGGAAATGCTAACACCCAGGGTAAAAACCAAGTCCAATATATGACCACGGTTATGTGTTTGTGTAATGGCGTGCCTGGTCTGCTGTCTATCTGGCTGGAGGCACATCCGTTAATGTCTGTGTGATCTGCATTGTGTTCTGTGATTGTGACTGTGCTGACTGAAGGAAGGACCCGGACAACAAACAGCTACTGGTTGCTCCTTTAATGCAGGCTGTATAGCAGTGGTATCTGTACAAATCAGTAGAAAAAAAGAAATGCTCTTTAACAGGCAGTCTCTTCCAACACACACTGTTCATCACTCTCCTCCTCTCAGCGAGCAAAGCACGGATTGAGATCATTTAAACTTACATACATTGTTAAACAGAGAAGCTATGTTAGCTATGTGCTGCAGTATAAGTTTTTAAATGACGTAAAAATAAATGAAATAGAACACATACATTTCCAATACATTTGATTACCGATGGGTTTTAAGAATGCTAAACACAACCGGTAAAATATTTGTGTAAATAATGAACTGACTAAATCAGAAATGCTCTGTAACATGCAGTCTCTTCCACACACGATGTTCATCAGTCTGCTATTAACAAATAAACACAGGAAAAACCGTAGCACTGAAAACCATGTCTCCTATATAACTTGCAAAAGTGTATTTACAAGGTTTATATTTGAACGACACAGCTGCATGTTTACACTCTTAAGACTAGCATTCACTTTATAACGTACAAAACATGTTATGAACTTAATAAAGCAATTAATTCTTAATTCTGCAATATTAATCAGGATTTGTTGAAGTTTCAACAAAAAATGAAAATATAATTTCAACCTGGTTACATTGCCCTTGGACATGTTTAAAGTTAACAGAAGTGTGGCAATAGTTAAAAAGTCAGTCCCATGAACATTGGTAGGATCAACATTAATAAAATCGCCACAAAGAACCCACAGTCATAATTTAAAACAAGAGATTCAGGAAGTTCTGAAAAAAAATCCTCCATGCAGTTTGGGGGGACAATAAATTATAGGAGATATGGTAGGTTGTAGGCCACCATGTTTAAAAGTGAGACCTTTTTCCTATGCACACTCACTAGGCCACCACCACAACCACTGACCCCGGGTTTGCTGAAACAATCATATTGAGACAGACACAGTTCAGCTGGCTATGGTCATTAGTTTGCAACCAGGATTGTGTTAAAATCAGTCATTTCAAATTATTTCAAATAAAAGTCTTACTTGAAAGTGATCTCACGTCAAGGAGTGCCATTTGAAGTGTATGTGTACTGGATGCTTGGAGTTGGTGCATTTGTCTTTAATATTATTATGACTTCTGTGCGGGATGTGCATATTTCAGGTTACTGGTCTAAGCGTGATGATTACAGGAATACAAGTCTTTAAAATAGTGCTGTGAGGAGACTGCTTTACATGCCGGCGGGTGGAGGCAGTTGTCAGTGGCGGTGAGGCAGAGTCCTGTTAAGTGACCGGTGGGTTGTCCAGGTGTGCTGCATGAATGATTAGTCATCCACGTAAGTCACGCGGGGAAGACTGCACCTCATGCTGTATGTGAGCAGCTAACATTTCTGAGCCCAGTCTGTTTGTGTGAAGTCTGTCTATTAAAAAAACACATTCTTTGGCAGAAAATATTAAAACCAGAACTGCCAACCTGCCAACTTTCAATTCAATTCAATTCAATTCAAAAGTTTTATTGGCATGACTGTGAAACAATATAGCCAAAGCATACAACATAACAACAATCAACCCCATACATTTCATTAAAGAATTAACGCATAGTTAATTAACGGGCCCTGGCCCCGCAGAGGGCACATGAGTTGGCCCGGGCCTGCCATGATTAATTGTGCCATAATGACGGGCCCCCAAGCCACAGCGGGGCCCGTGGAGAACAAACGACCATAGTTGTAAAACAAAGGGGCTTGCAGTAACGGAGAATTGAAATGAATGTATGTCTATGGGAGTGTTATTTGATTTCCAAGTAATAGCGGCACCAAGAGGCCGATTGATGCCAAATTTCACACAGCCCAATGGGAGGGCGTGTCAGATAAGGTCCCTAAGTTTGGTGTAGATCGGACATTGCAAAGTAAAGATCTGACATGACATCCTGTTTTTGGCCTTTGTGGAAACATTTCGTTAGCTTGTATTTCGGCCATTTTTTGTCGGATCAAAATTCCCTCTACAAACTTTCTTCGGGTTTGCCCAGAGATGGTCCGTGCTAAGTTTCGTATTGATCGGACTTGTGGCTTTGGAGGAGTTCATTAAAATAGGTTTTGGAGTTGTCGCGATTTAGCAAAATGAAAATGTCATCGCACAGAGGTGTGGCCTACACCATAGGAATCGTCAGCATCCCCCAAACATGTAGATATAAGGCTTATGAATGTGCAATGTAGTGGCGCGTAGTTATGAGGCAAAATGTACTTTGGTTGAAAATCACATTGAAATGAATAGGGTATTTGAGCTTTGATTATAGTGCCACCGTTTGGCCGAATTGCACGAAATGTTTCAGGTGTCATCAGGGCCCCATGGGGAACAATTCCTCCAAATTTGGATTGAATGTGACTTGTGGTTATGGAGATATAAAATTAATGTAAGTCAATAAGATATTTTTTGAATAGAGCCATCTAGGGGCTAACTGTAATTTTGCACAGCCACTCAGGGGGACATGGCACATAAGGTTGTTAAGTTTTGTGTTGATCGGCCTTTCCAAGCCAGAAATATATTATGCTTTGTGTTGTTAGCGTTTCTGCAAATATTTGTTAGCTTATAATCAAAATTCCCTCTCCAAACATTCTTTGGCTCAGTCCAGAGATGGTCCGTGCAAAGTTTGGTGGCGATTTGGTGAAACTAAAACGTTATTGCACAGAGGCATGTCCTATACCATGGGAATCGGCAGCATCCCCCAAACACGTAGACATAAGGTTTATGAATGTGCAATGTAGTGGGCCGTAGTGTGAGGCAAAATGTCCATTGGTTCAAAATCCCATTGAAATGAATGGGGTATTAAAGCTTTGATTGTAGCGCCACCTTTTGGCTGAAGTGCACAAAATTTTTCAGTTGAAGAATTGACCCGAATTTGGTGTCAGTCGGACTTGCAGTTATGGAGATATAAAATGCATGTAAGTCAATGGGATTTTTTGTTGACGTGTTTAATCTGCAAGAACAGCGCCACCTATGGGCATATTTGGGTGATTTTTGGTGCCTGTGGTAAAGGGACCATTCTGAACAATTGGGCACTGTTTTCATGTCAATGAGACTTGTGGTTATAGAGGTACAATTTTCTTGGATTAAATAGCGCCACCTAGGGGGTAGTTGCACCAAATTTTGCACAGGCCCTCAGAGAGGCGTCACACATTAATGGTCAAAATTTGGTGTCGATCAGCCATTGCAAAGCGAGGATCCGACACGATTAGCTGTTTATAGCGTTTTTGCAAACATTTGTTAGCGTATAATTGTGACATTTTTTGTCAGATCAAAATTCCCTCTACAAACTTTCTTCGACTCGGTCCAGAGATTATCCATGCCAAGTTTCATGGTGATCGGATTTGCGGCTTTGGAGGAGTTAATTAAAATAGGTTTTTCAGTTTTCGTGATTTTGCGGGGAAAAAAAGTCCAAGTGGAAATGGGTGGGGCCTATATCAGGAGATTCATATCCATCCCCCGAACGTGTGGATATAAGGTTTTTTTTATATGCGCCCCCGTAGGCAGGAGTTCCAAGGCAAAACGCGTTGACCTTGCTTTAAGCGTCCCCTAGAGGTAGAAGTGTGAGAATTTTTGCTCCTGCGGTCGATGCGGTATGCAGGACCTACCCTGTGAGTTTCGTGTCCGTAGCACTTACCGTCTAGGCTGCAGTAGTAGAATTAGCTGCAGAAGAAAAATCCTAAACAATCCGAGTGAAAACAATAGGGTTCCCAGCTCCACTGGTACTGGGAACTGCGACCCCCATACTGCTTTAAAAAGACCTGTCAGCTCAGAGAATATCTATAACGCGTTTCAAACCAAACTCACCAGTCTGGAGGAGGCCCAGTCTTTCCTGAGTTACAGCCAATGTGCTGATGAAGAGCAGCATTGGCCTGAGATAAGAACACATTACTTGGTGGTTGAACTGCGGGTTTTGTATTAAGTGGTTAGGCCTACTGTATATGGACTGTGGTGAATTGTTTTTCTTGTTGCCTGTAGGTAGGCCCAACTTATGATATTATATGATATCATTTAATGCAGCGGTTTTCAATAGGTGAGGCGCGCCTCCCCTGGGGGGCGCCAAAGAGCGACAGGGGAGGCGCGAGTCAGTTTATAATACGCGACTTTGTTTTTTTTTTTTTAAGTCCCGTCAAAACAGCACGGGTTGTGGGTTGCGTTTTTTTGGGGCTTATTAAAAAAAGGGTAGCTTGTTAGGAAAATCTGACAAGCAACTTTGTTTTCTTTACATCTATCATAGTTGCTGATACTGATTAGCCCACATAAGCAGAGAGCAGTCTGTTTTCTTTCGTTTTGAATGGTTCTGTTTAAAAGTATAATGGTCACGGTTGCCGTTTTGTCAATCTCCAATATATTGATTGACACTGTCTGCTCCCAGCTATAGCCAATCAGTGCAATCATATAAGTGCTGTGGCGTAATTCGTCAAAACATTCAGCTGAATTCGGCAATTTCAGCGTTATGGAGGAGATCCACAATTCCCAGACAATTAAATATTTTTATAAATAGGCCTATGTGAATTAGCTACACTGCACAAACCAAAAGTAATCCTACCCACCGGATGAAGAAGGGTTGACTCTCCCCAGAACATAAAATCTTCATTTTATTTTATTTTCCGTGTTTGAATTTATGAGGAAAAACAATGATACGAACGTGACCGTTCTCTGGAAGCAGCACTAAAACTTTCACAGAGCCTAAACAGAAAGCACAAAGCCTTTCTTTAAAGTGAATTTGAAGAAATAATTTTTTGAAATAATTTTATCTTAATTTAAACCTTTTGTTCAAAAGGTTTTTGATCGCTAAAAAAATTCATGAAAAAATATGTGAATCTGTTCGATCTGAAAACATGCCTTCAATGCAGTTGACTGTTAAATGTTGTGTTCCGTGAACAAACAGCGTTGTCGTTCATTGATCAGGTCGAGCTGTCCATTGTGCTGATTTTGTTCGAGACGCTTTTTCAACCGTCAGGTGTCGTCGTCGGTAGCTTTGGCGCCGATTACACGTTAAAGGGATAGTTCACTTCAAAATGAAAATTCTGTCATCATGTAGGCCTACTCACCCTCAAGTTGTTTCAAACCTGTATGAATTTCTTTCTTCTGCTGAACACAAAGGAATATATTTTGAAGAATGAACCACTGATTTCCATAGTATTTTTTAGTAAGTCAATGGGACCAGTTTACTGTTTGGTTACTGACATTCATCAAAATATATTCCTTTGTGTTCAGCAGAAGAAAGAAATTCATACAGGTTTGAAACAACTTGAGGGTGAGTATATGATGACAGAATTTTCATTTTGATGTGCATCCCTTTAAGCATGTTTTGTTGACTTGTGGTTAGGCATATGCTACTGATGTTCAGTGATTTTAAAAGTAGCCTCAATTAGGCCTGCATGAAGTTGGAAATTATTTGCTGTTGCAAAGAATCATTTATGAATGCACTTTAAAAAAAGAAAATAAAATGTCTTCAAATAAAATTTAAAAAAAGATTTGTTGTTGATCAGACAATCAGTTGTTATTGAAACTCATCATTGCCTGGAACACACAAAAGATGGCATTTACTGCAGTGGCGTGGGTTAGGGCAGGCAGACAGTGTTTTGGGGAAGGGGCTCGGCTGTTTTACCTACTCTAAGGGGAGGCTCACATTCACCCAATTTGAAAACCCCTGATTTAATGTAATGAATTGACTCTCACATTATGTTTCTCTTTGAAATTATTATAATTTTATAATAACATAGGGCTGGCCTACAGAAAAGGCCAGTGTATGGTTGATCTATCTCGTATTGTGTTGGTCATACTCTACAATGATTTATTGCCTCTCTGTTTTGAATAATACAGAAGATAAAGAGCTTATAAAATAATCCCATTCAATTGTAATCGCCATATTGGTTTAAAAAAATTAAATTGCAATTAGATTATTTCCCAAAATCGTTTAAACAGACTCCTTAACTCGTTTTCTACTTCTTACTGTCATCTTGGTGAGTTCTGCCTCACCACTAAAAGAAAAAGCACTCACAGAGATCTCTACATTCAGTTTATTGATCTAAAGTTAACAAAATAATATGCATTGTTTATTTTCTATAGTGGCTATTACGTTTCACATTTATAGACACTGCCCCAGGAATAGAAGAGTAGTTTTAACGTACCTTTGTTCCTTTTTCATGTTGATGCAGCATTCTGCGTTCAGCGTTTGAAAATAATAAACAAAAATCTAAAAAACTTTGGAATTTAACATCGCAACGCCATTAAGGTCACGCTGCCCACATTTGAAGTCGATCGGGTTAAAGCTCTAAGAGGAGTTTGTTAAAGTATGAAGCCTATAAATGAGGTAAGATCAGAAATTCAATTCAATATAGCATTCAATAAATTAGCTCATGGCTCCAAGAGACTTTTCTTTAATTCCCGGCATTTTACACACGCCTACAAAATTAGGTAGCTCTAGGTGTAGCACACCCTCAGGGGCAGATATGACCGTGTTCCGGCCATTTACACAGTACTTCCTTTTTCATGGTGAATCATCAAAATTAAATGCTATGACATGGATATGCCATTTGATCAATCAAAAAAAGGTTCAAGGTTTAACATCGCAAACGTGTTGGGATGGCACAGTCCGCATTTGAAGTCGATCTGATCATATCTCTAGGAGGAGTTTGTTAAACTACCGAGTGTGTATATGGAGAATTCTTGCACATTCAATCCAATATAATCTGTGTATCATTCATTCTTTTCATATTCAATGAAGATTCCAAAATCGGAAAATGAAAAAACGGTTTGTTATTTCGTTATTCGTTTATAAATCTGGTACCAAAAAACAAATAAGGGGTCATTTTTGGTACTTCCGATTTTAATGGTCAGATCAAAAATAGTAAAGAAAACAGAAATGGCTTTATTTTGCTTTCATAATACATTGTAGTTATATGTTTAAAACTATAATACAAAATAACTAATAATAAAACATTTATTTTGTATTTTTTACTTTTTAATTTTCTGACACATGTTTTGACCCGGAAGTGGCTGAACTTGCGCGTAAAGTGTACTCAATCGTTCTGAGAGTGTAGCCAAATTGCTTGAAGTGTTGTGAGCTTGCAACCATGGACCATTATATTCTCTTTAAAGAAAACAAAAGGGTCAATATGAGAGAGGATGATATGACGCAGGACAAAATTGAACAACTGACAAAAAAGAATTTTCCAGGTAATTTTAGATGTAAGACTGTTTAACATTGCTTTTTGCTAACATGCTCCAGCTACTGGTAGACATTTCTCTAGCCGAGCTAGCTTAGGTAACTTAACGTTATGGTAGCTCCTGAAGATCCTGCTGATCTTACATAGCTAGGTTAATAGTTTTAAAATGGATTTTTTATTATGGATGGTTATTATGCCCGACTACATGCTAGCAAAACATAACTTTGATTTTTTTTTATTAATAATGTAGGTATCAGCACAAAGCCTTTATTTAATGGATGAGTCGAACATTGCCATATTCCCATCATCGACGGGGAGCTTCAACACCTTTGAGCTAACACCACGTGCTCATTACGAAGTTAACGGAGAAGGTGCAACCGCAGATGCCAGCACAGCACCACCGCCAGCGTCTTCACCAACCCCATTTGCAGGCGCCACCCAGCGCTTCTCTGTTTCACGCCCAAGTGCTGCTGCTGGTTCACCTGCTGCCTCTGCACCTCCAAGAGCCGCGATGACTCGCTCTTTTCAGAGGTATGTTGAGTTTAATTTATTGTTTTAAATGAACTTGAAAACACTAGGCTACACATATTTTACTCCCAAGATGTCTGGCCATATCGTCTCTTTTCTTTAGTATACTTTTTGGGTGAATATTTGCTAAATGTTATGAAGTTGTACACAGAATAGACTACAGTTTGTATATTGTATTTATATTTATATATTTATATAGTATTTATATTTATATTGTATTTTTTTCTCACTCTTTTGAATATATTCTAGATCTATATTCATTGCAGACTTGGTGAATGCCAAACTAAGACCAAGCAGAATGGTGGTGATCCGTTTCATGGAGAGTGAGGCCACTGTGCAGGGCATACTCAGCAAAGTCCAAGATGCCCTTGTCAGCTATGACCCGTTAATCCTCACAGACGCACAGGGGAACGAAATTCTTGATTCTGAGGGAACAGGAGGTACAGTCATTTTTTTTATTGGTTTTGAATTGCAATGTGTAGAGAACTAAACATTTATGCTCATGTTTTCTGTTCTTATCTACAGTGGATTCTGGTTAAATAACCCTTACATGTACATAGAACAAACTCAACAAGCTAAACAGGTTGCCACAACATGTGCACATTAAGGATCCAACTATAGATCTCATCAAAATGGTTTGAATGTTTTTGGGGTTGTTTGCTGAATCCTCTTACATAACTGCAGTTATAATTGGCTTCCTTAAAGTGGAGATCCAGGCCAGAGAGTTACTTCATTCAAATCTAATTAAAATTCAAGTAAAAAACACAAAATACCTACAAGCAAATAATAATGAAAACACCTCCATCACGTCATACCATCCTTTAACCTTTTAAAAAGTATTTTAATTACATAGTCATATTTCCACTTCCCCGTGTTTTCTGTTATCTATAGTCCATTCTATTTAACTAACCCTACACACAGAATAAACTCAACATAGTGAACATTAAAGATCCAACTATAATTGGATCAAAATCAAAAGTTATCAAAATGGTATTAGTGGGGTTTTTTCGGCTCAATCCTCATTTTATTATGTATAACCTATATGCAAAGTCATTTTGCTGCTTAAAATACATTGAGTGTAAAATCACCTATTTGAAAACAGGCTAATTCTGCCAACATTGTGTGAAAGTGCCATAACAAAGTCTATTTTTTTTTTTTTTTTTTTTTTTTTCCTTTTTTTAACCTGTCCTGCCCAGCAGCCTGGTATACAGTATGGTGAGCTGGATACCGTATTGTGCCAGACAGATTTTACTTTAGCAACAGAGTATTAATATACTCTTTTGTCTTTTTTTTTTTTTTTTTTTTTAAATTATTTATTTAATTATGTATTGATTTGACACCGGGCCGGACAGGGGGGCAAACATGGGGACGAGGGTACAGACAGACAGCACAATGGAAGGACAACACCTGTAAGAAAAGGGGATGGAAAGAGGGAACGATAGGGGACAGCAGAGGGTAACACCAATTGCAGAAAGCAACGAAACCTGTAATAGAACGGGGAGGAGGGCTTGGGGAGGAGAAAGACAACAACAAACAAACCAACACAAACAAAAACAAACAAGCAAACAATAAAAATAGAAATAATAGTAAAGGACAACCAGCCGAACAGCAGCAATAAACAACTAACATATTAAGACAACTAATACAAAAATGTAAACAAGAAACAGTCACGCACAATAAATAAATAAGCAACACAGCACAGCCAGAGAGCTGGAGTAATAACAATTAATTTAAACAAGTAACTGAAAGAAAAGCATCAGGAATAATTCTACATGTGACAACGCCGATTTTTATTTAATGTTATTTTATTGTGTCTATGTGTTAGACTGTGTATGCCTGTGGGTGAATGTATGTGTGTGTGTACGCATGAGCCTATTAAAGAATGTAGTTGTTAGCGATAGTGAGACGCCATAACTGTGACACACCGACCCCCCAGCAACAGGCAGGCAAGAGCCCCAGTAGCAAATAGGGGTGGGAGAAAGAAAGATGACTTCCAGATGCACCGCGATGCAAACGCGGAAGACCCCGACCCAATCAACAGATACCCAAAAAAAATAAAATAAATAAATAAAAAAAATAAAATAAAAATAAAATAAAAAATAATAATAATAAAAAAAAATAAATAAAAATTAAATTATGACCATCCAAATGCCAGTTGACAGCGCAATGCCGACGGAAGGCAAGAGGCGTAACCCGCGAGGAGCAGCGCCGGGCCGACCGCGCGCACACACAACACAGGCCAGTGCCCCCCCCACTCAGCGCGCGACCGACACGCAGCAAACAACCAAAATGCCCAAATGCCACGCAATCATCAACACCAACGCACAAGTGACGAGCCCAACGCGCACCGCGCGAGCACGGCGACACCAACGCCGGCAGCCCCGCGCCCCCGCGTGCGAGGCCGGGCAAACGAGAGAGCGAGCAGCAGAACACGACAGCGACAGCCAGCGGAGAGAAACACCAGCAGCAAGTCCCAGCCCGGGAGCAAACGCGCCGCGCAGATCGCCGTGCACCCGCCAGCAAGGGTCCGCCGTCCCCAACCGCCAGAAAACCGAGGCCGCCCGCGCCAGCCAACACCCCACATGCACAGCAACACCCCAGGCCACCGTGCAACATCAGCCAAACCAGCAGCGAGGCAAAATCAACCAGCCCAGCTGCATTCCACCACCAACCCACCCACACGCCAGGGGACCGAGGCTCCAGGCACAGGCCCAGAACAAACCGGAGCACAGCCCCACCACGCACCCATACTGCACATTCCGAAAACTAACTTTATACCTTAATATCCAGAGGGGTCCAACAACCGGTCGACAGAGAAATAGGGGAGCATGGATCTGAGGCCAGCAAAGCAAACCAGGGATGCAAACCGCCCCCCCCCCAAGCCAAGCCAACGAGGAAATGCCTCCCACGGACCCCAATGCACAAACCAAACCCCACGCAGTCATCCAGAGACCCTGTATAGGGAAGGGAGGAGAGAAGAAAAAAAACAAAAAAAAACAAAAAGAAAATAAAAAGTAAATAACCCACAATGCATCAAGATGCATCACCCTACAAACCCACCACAGCCCCCCAAACTGCAACCGATCCACGCGCACAGCACCCAGGGACCCCCACGCCCAGCAGCCAGGGCACCCCAGACCACACGTCCCGGGGGGAAGCTGCACCCCGCCCCAACCCCGCCCTATCAACACGGGAGAACCAGGACAACAGTCCCCCCGCCCAGCCGGAGGCACCCCCCCAGCACGCAGGCAAAGCCAGCAGCCCCCGAGCCCCGCAAATCCGAGGCCGATCTCGTCCCCGGACGGGGGCCCAGCCCCCGCAGTCAACCTCCCCCAAGGAGGAGCACCAAAATACACCCCGACAACACTGGTCATGCGCCCCAGAGGCTCCCGAATGCCCCCACTGTGGGAGAGCCGGCAGAGGGGAGCAGCAGGAGCCCCACCCCTGCCGAGGAGGGGTGGGGCCCGAGTCCCCAGAAGCCCGAGTCCCCAGAACCCCAGGTCAGAGCGAGCCCCCAGGCCAGAGGAGCCACGCCCCCGCAACCAACCCCAGACCAGACAGGGCAGACACTAACCCCACGGCACCCCAGACGCCCGGGGGCTCCAGGGGCAGGGGACAGGTTCAGTGAGAGTCCCCCCACTCCCTCAACCCCTCTGCCTTCCTCTGTAAATGTTTGGTTGTTGTTGTTTTTTTTGTTTTTTTTGTGTTGGATGCATGTCATGAATTGTGAAGTGTTGTGTGGTGAGGTAAAGATAAGGTGTGTGGTGACTAAGGTGCAGTTAAAATTGGAGGGTAGTAGTGACACAGGGACCCCATAACTGTCAGGTAGTGGAGCCCCTGCCCCTCCCACCCCCATGCCCTCTGTGTCTAATGTGTAATTAAAATTGAGGGGCAGCCAATGGGGAGGAAGGAGGGCAAGGCCGCAATAAAGCAGCCCCACCCACCAAATACCCCCAGCCTGCCCGCCCCCCAGAGTCCTAGGAGTGTATGTAGTGAGACATTATCAAAGGGGGAGAGGGTGAAGGAGGTCGAAGGGAGGCTAGAATAGTCCTCCCCACTCCCCAAAGTCTATTTTTTTAAATGAAGGTAGAAACAGTGGACATCAAGAATACTAGAAAGAAAAGAGTATGTAACAGACATATTCATGAATGATAGTCTACTATTCGGATTTTGTAAAGCATTTAACTAGTAACCATTTCCTCAGGCCTCCAAAGACACGCGCATATTACCCAGTCCCAAGAAGAAACATGCTTTGTCTTAAGTGTAAACACTGCTGAAATCATTCTAAACACACTATTAGGTCAATTCTATTTTGTAGAAGGTACAACATTAATGGTCAACCCCTCATTTGTATATTATGAATGTCCTGTGCATTTCCTATTATAGTACTAATGATTGTGCCCACCCCACAGGTTCCATCTATTGGAAGAAGAATGCCCGCAAAGTCCTTGCTGTAGCAGAGAACAAATTTGTGGAATTGCAGAGTGGCAAATGAAGAAGATCAAGGTAGCTACCCTTAAATATTAAACAGAGTACTTCATTTAAATTACACAAAACAAATTATCTGACTATGTTAAGTCTTTTTTTTTAAGTCGAAAAGAGGATGAAACTGCAGGCCTGCAGGACATCTATGAAAAGATAGAAGAGGTGATACTTGCTGCCCAGAGTCTTCCGGAGGTGACCTTGACAATTAAAAGGCTTTCTGAGCTGCCCATCAGTGAAAGAGTGACATACATCTTGATAGAAGCACAGGCAGAGCACGTGCGAGCTGCTTTCAACTGTACTGTGTGCAAGGGTATGCAGATATTTTAAACTTTTAAACTGCTCTATAAAACTGTCAACAAAACCTATAGTGGAGTTTGTTCATTTATCTCTCATGCCTATCTTGCAGGGCCAGTGAGTAAGCCAGTTCTTTCCGCCTGCTGTAAAACCCTCCTAGGATGCAAGGTCTGCATTGACCAGTGGCTTCAAAATGCATCGCAGTATGTAAGTGTAGAGAGGAAAACTTCAGAACTTGTTAGCCTTAAAGGATATCATAAAAGTGGATTAAGTGCTGCATCAGTGGATCTAAGTTTGAGTTACAGTGTTCAGTTAAACGTAGTTTTGTTATAGTGCTACTTAAATGTTTACAGTAACACAACCCTAGGACTGGGATAGTTACATACATAACCTTACTATGCTTGTCTTTTAGATAAGTTAATAAGATAGATCACTGCATCTTTAAAAGGTGAAAGATTTTTGTTAACTGCGCTGTTGAACAGATCTGCCATGTCAGGGTAAGTTTCAGCAAAAAGACGTTCAACCGTAGCCTTCTCTTCTTCTGTTGAAAAGGGGTCTGTTCCAAATGACGACTCTCTTGCTAAGGTGCCTCCCAGTTCCTCAGCGTAAAGGTCGGCTCCTTCAGGTGCCGGAGGCAGTAAGACCTGTGAGACCTTTTTAGGGCACCCACCCCCTGCAAGTTGATTGGGGACACCTTTTCCTGCAATTGAATTGTTCAGATGAGTACAATACACCTAATAAAAGTGTCTGGATCATATAATGTTCTTTTTAAATGGTTTTTAACATACTGGGGATTCTGTGTTCATTCCAGGCATCCACAAGTCTGTTCATACCAAGACGACAAAGTTGACCAGTCAAGTTAGACACACAGAATCTGCTGATGTTACAGTCCATGTCGAGAAGTTCTTGGTCAGTCAGATTGATCAGAGCCTCCTTCAGTGGGTAATTGACCCTGTTGTTTACTTCAGGCCACATCCGCTCAACTTTATGATTCTAGTAAACAACAGACAACCACATATTTTAATGTGTGTAAGTGAACCATAGCTTCAGGGGGGAAACTGTTTTAAAATGGTCAATATCGGGGCTCCGGAAGATGGCGGCGTAGCAAGCGGTCGACTTTGTCGAGCTGCGCACCATATATTTTATATCTGAGCAGAATACCACCCTCTTACTACGACTACCCAACTAAATGTGGTAATACAACGCCGATAAACACTCTTCCGACTCACTCCAGCGCAATGCCGCCCAAAATCCTAAAGAAAACTAACAAAACCTGCGAAGTAGAGTCTCAACTGGCTGACACAGGTAACATGGCTAATACTGGAGCTAGCTGCTAGCTGCCAGTGGCTGGTGGGGCCACCACACTCGATCCTGCTCTCCGCCAAGTTATTGAGGAAATCACTGGGAACATTTCATTAGTTATTTCCCAGAAAGTAGACACTCTGACTGAAATGCTTAAGAGCCAGGCCACAGAGATAAAGGAGCTGGCCCGACGCACTACAGACGCGGAGGACAGGATTGCAGCTCAGGAGGACGCCCTGGACCAGGCTACGGCCCGCATAAAAAAGTTGGAGAAAGAGGCCCTCACTATGGCACAACGAATTGATGATATTGAAAACAGAGGCAGGAGAAAGAACATTCGGGTGCTTGGTTTAAAAGAGGGCATAGAAGCTGGCCCTGGAGCCCTAAAATTTTTTGAAAAATGGCTGCCCGAATTTCTACAAATCGAAACCAAGAACGGCCGGATCAAGCTCGAGAGGGCGCACCGCACACTGGCTCCACAGCCCGGGCCTACACAGAGACCAAGACCGGTGCTGATCAGATTTCATAACTACCGAGATCAACAGCAGGTCCTCGAAGCCGCGCGGCGTGCGGGGAGCGGAGACCAGCCCCTGATGTATCAGAACTCTAAGATCATGTTCTTCCAGGATTTCTCGGCAGACACCGTGCGCAGGCGGAAAGGATTCGATGCGGTAAAGCGACGGTTGCGGGAGGCAGGCATCCAGTACTCCCTTCTCTACCCGGCCAGATTGAGGATCGCACGCGATGGGGAAGCAAAGATTTTTGTCTTGCCGGAGAAAGCAATGGAGTTTGTGGACAGTTTAGGCTGAAATAACATCAGCGGAAGATCATGGCGGCAAACGCTCTGGACCGGACGGTGTCAGAGCTCTGATTTCTAAGTACCGTATGTTTTGATTCTTTTTGTTCCCCTCTTCACGCATAAGGATAAATGATGTGAATAATTGTGATTATGACTCTTTTAAATCTGATCTGCTCAGTTGTATTTTCTTGTGATGTTTAGTGGTGCGCGGCAACGATAGACAGGTGATGGACTTTCTCTTTTGGGTTTGTGTACCTGTGTGTGTTCTCACCAGGGAGGTGAAACACACGTGCTTGGTTGAGGAAGGGATGGCCCCCCGCAGGTTTAGGGGGAAAGCGCGCCCGGAGTGCGCACTTTTTTGTTTTATTTTGGTTCTAATTTGTTGGTTTTGGTTGGTTCCTGCTCAGCTCAGCAGATTGCAGTCCTTGTATGTAATCACTATTTGGGTGGCATTGCATTATGATTCTGGATTATAAATGCTAAGAATATGTACATGGAACATTAAGGGAAGTCACTCACCAATTAAAAGAAAGAAGGTCCTTTTAGCCCTTAAGAAGGAAAGCGTAGATATAGCGCTGCTGCAGGAGACACATTTAAATGACTCCGAACATTTAAAATTGCAACAATGCGGTTTTGAACATGTTTTTTTCTCCTCTTTTACGACCAAAAGTAGAGGAGTTGCAATTCTTATTAAGAAATCAGTGCCCTTTAAAGTCATAGAATGTATCAAAGACACACATGGGAGGTACGTACTTGTCAGAGCGACGGTAAATGGGGAAGAATTTGCCATATTGAATGTTTATTTTCCAACGGGCCACCCTATTACCTTCTTAACGGAAATAATGGCAAAACTTGCAGGGCTCTCTCCTGAAAATGTTGTTGTGGGAGGCGATTTTAATTGTCTTAAGAATCCATTGATTGATAGGCTCCCCATTAGCCCCCTTCCCATTTCAGGGAAATCAAAACAGATTTTTGATCTTTTGAGGAGGGGTTTGTGGATGTATGGAGAAAACTCCATCCTGCTGGAAAGGAATATACTTTCTACTCCAACCCCCACAAATGCCACACACGTATCGATTATTTTTTTCTCCCTAAAACTATTTTAAGACAGGTTGCCTCCTGCAAAATAGGACACATTGTTGTATCTGACCATGCTGCAGTGTATCTAAATTATACCTTTAAAAATGCTAGGGTTCAATCAAATCACTGGAGAATAAATCCTTTAATTTTAAAAGATGAAAAATTTGCGGAGTATTTTAGAACAGAATTCAAACAATTCCTTGCTGTCAATTCTCCTTCCGCTAGCAGCCCCTCCTTGCTCTGGGACACAGCTAAGGCATTTAGCAGAGGACTAATAATATCATATACATGTAGCAAAAAACGAAGAATTGCAGAACAACAAAACATTTTAGAAAGAAAGCTTAGACTCGCGGAAGAAGAATATATAAAAAAACCTACGCGGACTAAGTTGGGGGAGCTCAACGCTATCCGGTGCTCACTGAATACATTACTGACGCAGAACGCTACAGACAAAGTCAAATTTGCTAAACAAAAATTGTTTGAATACGGGGATAAACCAGGTAGATACCTTTCCTATCTTGCAAAAACACGGAAGACTTCCCAAACAATCGCTTCAATTTCTGACCGGAGGGGTTTATGCTCTACAGACCCAGAGAAAATAAACGCAGCTTTCTGTGAATTCTACAAAAATTTGTACCAATCTGAACAATGTGACAACTCTCAATCTTTAATGGAAACATTTTTCTCAAAAATTAAGCTGCCCAATTTGCCAGAGGACAGAAAAAAAGATCTAAATGCAGAAATATCGGAGGCAGAGGTGGAAAGAGCCATCAGATCCCTACAGGGAGGGAAGGCACCGGGCCCGGATGGCCTCACTTCGGAACTCTACAAAGCATTTATGGACCTGCTGTTAAAGCCCTATCTATCCATGCTGAATGACTCATTTGGTAACGGTGTCCTTCCCCCTTCCCTCCGGGAAGCAAATATATCCTTAATTCTCAAGAAATCAAAACCTCCAGAAAACTGTGGCTCTTACAGACCGATTTCATTACTCAATGTAGATTTGAAGATACTGTCCAAGATTCTAGCAACACGCTTGGAAAATATTCTACCCCTTTTGATAGGGATAGATCAAACGGGTTTTATCAAGGGTCGTAATTCCTGCAATAACCTCAGACGCCTCTTGAATGTGATTCAGCTGTGCCATCAGCGGGCAGTGGATGGTCTTGTGGTGTCCTTAGACGCAGAGAAGGCGTTTGACCGCGTGGAATGGTCATATCTTTTTCATACCCTGCATCAATTTGGACTGGGCCCCAACTTTATCAGCTGGATTAAAGTCCTCTACAGTCGTCCCTTAGCTGCAGTTATAACAAATGGGGTTAGGTCTAGAAATTTTGAGGTAGGAAGGGGAAACAGGCAGGGCTGCCCCCTTTCACCTCTTCTATTCACTCTTGCAATCGAACCGCTGGCTGAAGCAATTCGTAGTGACCCCACGGTGTTCGGTATCAACACTGATCGGGGGACCCATAGAATATCTTTATATGCCGATGATGTTCTGTTGTTTCTCTCCAGACCTACCACTTCAGTCGAAAGAGTCATTGCAGTCATTAATCAGTTCGGGTCCTTCTCGGGATACAAAATAAACTTCTCCAAATCCGAGGCCATGCCCTTGGGTAAACAGCTCTATGTCCCTAATTCCCCTTTTAAGTGGTCCCCAGCAGGATTTAAATATCTCGGCATATTCGTTACACCTCTTTTCGATCAGATGTTCAAAACAAACTTTGTCCCATTATTTGAAAAAATTAAGCTAGACCTTGAACGCTGGAATTATCTTCCCATATCATGGCTGGGCAGAATCTCGCTTCTTAAGATGAACATTCTCCCTCGCTTGTTGTACCCAATTAGGATGATTCCTATTTTGTTTACTCAGAGATGGATCCAAAAATTAAAGAGTTGGTTTGGTTCCTTCATCTGGGCCAAAAGAAGGGCATTCATAAAAATGTCAACACTACAGCTACCAAGAAACATGGGCGGCTTAGATCTTCCAGACCTCAGAAAATACCAATTGAGCTCTCTTATTTTATATGCCCGAGAGTGGATATCTGGAAACTCCTCCACAGTGTGGCTGGATATAGAAGCCTCGTTATGTGACTGTCCTCTTAAAACCTGCTTTTTTTGAAAAATATAAAAACAATAAGCAAATACTGTTACAATCCAATCACTGTGAATACAGTCAAGGCCTGGAGGGCGGTTCAACACATCGAGGGAAGAACCGGGAAGACATCCCCATTTACACCCTTTGTCCAGAACCCTGACTTCCTTCCAGGTATGTTAGATGCAGGTTTTGGGGAATGGGTGGCTAAGGGTGTTTCCTCTCTGGGCTGTCTTTTTAAGGAGGGGATCCTCATGTCTTTTGATCAAGTTATGGAAGCCTTTGGCGTAGGGAAAAATAACCTCTTCCGTTTCTTCCAGCTAAGGGACTTTATTAAAAAAGAAACAACTCTAATCAGGGACACTGAGATTGTGGGCATCGAAAAACTGTTCTTCGAACTTCGTGAAGTGTCACTCAGCGTGTGCTACAAAACATTAAAATGCTATAAATGTCACATACCAACTCTGGCCCAGGCCTGGGAGGAGAGCTGAATATCGAGATCACTGATGAAATGTGGAGCAGTATTTGGAATTCTGCCAAAAAATTACTATTTGTAATCGCTCCTGGGCATTGCAACTTAAATTAATACATAGGGCTCATTTGGCCCCAAACAGGGTGTCTAAATTTAAACCGGGGTCTTCTTCATTGTGTCCAAAATGTAAAATAGAGGAAGGCAGCCTCACACACTGTCTTTGGTCATGCCCCAAGATCCAGATATACTGGAAATCTATTCTGGCTGAGATTAGGAAAATTTTCAAAACTAACATTGATCTTGATCCAGTGTCTCTTCTCCTTGGTCTACCAAATGAACATATCCAAAACCAAAATAGGAGTAAGTTGTACAATGTTCTAATTTTCTGTGCCCGAAAGAATATTTTATTACAATGGATTTCTAATAAATCTCCTACAATTTTTGGGTGGAAGAAGCTCGTTTTGGAATATATCCCTCTAGACTTTCTAACATGCCTCGTCCACTCTAAGACTGACGTTTTTGGACGCATATGGAAGCCCTTCTTGGACTATGCTGAAGGACACGTGTCTACCATCCTATCCTCGAGCATTTATGAATGTTTAGATGTGTACTATACAACGATGGAAGTATGTATGCCCCCCATCTTATATTTCTTTTTATCTCTGGACTGCACTGCTGAGCTTTTGTTCTGTTTTGTTTTGTGTTTTGTAGGTGTTGATGTTGTTGTTGTTATTAAACTAAAAAATGACCAATAAATATATCTACAAAAAAAAAAAAAAAGGTCAATATCAGATCTATTCGCGTCAGTAAGAAGATGAAGGGGCTCAGAACTGCCAAAATCCAATCCACAAAAAGTGATATGGGTGAATGACTTAATATTGCTAAACATGACATATTTTAAGGTCTACTTACAACTCCAAATTTCTTACCTTTGTTGATGTAGTTTGGCAGTATGGTGGTTTGTCCTGATTGTGCCTATGGGGAGCAAGGATTTCCTGAATAAAAAGAGACAAGTAGAATTCCTTGCCGTGGTCGACTCACCTGATCCCGCATTCCGTGGTTGACAACAGCCGCCCTGGATTGTAGACACATACGAAAGAGATTATAATTTATCAGAATTGAGGACTATGTGTCTTTGCCTATGCCACAAAATGGCACTTAAAAGCTAACAACAATACTATTTATGCTTTCAAATGAACAAACAGAACAAATTACTAATACAAATGTGTAGAGTAATAGAACCAAAACAAACCTATAGACTTCCTCATAATGGTGAGGTTGTTCTTCACTGGCATTGTTGCATGAGCCACGATTTTGCTACTGTACCCATCCACTGCAATAACATGGGTCACCCCAAACATAGCTAATTTCTCGTTTTGATCTAAATGGAGTTTATGACCCATGTAGGCAGCATGGTAGGGCACTAGGTTAAAGTTCCGCAGACCCTGTAATGTGAAATGAAACAATTTTGACAAGATTAATTATTTGACAATTTCATAACTGCCACCCACTGTCATTTCACATGGCTAAAACATTTAGTTATGCATGTGCAGTGGTTTTTAACCTTAGGGGAAAGGCTCCCCTGTGGGGTTGTAAAGCCACTCCAGGGTTCATGGATGTTGGGCTTCTGAGATTTTGCCTTTAATATTCAAAAGGCAAGGTAATTGTGTTCTTAAGTGACACTTGTGTTATGTCCTACATAGGTCACCTAATAAGGAGCACTGATACTCTGAATAGGCCTAAACAAGTTTAGGTTTAACGGAGGACAACTTGATAAAGTTTGTTAGCCTCGGTTTGATGCTTCATTGTTTCTTCATTATTTCAGAAAATATTCATATTAGAGTTGGGTATAG
Organism: Lepomis macrochirus; assembly: GCA_024633595.2. Taxonomy (NCBI): domain Eukaryota; kingdom Metazoa; phylum Chordata; class Actinopteri; order Centrarchiformes; family Centrarchidae; genus Lepomis; species Lepomis macrochirus. The sequence goes on from JALXJV020000008.1 coordinate 36,580,721, forward strand.
CCTAAATTACCCTGCATCTCGCTTCATGGTAGGGTCTTTCAATTCCACGTAGAATTCGTCCAACACGATTCTCTGCAGCAAAAAGCTGCCAGGTAGCCAGTCATCAATTTTCTGCCGAAGGTCGGTCCAGTCTACAGAAGATGAACTAAGTTAAGAAGCCTGTTAATATAAAAGACAACTTGGTTTTTCCTGACAATTGCTTACCTCGGCAACTGCAGTCGACATCTACTTCCAGCTGCGCATCAGATTTTCCCCGCTTGAGTTTGTGACCATCACAAAATCTTCGCACACTCATCACGGAGCATCCACGTCCCACGCCAAGATCTGTAAGGTGCTGTGAAATGTCAGCATGAGTTGCATGCCTTCTCAACATATCACTAATTATATCAGCGTATGCCTCAAGGGAAGCCATGCTAGTCATTCACCTCGTCAGATTATTCAAGATGATTAACCCCGCCAGGTCATATAGTTCTTCCAGGTCAACAGCATCACCATCCTTAGGAATTGATTTGAATGAGGTTCTCTCATTTTTGCATTTTCCCTTTTTATATGAATCCAAATTAATATTCATTTGATACATAGAAACAAGAAAGGGGTTAATATTTATTTTTTTAAATCCTAAATTATATTTAAAAAATCAAATTTTCATTAAATTAGTGACTACAGATTTTAGGAAAATCAAATACCACTTGTTTTTGGTTTTTCATTTCACTTCCAAAAATATAATGAATGAACGCATAAGTACACTGACCAAATTGGTCAACTAAAAGTCTAAATTGGAAACTAAAAGTCCAAATCGAAAACTAAAAGTCGATGTCGAAAATTAATTTGGTATTTAGGATTGGGTAACTGGTATTTAGGATAGGGCATTTTGTATTTAGGATTGGGGATATGGGGATTAAGGTTTGAGAATTTGGGGATTGAGGCATTTGAGGATTTGGGGATTTAGGATTGGGCATTTGAGGATTGAGGAGCGTATGCAAATAAGGAGGTGTGGGCCAACTACTGGAGGCTGGGTTTGAAATGGCTGGTGCGCAGAGGCACCTTATGGACAGCAGAGGGAGCACACTGGCAGGGCACACTGGCAGGGCACACTGGCAGAGCGTCCTCTTCACGGTGAGCAGTTCAAAACCACATTGGTTGCCACAATGGCAAAGCCAGAGCTGGTATGCTTGTTGATACAGGCGCTGGACGTTTTGGACAAAGTTTCCAGTGACGGTGGAGAGGCTTCTTCCTCTATGAACACCTTTCCAACACCGAATGGTCTAAACGCAACTCCGAGCCCACCATGCTGTTCAAGGTAAGTTACATTAATGTTAGAAAAATGTTAAAGGCAGGGTAGGTAAGTTTGAGAAACTAGCTCAAAAGGCCAGATTTTTAAAAGTATCCAACAGAGAAACTCCCACCCCCTCCCTTCTGGGCTCCTTCCAAAGCCACGCCCCCATAACACGTGAACGCGCGTTACGGAGTGCTGGACGAGCACAGGTAGCAACAGGTAGCTGTGCTAACAGCTGCGGTAACATCGGGCAAAGCTAAAAACAGGCCGATGCACATTTTCCCGTTTCCATCAGTTACACTATACGAACATGAATTTTGTGTTAGACTCGTAACATGTTCGTTGTTTTGCATGTTAGAGCTTCCACTGTAACAGCATTATTGTCTCTGATGAGGACTGCTCTCCAGAGCCAAGCACAGACCGGGACAAGACCGGGACCGGCCCGGGGTCGAGTCAAGCAGAGGAGGGAGGGACGAGGTGCAAGCCGAGCAGCACATACCTGCGTCGAGCTTCACACTCCAACAACGGCATATGAACAGGTATATAGATATTTTAATATTAGTCTGTTATCTCCCAGTGTGCTTGTCTCAAAGTTTGTCTGGTGTTTCCCCCTCAGCCCTTTGGGTGTCAAAAATAGTGCTGTGTAATCACTATTATTACTTTTTTTTATTATTGTTTACTGATTAGAACAACTACAGCTGGGCTCATCTGTGTCATGTACATTGACCTGGTGTGTAATGTGGACTCAGAAGTCCTGTTAGAGAACAACAAGCCCCTGTTCAATAAAAATATCTGATCATGTTGATGAATGTTCTGTCCAGTTACACAGATCTTTTCCATTTGGAGTTCTAACAACTATATATTCCTTTACAGACCAGAATCTGAGGACTGTGGACAACATCCAGACTACAGTGTTTCCATGCACCACACATGGCTGATCTTCAGACCCAGGACAGAGTAACATACAGTTCAGTCAGGCAGCATACACAGTTTGTAGTGTGGCAGTGTGGAGAACTTAGAGTCGTGATGTTTCTAGAAGATATGCAGCTGTTCTCCTGATCCATTAGGACAATACAGAGGTTTAATCCTAGCAGGGTGGAAGATGTAATGTCACTGACTGCTACACAAATAATTCCCTCTGTGTGGATGAATACCTGTTCATTGTTAGTTTTATTCCCAGGAGGGTAGAGAAAATACAAAGTACGTTTCCCTGTTCTGGATAATATTTTCATTCTTTTTTAAATAAAACATTGAAAATGATAAATGCCTTTTCTTTACACTTGCAGCATAAACAATCAAGCTACTACATTTTGTCTTATGTCTCCAATAATGACATCCAAATGTGGTATAACACTTGTTTATTGTTATTAAATACTACAACCTATCACAAATAGATCATTTTAAACATTTTTAACAATGAGTATATACAGGAATCGATAGTGTCCACAGGTGTCCTGAAATATATCACAATCACCTCTCTGACATGATTACCACATTTCAAAAACAACCATATTACTTTTTGATTTATATTTTGCTGTATGTAGTAACACAGTTGGGGCAGGGACACCTGACTGAACCCCATGTTGACAGGGATCATTAGGTCTCCTGGTTCTGCCTCTAAGGCATCTCCTCAGTGGTAGGCAACTGTCGGCGGAGGAGGAGGAGAGCACACTGGATGTCTTTGTTATACACCTTGCTTTACCTGATACTACAAAAAGGATCAAGTTAGTGAAAAGTTTGTAATACCTGACATTATTCTCTTTAGAGAGCAGTTGCATTTCCACATAAAATGCAATCAAAACAATAAAAACAACATCTGTATTCCTTATACTGTTTAATATTTGACTCATCACTTGTAAATGTATGGAGTAAAATGCAGAGGAGTACTCATAATGCAACATACTGAACTGTGTCATCAGCTTTTCTCCTGGCTGGACTGTAGACATGGTGCTTATGATCCAGGCCAACCAGCGTGGTCCTTTCAGTGTATACTGGTGAGAAGCACAGGGATATGACAGACTCCAAATCTGCAGGTGACCTGAGGGCACAGTGGAAATAAAACATACAGGACTTTTTTACTTCTGGTAAAATAAGTAATGACATCAACAAGTAACAGCAGCAATTACAAAAGGTTTTCACACAGTAGGTTTAGCGATGAACAATGTCAAACTAACGTTATATTATATTATAGGTAGCTTATATACCAGAAACACAGATACCTTTAGCCATCATTGTTTATGTACACTAACGTTGACATGTATCTCATAACTACAAACACACAGCTACATCATCATATTTGTAAAAGTAGCATTCAGTCAAACATCAACTGCAGACAGAAGATAATCACACAAACCGATTAGATACAAGCTGTAAAGATAAGGCAAGGTTAGGTGTAAACATAGTTAGGCCCTATAATAATAAACCTATATCGTGAATAACTACACCGGTGCAGTCTTACATTGTCTTACCTCATGTTAGCGTCGGAAAACAGCTCGCGCTGCTGTTTTCCAGCTCACCTACAGCTGGATATAATTCATCGTCTCTGGCTCCTACACCAGCCTGCACTTGTACCAGCTGTTAGCTCTATGCTAAGCACGTAGCTACCGTTAGCTCTATTCGTAGGTAAGTTAGCTATTTGCTAGCGATGAAAGTAACAAATTACCATCAAAATGATAAAAGCCAGATTACCTGTCCAGCAGAAATAAAGCCACCACGCTGTGTCAGCCCCTCGGTGTTCCTCAGTTGTCACTATCGTTGAAAAGCCACGCAGATATTAGCTCCGGTCGGTACGACCGCTTCGCTCGGCAGGTCTGAGCGAGCTGACCGGGTGCGCGCATCGGGGCAGCTCATGTAGCAGCGAGGGAGAGTGACAGTCAGCCAGCTAATCATTGCATTCGGTCCGAATGGAACGAGTGGCTGTGTTTAATGCAGCCCTGAGAGGACTACAGACAGCCAATTTTTATACTCTCTTTTTCAGTGCACCTAACTTTTTAATATGCATTGGTGTATATAGACAGTTTCAACAAATATGACAAAAAGTGTTTTAGAAGCAACTTGCCTACCCTACCTTTAAGTGCAGTGTGTATATTTCTTGTCCAAGTCAAGGTACAGTCAAATATTAAGAGTTTAGAGAGTTGTGGTAGGCGTTTGAGGCAATTCTTTCCAATTTAAATTTTCCTCTAACTGATACTAGCTAGCTACTAGCTTACAGCAACACTAATTTTAGGCCACGTGTTGAATAAACGTTACTGTTACAGGTTAGGGAAGTTAACTTTACACAGAAAGTAACTGTCAGGGTTTTGGTGTCATACTGTGGTTTGTTTATAGTTACTGGTACAGTATGTTAGCGTTACTTAATTGGATACTGTAAGACACTATGAATTTCATTAAGGTTTTGCCATGAAAGCCAGACGGTAAAGTTACCCGTGGGGTAACGATAGTAAAAGTATTTAAAAAGTCTTAACGTTACATTTTATAGAGGGTTTTCACTGACGTCACGTTCTGGGCGGTAACCCGGATGCGTGGCCATTTTGGAGGCACTCGGTGAAAACAAATGAACGGAGTACAATGGAGTATTATGCGCTTTGGATACATTAAGTGAATGTAGCCATGTCTAAACAACAGGAAAGCTCATCAAAACGCGTCCAAGATGCAAAGGCATATAGGGAAGGACTTGGACCACAAGAAAAGGCGCGATATTTCGAGAAATTACGATTTATTGGCGGTGCAGATCCCTACGAGTTAGCTCCCTCTTCTTGGATCCGTGACGACCCGGTGATTCTTCCTTCAGTTGCATATCCCAATATAGTCAACTACCTGGTTTTCTCGCCGAGCCCATACATAATCCTACAAAGGTTTGAGTTAGTTGGCAAGTTTTACACAAGGCTTTCATCTACCATGGCCACTGTGTCCTCACAACCTGGAATATTTGCCTCCGCTGAATCACATGGCTCTGATTGTGCTGCAAGTGCCAGTGACCAAGAAAAAACCTGGTGCTTCTGTGGCCAGGTTGAGTTTGGAAAGATGATTCTATGTGATAATGCAAAATGTCATATTAAGTGGTTTCACTACACGTGCATTAATATTGAGATTGCACCAAAGGGAAAATGGTGCACAGTGCCAAAAGCTACCCAAGTCTCTGCCAAAAAAAAGGAAAGAAACAAAACAAAAAATAAAACTTTTTTTTAGTTGGCTGCTGTGAAGTTTTGCACTTCATGCAGTTTGTTTTAATGTAGATTAAATTATATTTATTTTTAATTATATTCATTTAGAATTGTGCACCTTTTTTGAAAATGTGACATGTTCTTTAAATATTTTTGGCATTTGATTTCAAGTTGGTGAGATTTTTGTAAAGCTATGCTGACAAAAAAAAGTTATACTCAAGTTACATACAAAATTGTGTTTACAGTTAGTGTATTGCTCTATATTATAATTTGTAATTTATAGTAGTGTATAGTTTATAAGTGTTCTGATAAGTGTGTTTTTCATTTAAAAAATCTGTGTTCTGATGATAGTGATATGCTGTGTGTTGTCGTCCAGAACAAAATAATAATAATGACTTCATGACTGTAAATTAACAATCATTTATAGATCATTTTAGGCTATATAGACAAGTCCAGGCATGCGTTAATTTATATTTTTATTGGCAAAGTGCATATAAAAATATACTTTAGTCAAAATCAACTACTGATGGACAAAGGTTCACCAAAGCACAACAGACAAATCTAATCTTATCTATGGTACAATATCCATCACTATCTTTGCACATCAAGAAATCAATTGGCAATATTCCGCCCAAAATAGTATATTTCTGGCACACACAACCAATCACACACACTACATTAATCCTGATGTGGGCAATTTTCCTTGTGGTTTCTAAGTCAACAGGAGCTAACTGTGACTTTCCACGAGTGAAGGCTGGAATTTGTACATGAGCCATTCTACAAGCTAAAGTGGCCTGAATATTAAAGCCACGGTCAGCAAGAACTAGATCACCAGGAAGTATGTTGTCCAAAAAGCCACAGTTTTCAGTTATGTATTTGTCACTTGCTCTTCCTCCCCATGCATTTGAAATGTAGGAGCCTGTGCCCTGGGGTGTAATACCAATCAAGAATTTAACTGTGTTATGGTGCTTGTAGGAAGACCATGTTTCTGCTCTGGCTATAAGGTTAGACGGACGTTCTATAAAAACCTCAAAACAGTCAATAATAACAGCACATTTTTTCCCAAAATGTTTTCTGAATTGCATTGGCATGGTTTTTTGCAATTGATCTCTTTCTGGCCATATGATAAGTGGCTTCATGCGAATAAATATGACATCAGTGACATCAGTGACTATCCTTGAAGCAGTGGCTATTGACACGTTGAATGGGTTCATGCGACGCTTGTAGCGTGAGTTCTCTATTTCTTTGGTTGACTGAGGTGAACCTTATTGCTGACCTGTCAGTCCAACAGATCGCACCCAATATGGGTCATCCTTTTAGTAAAGGTCAGACTTTTTACCTGGAATATAATGAGAAATACAGCACATTTTAGCTCTACATTTTAAGAACGATAAGAATAACATATTGAGTCATTAATGCCACATGCAGTAGCTTGATATGAATTATATTATGTCAATGTCAGCTTTATTTATATAGCCAATTTAAAATAGCCAGTGTCCTACCAAAGTCCTTTACAGTAAAATAAGCACACAGTAAAAACAATAAAAACAATAATTGTTTTTACTATTTACTATTAACAATATTGTTATCATTACGATGGAAAATGTTAAGAGCCGCTGCAATCAACATTTCACAATACCTGACAAGAAATGTGCCAAACAAATTCGGGTGTTGTCCAGATTTTTCCCTTGTAGATCTTGGTTGCGCTTTGCCAACCACAAGCGCCTCCTTTCCTCTGATAATTTCTGGCATTCCTCTCCCTGGTTTTTAATAACTTTTGGAAGTCGACATTATTTCAAATGTTTTTCTCGATCTGTCCTATTGGTACAACCTGAAACACGGCAACAATTAACCATTCTCCTTGACGACATTCGGGATATACTTCAGTGCCTGAGCTTTGTTGTGATGTGGAGTGCCTCCAAGATGGCGACTTCCGGTCTGATGACGCGTCGTGAAAACCCTCTATAAGGCCTTCAAAGTATTAAGTTTAGTAAAAATATATCTTAAATCTTTTCTTGTCCTTGTGCGACTTTACCATTTACTCCGTTTGGTGTCAGGTAACGTTACTATTTACGTCAGTGTTCAAGGTTATGCACTGGACTGTGGAGTGTTCGCGGTGCATGAGCTCTGGCGCCAACTCTAGCTTGAATCAGTCAGTTAATAGAAACGTCTCTGAGGTGCTACTAACAAGCTAACGTTAGTTGTTCGACTCAGAATGAGCAGTGTGTGAAGTTCACAAGGACAGAGATGCAGACGGACAAGGCTGAGGACAGTGGCGCTGAGGTTAGCACAACAAGAGATTTGGCGTGCGAGTCAGTCACAATGTGGCGAGAGCTAATGGAGCCAAAGGTATTTACCCAGAAGACCCACTGCAGTTAATCAACCAATCAATCAATCAATCAACGTTTATTTCTATAGCGCTTTACAACAACCGTCAGGTATCCAAAGTGCTTCACATCATAAAAAATAATAAAACATAATAAAACAGTATATTATACAATAGATACACATCACAAAAAATACAAGAATAAGATAAAAAGAAACAAGAAAAAGGAAATTGTCACATCACTACTGAGAATTAAAAGCCATTCTAAAAAGGTGGGTTTTAAGTTTAGACCTAAAAGTAGTTTCATCTTGCAATTGTGCGAATATCAGGGGGTAGCTTGTTCCAGAGTCTTGGAGCAGCAACTGCAAACGCCTGATCACCCCATCGCTTATACTTTGACCTTGGGACTTCCAAAACCAATTGGTTTGAAGACCGTAACGACCGGCTGTGCTCACGCAGGGTTAAAATCTCAGTTAAATACTCCGGGGCCAAACCATTTAGGGCCTTAAAAACAAACAGCAAAATCTTAAAATTTATTTTATACTGCACTGGGAGCCAATGCAAATTGTAAAGGATGGGAGTGATGTGCGCACGCCTAGATGTATTTGTTAAAAACCGAGCAGCAGCATTTTGCACAAGTTGAAGTCGTGAGACGGAGCTTTGATTTAAACCAACATAAAGAGCATTACAATAATCCAATCGAACTAATAAAGGCATGAATCACTTTTTCTAGGTCATGCCTGTTAAGAAAAGGCTTAACTTTAGATAAAAAGGCGAAGCTGGAAAAAACTCGTTTTGACAACGTTACTGATTTGCATGTCAAATTTCATGTTGCAATCAAAAGTAACCCCTAAATTTCTGACAGCAGGCTTAAGATATGGAGCCAAAGCCCCCAAATTCACAGCTGAACCATTTGGGTTACCGAAGATGATACACTCAGTTTTTGCTGTGTTTAAATTAAGAAAATTTTGTGACAACCACCCCAGATAGCAAACTGACTCCGCACCGGAGGTATCCCGGGGTCCGGAACGGATCCGCAAAACGGGTCCGTATCGGAGTCCACTTGCACAGCGGAACGGATCCGAAACGGATAAGGATTTCGGATCCGGAACAGATCTGGCCCATACCCTACCCTGATCCGATCCGGACCCGCTCACGAAGAGGTACATCTGGCCCGGATCCGATCCAGACCCGTTCAGGAAGTGGCTTATCTGGCCCGGATCCGATCCGGACCCGTTCCCAAAGTGGCTTATCCGGCCCGGATCCGATCCAGACCCGTTCATAAAGGCTCATTCGGCCCGGATCCGATCCGTTAATTAATTGGCTCATCCGGCCCGGATCCGATTTGGATCCGTTCATAAAGTGGCTCATCTGGCCAAAACTGGCTACAGAAATATCTAAAATATAGCTGACCAACATCCATCATCATCATCATCATCATACTGTTCTGTATATAAGCTTAAATACTTTCATAACCTTTAAGCCACCCTGCGGTTCTTTAGTTAAATGCTTTTACCGTGAAGAAGCAGAAAATAGGAAAACAGACTTTGTATTCGCAACTTAATACTGCTCTGCTAGGAGAGAAAGCCATCAGTTATCAGCGATGCTACTGTCAGATAAAATAACTGGGGATCCTAAATGCATTGTTTCACTATTACACAGTTTTTATCCAAAGGTGGACTGACAGTAAAAACTAAATTCTCTATCAGTCAAAAAACGTCTTTACAGATTGTAAATACATTGAATACTATGTATTACTGGACAAATGAAATGCAACCATAAAAATTATTAAAAATGTTTTTTATTTAATGAAAACGTCAAGGATTATAACTTTAACATGTTTAAAGACAGGTAGAAACCCTACATACCAGTGGGCTGATCTTCCATAAGGACGCTGATAGCGGCACACCTTGAGCTTCTTCTCTCTGCTGCCAGGTTGAAACACCATATTTTCTATAGGATATCATCTGTAGCAGCACTGGAGAGATGACTCTTTCTCACAGCATCTGTAATCACAAAAGGAGATTTTCATACAAAATTTCATGAACTCCAATTGGAATTAACAGTTTTTACAAAAGGATACACGCTGAACACCACACATTTTTTTTTAACTAGGCCTATTTAAAATAGCATTTGATTGCACGGCACATCCTCTCTCTCTCTCGCTCGTCTCTCTCTCACATGAACACTGCTGTACAAATGAGTCCAGCACAACGCCCACCTTAAAAAAAGTTATAAGCATGCAAGGAGCCTAGCTAAGGTTAGAACAGTGTAAAGACTTGAAACAGGTGGAAATGCATTAGGTGCGTTTGACTTGCAGTGCGCTGCGCAGCGCTGACTTAACGAGATAAATGCTGGACATAAAATAAGGCATGATGGTTAGAAATTTTCTGCAAAACGGCACCATGTCACATGACATTTGAACTTGCAGGAGATGGCAGCTGCAGGCGCAGAGTCCGGCGGCTGTAGTTGCTTTTCTCCGGCTGCTTAAAGTTGGAACCACTTTTGTCTGATCTTCTGGCATTATCCTTTGCAAATGGCGCGAGATCAGTCATTGATCTCAGCTCACACAGGCAGAATGTGTCCGACTCAACTTGATCTAGACGGCGAAAGTCGGCTGCAGTCCTCTCGAAAGCACCTAATATTTCTTCATCATCAGTTTTGCACAGCACTCCCTGCGATTGGCTGGTACTCGTTGTCTCCGTTGGGTAGGATGGCTGAGGTTTAGGATTAGCCAATCAGACGCAGAGTAGGGGCAGGACATGGCTCAAAGCTGGTGGGGGGGAATAAGACGGTGGAAACAGCCTGGCTCTGTCCACATGTAATAAAACCCACTTCACTGTACTTCTAAAGATCACTAATCAACACTTTTTATGTTATTCACAGTAGTTTAATCTAAACAAAAAACAAATTTTAACAAGTGGTTATGTAATTAACTATATATTGGCCACGACCTGGAACCAGCAGAGACATCAGGAAAGCACTTCAGCTTTTGTACACATTAAACAAACAAGGAATTTTCTGGAGATTAAGACAGTGTTCAGACCGAAAACAGCATCATGTTCAAAAAACTTGGTGGAGGCACGTCCTGTGCCAATTAGACCATGAAATATTACCCAGGAAGGCTGGTTGGAGTGAAAGATCTATACGTTTTATACGCTTGTAAGATGTCAAAATACTGTATAACTGTTTATAATATTATGAGAAACTATATAACAACTCTGGAAAGTAGTGCACCAAAAATTATTCTTGCATAATTTTATTTATTTTATCTTGCATGACAACAAAAATCATAATTTAACAGTCAAGTTTCAGAGTCTCCCAGAATTAGTATTAGTAGTAGTAATGTGTATCTTGGCAATTCAGTGCTTTGCCAGATGCTGTGCTGTGTTGTCAATTTTTTAGCCAACAGACCCTGCAATGTTTTCTGAAACCCCCTGCGTTGAAGTAGTGCTAATGCCACTGAACACTTTCTAAGACTGCTGTGTGACTTCAGATTGTTTTAAATATATATTACAATTACTTACACAGGAGCAACATCTCCAATGCCATCTGGCATAGAGTGTTCCATAGTGATCCCTTTCCAATTTATCCTCTTCCCAACATCATCATGGAACACGTGGGCAAGGATGTACCACGTTTCCTGTTGTGGCCCCTCTGGCTTCCAGGAAGAAAATCTAAAATGAAAATGAAAGAGTACAAAAAATATCATTTCTTATCATGTAACCAGGTGTAAGTACTGTGTTAATTAGATTTTTTTATTCTCAAGACCTTGGTAACCAATTTTTAAATCAGCCTAAACCTAGGCAAAAGAAATATGTATGTATTCATGTATGTATATAGTCCAACAACTTCAATAGAATGAGACATCCTCTACTAAAACCATCAGCTGATCCACAGTTTCAGTAGAAAATAAATAAAATACTAACAAAATATATATTATACACTGTTTCCCACACATAGGCCCAGGTAGATTAACAGCCGTCCAAATAAATCTGGTCATCCATTTTAAAATCGTTTTTGATAGCAGCACTGCGCAGATTCGCTCCGCACATCCTCTCACTCGCTCTCTCTCTCTCTCCCTCTATGCTATGTTAACTTTGGAAAACAGCTGTCAAAGTTAGCACGCTATAAGTGGTAGTCAACAGGTGTGTTTGAGATAACTGGCTGACTTTCGCCGACTGCATGGATAGGGGAATAAAAACAGCGGCGTCATGTCAGACACAATCTGAGCAGGACTTGCTCCTAGAAGGTCTAATAACGTTTTGCAGTGCAGGTGTTGTGCTGAATTCTGCCTGCCTGCCTGCCGTGAATTGCATTCACCTTGCGGGAGGTAACGCTCATTTATACTGAGAAAAGAGGTGGATGCAAATCTCGGCAGGAAACGTTAGCCTACAACATCCGTGTTGCCGAATTATGCATTCACTTATTAAGGTCCTTGTCAGACACTTTGCTGTTCACATTGTTTGAACATGGTTAAGGCCACGCTTTTGCTGAATTTCAAGAAATGGTAGCCCACTTTTACGAAGTGTAATAATAAATTAACGATTCTTAAAGTTCAGAAAATATGCTGATCAGTTATCACTATTGATGAACCCCACAAAGAATAGTAGAGAAAAAGAAAAAATAGAGAAAGCCTCATTCTGTTGGAGTTGTTGGAGCTACATTAACACTCAGTCCACTGAGTTGGTCAAATGAAATCATTTGTTAGCAAAAAACTGATATGATTTGATCTTACTCATTTAAAACAGCGACACAGTCGGCTAAAAGGGGGACGGCGCTATCAGAATGTTTTGTAACGTTACACTGAGCCGGAGATGTTTAGAGCTTATAAGGACATTGACTGGGCTATGATGGCTTTCAAAACTCAAAGTCGCTCAGTGCACCGAAACAGTTTTTCACAATAAAGAATTATGCTCACTCACGCATGCACTTAAAATGCTTATATTTTAGAGCCCTGTGGTTATTTCATTCATTCATTCAAACCTTTATTTAACCAGGATAAAAAACTCCTTGAGATTAAAAATCTCTTTTACAAGAGTGTCCTGGCAAGTGGCAGCAGCGCGGTTACAAATAGATAAAGAGACACTCACAGCTAAATATATAGAGACACTTTCACTCAGACAACAATGACATCATAAAAAACAAAAATGAAAATAATAACAAAAAACTAAAAAACTAACTAAATCAATTTAAAAACAGTGACAGACAGACTGCCTTTCTGCAAGGTCCTTTAAAAAAGCCTTAAAAGAATATAATGAGACCAACTCTTTTAACTGTAGTTCATCCTGAAGCTGATTCCATGCAGATGGTGCTGCAAAAGCCTTTTTGCCAAAGTCAGTGCGAGCTTTAGGGACAGACAATAAAAACAGATCCTGCAGGTGATATATCCCTGCAGGCCTCGGGAGGATGTAAGCATTCAGATAAGGCGGAAGAAGTCCTAATACTGCCTTATAAATAAAAAGATGCCAATGCATCCAACGCCGAATGGAGAGGGGAAACCACCCGACCCGAGAATACAACAAACAGTGATGAGTGAGAAATTTTAAGTTTGTGATAAATCTCAAGGCTCCATGAAACACTGTATCAAGAGCATGAAGACACCGGGAGGTTGAGTGCATGTATATGATATCACCGTAGTCCAAGACAGACAAAAATGTTGCATTTACAAGTTGTTTTTTTGCTTCAAAAGATAAACAGGACTTGATTCTAAAAAAAAAACCCCAGCTTCAATTTCAGTTTTTTAACCAAATCTTGGACATGTAGTGTAAAAGATAGTGATTGGTCAATGGTAATGCCCAAATATTTATAATATGTCACTTCTTCAATTTCTGTACCAGAAAGTGTACAAATGGTTGGGACATTATGTTTAGTGGATTTTCCCAGAGTGAAAGTCATGACTTTAGTTTTGTTAGAATTTAGAACCAGTTTTAAGGTAGCCAGATTATGTTGCAAGATGTTAAAAGCAGACTGTAAATTTGTGAGTGCATGACCTAATGTGGACCCAGAACAATAGAGAACAGTGTCATCAGCATAGTAATGATAGTTTGCATTTTTGACATTATTGCAGAGGTTGTTTGTGTAAATGATAAAAAGAAGAGGCCCAAGGATTGAGCCTTGAGGCACCCCTTTTGAAATATTTAGGGAGGCAGAAGTGAGGCCGTCTGCTTGCACACATTGTGTTCTCCCTGATAGATAACTGTTGAACCATCCTATTGCTTGTTCTGATAGTCCAATAGAGGTGAGTCTTTGAAGAAGTATTTTATGGTCCACAGTGTCAAAAGCTTTTGACAAATCAATAAACAGTGCTGCACAGTGCTGTTTATTGTCCAAAGTTTTGATCATGTCATTAACAACTTTTGAAACAGCTGTTATTGTACTATGTTGTTTCCTGAAACCAGATTGAAATTCATTCAGAATATTGTTATTAATTAGGTAGTCTTTTAATTGCATGCTGATGACTGATTCCATTAATTTAGCTAATACTGACAATTTAGAAATAGGCCTGTAGTTATTTATATTTGCAGGATCACCACCTTTGTGAAGGGGGAGAACATTGGCAGATTTCCAGATGGCTGGTACTTGATTTGTGGCTAAAGAAAGGTTAATTAAATATGTAACTGGATTGGCTATTAAATCTGCAGCTAATTTTAGAAAATATGGTTCCAATTTGTCTGGACCTGATGATTTTTTTGGATCTAGATCTTTCAAGGCCTTCCTTACTTCTGGTACTGTTACTGTCTTGAAATGAAATAGTTGAGCTGATAGTGAATGGTCAACAGGACATACAGTGGGAGAGTCGGGCATTGGATTATGTAATGTTTCATAAAAGGAGCTGGCAGCAATGAAATGGTTATTTAAACTATTAAAAATTTCGTTTTTGTCAATGATTTTTTTGTCATCAACAACAATACAAAATGGTACTTCTGTATCTGTTTTTTCTTCAGTTAAAAATTTGATTGTTTTCCAGAACTTGAGAGGGTTATTTAAATTTTTGGAAGTTTCAGAGAGGTAATAGGCCGATTTGGCATTACGGATTTTTAGAGTGCATAAATTACGTAACGGCTGAAATTTCAACCAGTCAGACTCAAGCTTTGACTTTCTAGCTTGAGCCCAGGCTTGATTTCAGCTCAAGAAGAAGGTCAGATAATTCACTGCTAAACCAAACATTATTTCGCCCTTTCACTCTATGTCTTTTGAGTGGGGCATGCTTATTTACCAGGCCTAAGAAACCATCATAAAAAAACGTCCAAGCATTTTCAACATCATCAATAAGACTAATTCTTCCCCAATCAAAATCATACAGATCATGTAAAAAGCCTTGCACTGAGAACTGCTTCATTGCCCTCTTAAAGATTATGCGCGGCCTTGTTTTAGGGATTTTTGTGTTCCTTACAGATGCTATAAGACAATGATCACTCAAATCATTTGCAAAAACAGATGCACAGGAGTATTTGTGCGGGACATTAGTAAGAATAAGATCAATTAGGGATGATTTTTCTGGATGTTTTAGGTTTGGTCTGGTGGGGCTATTCACAATTTGAAAGAGATTAAAAGAATCACAAAATAATTTAAAATGATCAGACATTGGTAAAAGCCAGTTCCAATTAAGATCTCCTAATAAGACAATTTCATTATAATTTAAACTTGTTAAAAACTCCCTCAGAGAAGAAAGAGTGCTACTGTCGGTTGAGGGGGGTCTATAGCAACCAACAACTGTGATGTGAAGACTCTTAAGCCTCGTTTCCACTGAGCGGTGCGGTACGGTTCAGTACGGTACGGTTCGGGTCGGGTCGCTAAATCATGATCGGGGCTCGCGTTTCCACTGCCAACAGTACCCTACTTGATAGGCGTGGTGTATGCCGGAAAGTAGTGATGTAGTGACCAATCGTTCTGCAGTGAGTCTAGCTCCACCTTTTAGTACCGTACCACTGTGCTAGGTACCCCAACGAAAGGGTACCCAAAAAGTGGTACGGTACGGTTCGGCTTTTTGGTACCATTCACAACTTTTGACAGTGGAAACGCAAATAATTGCGTACCGTACCGAACTGTACCGTACCGCACCACTCAGTGGAAACGGGGCTTTAGAAACTTCTAAGTCAAGGGCCAACAATTCAAATTGTCTACTTACTGACTTTGAGACAATTACATTCACAAGAAATGACTTTTTCACATATACTACAACACCCCCACCCTTTTTAGGTCGGTCTGTTCTGAATAAGTTGTACCCACTTATAGCCACTTCCCTTATCAGAAACAGATTTGTTGAGCCTAGTTTCACTTAAAACAAAAACATCGGCATTGGTTGAAAGTGCCCAGATACGAACCATATCTATTTTGCCAACCAGACTACGAACATCCAAATGACAAAATCCCAGGCCCTTTCTGCATTTAAAGATTTCAGGGGTGTCATATGATATATTTTGCTCTGGGCCTGGATTTGGGTGGACATTCCCAGAAATTAATAGCAGCAATATAAGAAAAAGTCTCTGTTTAGGCAGTTTACCATGATGATGGTCGTGGATGACTGCCATGTTTAAAAGGGCTGCTCCTTGAGACCACAGGTGGTTTTGCAGAGCCATAAGACAGCATAGACGTTGCACTTCTGATGTTCCAGAGGTAAAGAGTAAAGGCTGGGGTTGAATGACCGGGGTTGATGGCTTGTTTCGCTCCTCCCACGGAGTAAACAATCCGGAAATGAGAGCAACGCGTTTCCATGGCAACAAGGGGAGATTCCAATAGAGGCACACAGCGCTATCAAGTACAACACAGCAAGAAGCATCCGCGGATTTAACTCCATTTAAATTCAAGGATTTTAATCAATGTTCATTAAAAACTCAGGATCCTCTTTTCCGAGTAGAGTGACTCCACCAACTGCTCCGCCCCCTCTGCGTCGTCCTCCAGTGACGCGGTGCCGCGATGCAGGAAGTGAAGCTGAATAAAATAATTACCGCGGATAAACAATGCGTTCCAAAGTTGCATCCAACCCAGAGAATGCGAAAACACAATACCTATTCCAAGGATGGTACCATCCCTGGACCAACCAAGATCACGACCTGAGTCAGATTTCCATTTTTATACCGTGAAAACCAGCCGTCCTCACAGCAGTACAAAGACAGATGGAAGTTTATTTCGAAGTTGTTTCGAAGTTGTTTTGCTCTGCGCCAATCCAGGAAAGGGATCACACAACGCAGACAATGTGAGTTGAAAAATAAATCCAGGTATGCACAAGCTACGGCATTCAAAATAATATTTATTGAATGCACTGCACGCTTGCGTTGAGCTGGTTGTGCCTGTAGCTATTAGCCAAAAAGCATCCAGTGTCTTGATCAGTTAATCAATCCAATAAATCCCAGAATCATCATCACGGGGGTTCAATATGAATTAAAACTAAGTGTTTAATTCATAAGAGTGATGCCAATGTCTATAAACTCACTCACTCAAAACAATCTCTCAGAGCGACAAACAGACGTGCTGCCACTTGACCGCTGCAACATACTCAGAGGTTCCTTTCTTACATCAAAGAAAAAATATTCATTTATTAAAATCAATAAACGAGGACCATTTTCAGTATTTGACAAAATACTAATTTAGTCAGCTAAATCTAATAATGTATTAACGTTACTTACTTTACACCGGCGGCAGGAAAGGGTGAGAAGCAGGCAGTCCCCAAATCAGACTGGCGCCACTTGTGAATGAGCTGGATGCTGCAGCAAAGCACAGTTTAATGCAAACAGGTTAACGTTAGACGCCACTTGGAATTAAATTTAAGGCCAATTTTACAATAACCAAAGTTGAAGAAAAGAAAATGCCAAATGAGAAAAAAACATGAACTGATATCAAAGCTGCTAATATTACTTAGTGTTTAGGGTCTTTTGCCTAAATGTTGATTTAATAATCTGAAAGATTGCAGATGCACAGTGTTTCTCTCAATGTGAGTAACGTTAACGTTAAACTTCCCGTGGATGAAATTTCCAATGTAAAACTGCCAACTTATGTCCATAAATCCTCTTAAAGGTCGCAGAAAAAACACTGAAGTTAAGGTTAACTGTTAGGTTAAGTTAACCTGCCTGAGAAATAATCACATTTCAAGTTTTCTTCAGTAAAGTCATCAGGCGATCTGTATGTCTGTACAACCACCTTTTCATTGCAAACTGTAAGGTTAACTGCTAAGTTAATAACATTGGCTTTTTCGGCATACTTTTTAATGGCATCAATATAACAAAATATTATCAAATATTGTCAGGTTTGGACACTTAAAATATCAAACAAGGAAGAAAGACACAAGAGAGTTAATGGCTTTTTACTCGCGAGGAGAACGGACAGAGATGCACTCAGTTACAAACTCCAACCGTTCTGAGGCATCCCTGCAGCTTCCTCTCTTTTTATTATGAACAAGGAGGTCCCTAGTTACATACACATTGCTGCTACATGGGACAAGGGAATAAACAAGGACATGAACTTGAGACAGTTAGATTAAAATATGTTGTTATGGCTATGGTGCTGTGCAGAATGTTCCAGAAACTATGTAAAACAGCTGCATATCAGTAGCTATTTTGGTTCTTGCTTCTTTGGGTGTCTGGCTCTGTGACCCATCCACTGCAGGTTTCCTGTGAACAAACTCAAAGATTCATATTAAAATACAATACTTATATTTCCATATATGTATTTCCATGTACTGAGTAAATATGAGATAACTTATATACATAAAGATTCCAACAAATATCAGCTAAAAACGGACTCAAACGAGTAACGTCAATGGTTAAGTTATAACGTTACTAGAAGCTGCTATCTAAATCAGATTAGCTTAGCTTGTTACTAACTAGAGGGGTGAATTATAACGTTACTTATAAATATGCCCTCATGACAGGCTTAAAATGACTGACCACTGCCGGTAAAGTTAAAATCACTCCTCTCACAGACAGAAACATCTCATCCAAATCGGGCTTTGTTAACTTTTAACTCGTTGGTTAGTTAGCTAGCTTAACATTAATGCTAGGCTGCTGTAACGTGACCTAACTTAGCTTGCCATAATCGGATATTGTCTGAATCAAAGCGGCAACCAAAGCAACATTATCTATGACTGGTGAAGTTATTAATTTTACCGGTTAGTCAAGTGTACAAACAAATCAGGTTTTGACAGCAGAGTTTAACGTTCCTTACCGTGTGTCCGTGTCCTCCGAGAAAGCTGCCTTTTCCCACTGCAAGCGCTGCTGTCTGTGAGAATAACGGTCAGCGATGGTTAAGAATTTTGAAAACAGGCGCGTTCGATGCGCGAATCCGCCCGGTGTCCGCAGCGAGTCCGCTGTTTGACAGATCGCTGTCTGGAGGCGGACCGGATCCGGTATGCGTGGCCAAAATGGGGGAGAGCGTACGGCGGATGTGCCGGCTTGAAGGCGGATCCGCCCCACAGTCTTCTGCTATCTGGGACAGCTTAATATCATCAATGCAACTGAGTAGGGAGTCTAGCGCGACACTAACATTTGGTTTTAAAGGCAAATAAATCTGCAGATCATCGGCATAACAATGAAAGGACAGGTTGTGCTTTCCTATAATACTCCCTAATGGCAACATATATAAAGAAAACAAGATTGGGCCAAGGATTGAACCCTGGGGTACCCCACAAGAAAGAGGAGCAGCTGATGAAGAGCATTCCCCAATCATAACAGAAAAGCTCCTATTTGATAAACAGGAGCTAAACCATTTAAGAGCCAAACCACGAATGCCTACATGATGCTCTAGGCGAGAGAGGAGAACTGCATGGTCCACCGTATCAAACGCCGCCGTGAGGTCCAGAAGCACTAAAACATTGTGTACTCTGAGCAGTGCAGACTCAGTACTGTGACGTGATCTAAAACCAGATTGAAATTTTTCAAGCACAGAGTTTTTTTTTTGCATAAAGGCTTGTAGCTGTATAAAAACAACTTTTTCCAAGACCTTTGACAGAAAAGGCAGATGAGAAACTGGTCTAAAATTAGATAACACTGAAGGGTCAAGATTGGGTTTCTTAAGTAGGGGCCTGACCACAGCATGTTTAAATGCAGCTGGGACACAACCTAGACTAAGACAAGAATTAATTAATGTGAGTAAACTCGACCCAATGGCACTATTAAAAACTTCCTTCACTATCCTGGCTGGGACAATGTCTAACGGACAGTAGGTGGGTTTCATATGTTGCACTACCTCAGAAAGCAGCGTAAGTGAAACAGGTTTAAACTCCTCCAAAACAGCAGAACACACAGGAGCAGCAGATACAAACACGTTAAAATTAGCACTGCATTTCTGTTTGTCAGTAAAATAGCCAAGAAATTTCTCACATGTGCTTATTGAAACCTCTGTCGGATCAGAGGTACATGGATTCAACACAGAGTTAATGGTATTAAATAAAACTCTAGGTGCATGGCAACTGCTAGTTATGACCGAAGAAAGATAGTGCATCTTCGAGACCTTTACAGCCTTCTGGTATGCGGCCAGGCTGTCCCTTAATAGGCCCAGTGATGTAAATAATTTGTCCTTTTTCCACCTTCGTTCGGCTTGTCTATAGTGTTGCCTAAAGGCCCTTGTGGCATCATTTAACCACGGATCCACCTTAGGTTTAATAGCTTTAGTCCGAAAAGGAGCAATAGAGTCTAAAATTTCAGTGCTTGTAGAATGGAACACAGAGAGAACATTATCTGGAGAAAAAGGAGAGACCAGACCATTCAAATCATAAAACTGTGAGCCCATGAATGCAGAAGCCAACTCTACACCTAAAGAGGGTGTGATGCAGCGGCGCCTAAAGGCTGAGGAGATGGGTTTACTAGCTGGTGGTGGAACACTGATCTCAAATCTAATAGAGAAGTGATCTGAGATACCGGATTCTGTTATTTCCTCAAGTAAAACTGAAAGACCATGAGAGATGATGAGGTCCAAAGTGTGGCTGAGATGATGTGTCGGCCCTTCCACCCATTGATTTAGGCCAAAAGAGTTTAAAAGAGTATTAAAATCATGAGCGAGTGAGTTTGAAGGACAACACACATGGATATTGAAGTCGCCACAAATCAAAAGCTTATCATATCTAGGAACAATATCAGCTAAAAACTCGGAGAACTCGTGTATAAAATCTTTGTTTAGCTTTGGTGGGCGGTAAATAACTGCACACAGAACAGGTGAATCTAGATTAGCCACAGACAGCTAAAGTTCAAAACTATTATGAATGAGTGCAGGAAGTAATCTGCAACTGTGCTCGTCTTTGAAGAGCGTAGCCAGCCCACCGCCTCGACCTGACAGTCGTGGGGAGTTGTAAAAAGAACAGCCGGGGGGGAGGAGCTCCGAGAAGGGGCTGTCATCACCTGGTTTCAGCCATGTTTCCGTCAACAACAAAAAGTCCAGCGCATTTGTCATAAAAAAGTCATTCAATATAAAAATCTTATTTGCGAGTGATCTAGTGTTGAGCAGCGCCATATGAATAGAACGTCTTTCAGTCCTTTGGGAAGCGCGAGGAGATTTCCAAGCACGCAGCCTCGCTTGAGGCGCTTCCTGTACCAATAACGGGGAGATGGACACACGGAGCCCGGTACAATCGACCGCAGCCGACGAACCCAGCCGAAAATCCACCACACGGATGACCCCGATCACAGGCAGAGGATGATGTCAGGTACATTCTGAGCCTGACACGTATTACGCATCTCTTACCGCGTCTCCTGCGGTTTTTTCTCCGGAGTGGTAGGCAAGATTGACGCCGTAGATAGGCAGGTATGGACGCAAGGAAAGGCGGTGGCGTACCTGTCGACTGAGCGACAGAGTCGTAGATCGGTACTTTCTCCACAGAATTACGTATACTCAACAAAGTCAGGCGGTCATACACGGAAACAACCAAAATGCTAACGCACATTAAACTCACCCAGATGTGCCGATCACTGGGATGAGGAAAAAACAAACTGAAGCCCATCTCCTTTTCCCCGCCGCTGTCAAGCCAGTACTATATAATGTTATATCCCATGCAAGAACAGTATGATTCACTGAAGCTATTGGCATTTGCATTGTCATATTATGTTACATTACATTACCTCGTCAAGCCAAGGTGTAACTAATTGTATAACAACTCAAAAATACAAAATAATTTGTGCAGTATGTTTCACACCATTAACAGTTATTAATGCAACAAACACACCCCAAAAAGCAATTGTGTAATAAATATGAATGTGAGTGAGTGTGTGTGTGTGTGTGTGTGTGTGTGTGTGTGTGTGTGTGTGTGTGTGTATATATATATATATATATAAAATTCAGGTAACTTTGTAAATAATGATTTTCTCGAGCTTAAAATTCATTCTTATTTTCCATTATATGGCAGTGAAGTTGCCATTAAATTTCATCCAAGGTGGTATAAAAAAGGTCTTTAAAAGTTTTGCATTTAACTTTGAGTATCCTGGGGGTAGCCAGCCATTTTCTCCTCTGCATGTGTGAGCACGGGTGAACGCCGAAATGTTGTTTGGTAAAAACTAAAACAACCACCACACCCATTGTAATTGCCATCGTCAATGCAATAGGTGCAGATACGATGTTTTGCCAATTATTGTGGACTATGTGTTTGATCGCAACAATCAAACTAGCATACAAGCAAGCATTACTTACCGGGAGAATCTACAAACAGCCGCTGCAACCTCATGATCTCTCCCGTGAATTACATTTAACGGGAGAAGAGCCTACAGCTTTCCAGCAGTATGTGTGCCCGCTGTCTGAGCACCAATGGATGGCTTTCCAGTCCGATGAAAAAGCTTATAGAGACAGTCTGAGCACCAAACGCTAATGCGAGACGAGCTTTTGTTCCTCTGGTGACCCCGGAAAGTGGATAACGCTTGTTAATTTGCTAAACGGGATATTCTTCAGAAATGGACTTTTTACAGCTGAAAGCCACATTGGTAAACCTTTCGGATTACAACTTCTGAAATATGTGGCGCGAGTTTTAAAGAAGTTCCCGTTGACACAATCATATCCTGAAGACTCTGGTCTCGACAGCTGACTGGATTCACCAACAGCTGCGCTATCTGCGGGAAATCGTCTTGCCCTCCTTGCGGACGCGAGCGACTCAACCCAAGCGGACTAGAAAGGTGAGCGGGAACAAACTTGCATACCTGTGGCAGCATAGAAGATCTAAAGCGATCCAAGACATTTTAAACAGTAGTGAATACCCTGCCCGACCATCGTGCTCTAGCGAGATCTCAGCCATACAAACTTATTATGACAATAAATGCCAAGATCAGAGATGTAATGATAACCTTCCACCCCCACCCTGGTATTTGAGTGTGCCGTCAATGAAGCCAACTTTCTTGCCTGAAACTACGCACTTTACACCTAAGGAAGTAGAGACTGTTTTAAAAAACCTCCCTAACAATAAAGCAAGTTGCAAGGATGGCGTGACATATGAGACTCTTAAAACAATACAGTCAAGTAAGATCTTAACAACTATCTTTAATGTCTGTTTGGAAAATAAGAGGGTACCAGATTCATGGAAAGGGGCACTAATCCATCGTATCCCGAAAAAAGACAACATCCCTGACGAACCATCAACATGGAGGGATATATCCCTTCTCCCTACCATCTATAAGGTGTTCATGAAATGCATACTGGCTAGAGTTCTCCCCTGGTTGGTGGAAGCGGACATCTTATCCACTAAACAAAAGGCATACATCAATAGACAAGGTATGAATGAGCATGTATTTTGCTTGAAAACAGGGATAGACGATTTTAAGCACGAGTCTTGTAAATTGTACTCTGTCTTCCTAGACTTTAGAGATGCATTCGGAACTTTATCTCACAATGTCATGTTCAGATCACTGGAGGAAATACAGCTACCTCAACTGTTTATTGACATAGTGAAAGATGTATATAAAGGCTCCTTTATTGAAGTAATCTATGGAGAACAGCTCACCAAGCCAATACCACTCCAGATAGGCATTAAAACTGGCTGCCCTTGGAGTGCAGTTAATTTTATAATTGCCATCAACCAATGGATAAAGTGGATGTGTCAATGTGCCCCCCCTGGTGTGATATCGCCGATCCCAGTTCAGGGCTATGCAGACGATGTCCTGATTGCCTCCAGAGAAGAGAGCGTCATTAAGAACATGCTGGCCAGGACAGACTCTTTTCTGAAGTGGTCCGGCATGGAGATTAACAACACTAAATGTGCTGTTCTGAACGAGAGGAGAAGTGGAGGGAACAGGTGGTACTGTTCAAAAACTGATAAATGCCCAGTGTTTACAGTAGCAACAAAACCCGTACGTGTATATTCTCTTCACGAGACATACACTTATCTCGGACATAAAATTAATATAGCGGGAGAGTGGAAGGAGCAAGTGAACATCATCTTGTCAGAATTCACATCTAGGCTGGATTTGATTGACAATTGCCCATTACCACTGATTATGAAGTTAGAGGCTATTTGACAGGTGGCGCTGTCTAAAGTACAACATCTATTCTCTAACGTTCATATCCAACAGAAAGTGCTGAGTGAAATGAATAACAAGACAGTGAGCCTTGTGCAAAAATGGTTTGAACTGAACACGCATAGTACCCGTGATATTATTTTTCACCCCCAATGGGAAGGAGGGATGGGGGTACCAAACGTGATATGGATTTACACCAGCATGCGTATTTCCCATCTTCTGAACATGCTGAATAATGATGACACGGAAGTGAGAGAGCTGGCCCGATCCTCCCTGTTCCTGGACCTCCGGAGACGCAAGGTGCCGCTGGCCAGAGAGTCAGGCCACACTTTCTTGGCTTTAAAAGAAAATCCAGCGGGAAACTTGACACCCACTCGGCCGGCTTTGGCGTCTGGTCAGACTGGCCGGACCTGAACGACCTCTGTGTCCGCACTGGAGTATCACTGGAGTGGGTGCGGTCTGACTCTGGGATTGTGAGGGTCTCTGAGGACATCATTACTGACCCCCTGACCTCTGTCAGGGCCACAGCCACATACGGTGGTCACAGCTACATCCTAACATCCACAGGGGCCCGACCAACTCTCCTGGACCTACACCAACACCTCCAGAAACAACACTGGATTGGACTGAACCTTCAGGGGAAACTTGCGTGTCTCCCCTCCGCCACACTGTTTCTCACTCATTTCTCAAGAATACTGCACTCAGTGAGGACATTATCATTTTTGCAGTAAAAGCCAGACTACAAGTTCTTCCAACCAGACTCAATCTTTCTATCTGGTTTCCTACAACTCAGGTACCTCATTGTTTGCATCACACTTCAGAACTGATCACTGAAACACTGCCACATATCTTGAATGGCTGCCATGCCTATAAAGGAATGTACAGAATAGTGGATCTTATAGCGAAGGACATATCAAGCCATTTCTCATCTGCTGTAAAAATGTATAAACACTCTTGTGTAAAACCATTTATGTTTCAGAATTGTAATGGCTCTGAAACCTTTTCTCATGTGCTTGCAAATACACCAGATATTGTTGTGGTTAATGAAAAGACCAGCAAGGTGTTTGTTGTTGAGGTTGCATGTACCTTTGACTCGAGTATGGAAAAAGCCTTTTTGACTAAGATGATTAAATATCAACCACTTCTAAACATCATCTCAGAATTAGGTTATCAGAGCCGACTTCTTGTGCTCATATTCGGCAGTTTAGGACACACACACAGGCTGGTTGTAAGAGGTCTTCAACAACTAGGGATGCCTAAAAAGAGGGCTAAACGGCTAGCGAAGTATTGTGCTCTGTCTGCTATTATAGGCAGCCGTCATATCTGGCGGAGACAATGCTATTTGTATCCATAAGAACTGAGTGACGCTAAATGTTGTGAAGATCTGCTGTATGCCACTGGTCCATAATTATGTGCATGTATTTGACTGCATCTACAGTATTTATGTCCCTGTAAATCATTTCTTTTAAGTGGACTTAAATAAATAGTTAAAATGTGTGTATATATATATATATAAAATTCAGGTAACTTTGTAAATAATGATTTTCTCAAGCTTAAAATTCATTCTTATTTTCCATTATATGGCAGTGAAGTTGCCATTAAATTTCATCCAAGGTGGTATAAAAAAGGTCTTTAAAGGTTTTGCATTTAACTTTCAGTATCCTGGGGGTAGCCAGCCATTTTCTCCTCTGCATCTTTTTATTTGATAGTTTTGCCATCCTGCTGTCTTATCACTAATAAAGATCGAATGGTTAATGTTGAAATGTAGATAATGATTGTATCTAAACTAGTGGTGGGCCGTTATCAGCGTTAACGGCTGCGTTAACATGAGACTATTATCGGGCAACAAAAAAAATATCGCCTTTGTTAATCTATAGTCAAAGTTGGGTTGGGAGCTGGGTCTATACTACGCAAGCTATGATGACTTTCACCTTGATATTTTAGCGCCGAATTGCATTGTAGGGGGCGAGAACAAGTCTTCAAACCTGTGTGTTTGCCTGCTGTGAAATTACCACATCAAACGTGACGTGCTAACATGGATGCAGCTGTTGCTGCGTTCCATTTACCTCGGAGGTCGGAGCTGGGAATGATGTCACACCCGAGTTGACGGCATTCCAGTTACAACCTCGCTCGGCCAGCTGTTTGTTTACAACTAGCCAGGTTAGTTATTGATACGCCGATTGATTAAAAGACGCATTGTGCTGTATTTCCTCACACTAACTGTAGCAACACGTCCACAGACAGCTGTTGGACAGCACTTTGTGTGCAAACATTTCTGAAGCCGCCGGTGTTGTGCCGAATTCTGCCTGCCTGCCGAGAATTGCATGCACCTCGTGGGTGCTAACGGTCATCTATGCTGAGAAAAGAGGTGGATGCAAATCTCGGCAGGGAGCCTACAAAATCTGATCTGCTGAATTATGCATCCGCCTCTTTAGGTCCTTCAAACAGCTTTATCGCCACATATATTTACTGAATGTCAAGGAATTGTCCTTCTAGCCTAGTGTATTAAAATATTAAAGACTCTAAACGTTCATAAAATATATACTTCAAATCAATTTATCATCATTGATGAAGTCCACAAAGAATTTTACAGCATTTAAAAGTATTATTTGGAGGTGCACAACACCTGGTTTGCACCTTGTGCAATGCGGAATTAGTTTACTGTAGGAGTTCTTCCAGTCTCAAGTAGCCTACCACCTAAATGCAAAGCACATCACACGCTACACACAAGTACATCTTATTGAACATGATTTATTTTCATCACCAATTATCATAGTACAACAGCTTTCTCAAGCAGTTTGTGATGCATTTTGGAAACAGGAGATGAGCCCCTGGTCTAATGCGCCACCTGGCTTGAAACCTGGCTTGAAACCCGTTCGCACACATATTCTGAATGCCTTCGGCAGAATTCAAATGAGCCATTTTAATCTAGATTGATCTAGATTAATTTCAAGATTAATCTAGATTAATCTAGATTTAAAAAATTAATCTATGCCCATCTCTAATCTAAACTAGAGTTGAGCCGGATACGAGTATCCGGTACGGGTAAAGTATTTTTGCCGAGTACATGTATTATACGAGTAAAACGAGTCAATATCTGTACCACGAAGCGAGTTCAACAAACCCAGGATATGTTTCCGTTATCTGGTATCATATTTTCCGATCGAGGATTAAACTGTAACACTGCAGAAATACGACAGCAGCACGGCCGCATCTGACCCATACAGGGAGACAGAAAATCGCAGACAGTGTGAATGCCTAAATGAACAGTGTTCTGCCCTCACTGTTCAAACTGAGCACAGCTAAGCAGACAGATAAACTCCTAGACATGTGACAGGTGTATTGTCTTCTTTATTGAGACGTTCCCTTCAAATATCTACAGAGTGAAACTGGGAAAAATAACAAAGCATATGTTTCAGGCACTAAAGAAGGCTCTGGTAAGCTACACATTAATACAATGTTCTGGGTGGAAACATTCGCATACATTACAAATACATGCGAAGAAGAATTGCAAACACTTGGCATATAGATAGCAACATGCAAAGAGGGGCGATAACAAATATGTGAATAAACAAATGTAGCTGTACATTTACCATTATTGATACGTAAGAAGTAAACAAATGCAAACGCTAAAGCTACATAGAGCAAGGCTGAGTGGATGCTACTAGCATGACTTTAATATTAACTGCTATCCCATAAAACACTTGAAATGCCAAAATAGTTGTTGATAATCCCTTTGAGAACATTTTAATGACTAAAAGTACTCACAGGCAGTGCTCCCATAAAGCAACAAAGAAGGATGGATGCAGATTCAGAATAACGGTCCGACCTCTGTCTCTGTCGGCATAACTAAACATGTGGGACTTACTTCCTGTTTCCTGGCCGACCTATGACCTTACTTTTAGCTAATGCAATGCACAAAACATGAATGCAAACAGCGACAGCCCCACCTGCTGGCAAGAGTTAATCTTGGCCAGCACAAACAGGCATAGTCTGTTCAAAAGTGTTCTTATGAGCTTATGAAAATATCAGTCGTATTCTTTCAGCTCGGCTGTGTGTCGGTGTTTCCACATTAAAAGACTCGGGCCGTTCTCCCTCACTTTAAAAAAAACTTGTCGCCACTTCAAAAATGAGATTAATTTATTTAACATGGAAATGTGATGGAAAAATCCCTTCATGCCATAAAATGTGCTCAAATAATGTTTGAAAGACTGAATCTCAACTTTTAGGCTGCTGAAAACTCACCGTCCCACCTTTTGCGCCCCCACATCGCAAAAGGTGAGACGGTGAGTTTTCAGCAGCCTATTTAAGGCAGTAAGAAGGCTGATCCTGCTGTACTGTAAAAACTTGTAGGCAACCTAAGCCTGAGGCTTTTATTCAGTCTCTGTAGGATCGCTATAGTCAAGAGTTTCTCCATATCAACGCTGCAAACATAAAGCAGCCTATTGGCTAAAACAGTCTGTGGGATTTCCTATAGATGATGATGTCATTTTCCAGAGAGCTGATTGGTCAGTAGGCTGCGTTTTCAGAGTTAATCTCTTTTCTGGAACATAACCTGCTCGGAGCATGTTAACCGTTCATAAAAAAATTTAAAGTTAATAAAAGAAAGTTATGTTTAGTATGAAAACTCTTGTTCATTACATTTTACTTCATAATTGCAACCGCATAAAGCATGTGTTGTATTCATTGTTGCAAAACTTGTTCTGTATATAGTTTGTTTTCGTGATCAAAACCATTGATCTGAAGCTCAATGCTGATGCTGTCATGTAAATAGTTTTCTAATCAGCAATAAATAAAACAATTTCTGATCAACCCATATCAATTGCATGCTTAAAATAACATACCGGTTAAAGCCTCGCCAATTTCAATACAACCCGACACACTTCCGTGTTTAAAGCCCACTTCCAGGTTAGGCCCCGCCCAGCCCAAGTACAGATACAGATAATGCTGTACTCGCTCATCCCTACTGTTTACTTTTTAAAATAGCCATTTTGCTCATCAACAGGTCAGTGAAGAATATGGGACTGACTGGAGTGGACCAACTGCAGCAGGGTTGGACACTCATCTTAACATTCCAGAGATTGAGCTTTCAAGGCAGCTTACTGAAGCAGACTTTGCCCTTCTATCTCAACCAATGCAATGTGACTACGGTGTTCAACTTTATTGTGAAACTATGGATGTATTGTCCAGATTATTGTAAGGAGAACCAGGATGTGCCAAAGATACATCACAGCTACAGTAATTCAGCCCCACCCCCAACCCCCTACAGATCAGAAGACGTTGTCTTTGACAAACTACCCTTCTCCTCGTAGTCCTCTCCCAAAAATATATACTTACAAAGGACACAGACCATTATTAATAAAAAGGGAAGTCCTGTAAGCCAGTCAGACAATGGCTAGGAGGGGGCCCTGATAAACCTGTCGATGTTTTTAATGTGTTATTTTATTCTGAATGCAGATCAGTTGATGTGACATGTTTGGGGTGTGGTGACTTTTAGTAGTTAATAAGCTGTCATTAATTGCATTAATTGCACATTCCTTTCTAGGTATGTTTTCATATTCTGTAACATTTTATTCATGCTATTGTTTTAACATCTCTTTCAGCTTCTGCGGCTTGTATATCACTTCCATAAGTTTGCACACTTAAAGGTGTCTGTGGGTAGCCATGGTGCAGAACCACCTGTTTAAGCAGAAGTTGTAATAGACAGCACACAGATATAGTCATAAAGAAGCTGCTTGTCTTTTCCCACAGCTTTGTCAATGTCACAGATCTGTAGATTTCAAATGAGATTAATTTACTGTAACATGCCTGTATTTTGCTTTACTACACACTACTTGTATTATGCAACAAGAAAGATAATACAATGTTAGTTACTAGTCAAGATAACGTTGTAATTTAT
Organism: Lepomis macrochirus; assembly: GCA_024633595.2. Lineage (NCBI taxonomy): Eukaryota > Metazoa > Chordata > Actinopteri > Centrarchiformes > Centrarchidae > Lepomis > Lepomis macrochirus. The sequence goes on from JALXJV020000008.1 coordinate 36,610,809, forward strand.
TCATTTCATCGGGTAATTCGGGTGGGGAGAACAGAAAAAGTACAGTAGGGAATTGCAAGATATAACACAAAATACAAAAAGCAAAATAAAACCATGTAATTATAGATCATAAAAAACAGGAGAAAATAAACTATAATACTTGAGAATGAAGTGCCAATGTGTCTGAGTGAGTGAAAAAGTCTTGAGTTTAGTGATGTCTATTGAACCAATTTTTATGGAATTGAGCCGTAGCGTCCAGCTTGGCTGTGACCCGAGTGGAAACAGCACCAGATTGCTGACCCAAAGCTGTGACACCAAGTGGTCCTTCATGTCCAAGTGAAATAATCTCTATTGCAAGAAGGATGATAAGTCAGTGGGGGAAAAACACCATGTTGTGGAGCAAGCACCCAGGACTTTCACTGACTTTATACTTGCATTTACAGTGAAGTCAGAAATTTAATTTGATACATGGCCATGTTTCCCTGTTGCTGTGTATTCTAGTTTATTAATACTTGGAACGTTATGATGATACCCAATGGCAACAAAATGTGCAAGCTTTTCTAAATCTGTGGGTGGGTTATATATTGTATTAAGATAAGTTACTGGCCTTAACGGTTAAACAGTCCCCTCTAGTTCCTTCGTCCTGTTTTACTTCAGGTGAGTAGTAATACACTGAACTACGTTGTTAGCTGTGGTGGTTAAACCTTTCCACGTAAGACTATGTTATGTTAGTGACCCAATGCCATAGACTGCAAGTGACTAGCAGAATACCAGCTGAAGCAGCCAAAGTCACCACCACACCACAAGACGATTTCAGAGCATAGTAATATATTGCGGTTCTTTTTACACTGCACAAAACCCTGTTTAACGTTAAATATTACAACAACATCTTAGTTACTGGCAATGTGAAAGGAGTGTGTCAGTGGGGTTAACCGCAGTTTTTTTTTTTACCCAGCATATCCTGATATAACAATAGCCTACTAAAGCTTTAGCAACATCAGCTAATATAACTAAAGCTAAAGTTAGCATCTTACCTGCTGAGCTGTCTTGCTGCTTTCTCATTAGACCAATAGTGCTCCTTTCACTGGTGACATTGTGTGTGAGGCCACAGAAATGTTACACCCTCATCAAGTTGAAGTTATCACATTATGAAGTACAGTCCTCCCTCCAGCCCTGCTCACTCGCTCTGTTTGGTTTCATTACAGTGTGCTCCTTAGCACTGGGAGCTCCCTCTGCTGTCCATAAGGTGACTCACTGCGCACCAGCCATTTCGAACCCAGCCTCCAGTAGTTGGCCCACGCCTCCTTATTTGCATACGCTCCTCAATCCTAAATCCTTAAATGCCCAATTTGAAATCCTCAAATGCCCAATCCTTAATCCCCAAATCCTCAGTCCTAAATCCCCATATCCCCAATCCTAAATACAAAATGCCCTATCCTAAATACCAATTGCCCAATCCTAAATACCAAATTTTCGACTTCGACTTTTAGTTTTCGATTTAGACTTTTAGTTTCCGATTTAGACTTATGGTTGACCAATTTAGACTTATAGTTTTAGTTTAGGATTTAGACTTTTAGTTTTAGTTGTGACCAAATAATTCCTCCATATGGCCACACTGGAACCTTATACTAATTTAATTAACGACTTATTTGAAACTGGCAAGACAAATTTCCACTATGCTGGAGAAGATGGGCATCCAGCGATGTTCTGAAATGTGTGAGAACACTGTGCGTTCAGCACTACCTTAAGTGAAAAAGACATAAACAGAAGCCTCAAATTCAGAGAAACGCACAGTCAGCATCATACTAGTCTCTAACTTGCCATCCACAAATTAAACAATGAAGATGTTCCTGAATATTGATAATCGAAAACACTTATTTTATTGAATTTATATTGTTTAGGCCTTATTCCTATAATACAGCCATATTCATAATACAGCCTATCAAATGCATCCAGGTGAATTATGCAGATATATATACACTTATATATTATGTCTTATCTAAGTTTGTATGTCGTTAGGGCTAGCATAACAAGCATATCATTGCCTTGAATACAACTGTAATCGTATAACATACTCAACCAATTAACATTGGTGTGATGGTTAAATTTTTATTTAGTCACCTTTGGAATGTGTTTGTCAGGTTAGCTCTTGGATTTGCTGTAGCCCTTGCAGGAGAACCTGCAGTAGTGCTGGGTGGGTGGTGGAAAGAAAAGCAGGTAGGGTTGTGCGTTGCTGGCACACTGCCAGTAGATGAGTCCTCCACGCTGCTCTTGCGGTGCACCTCATAATGTCCCCTTACAATGAGATCTAAAGTGCTAAAACGCACATCAGGAACTAGGGCTACGTTGCTGTGATGCTATGTTCCCTTGCAAATGTAAACAGTGAAGGAAGGGGTTCAGTATGACGTTAGTAACATTAGTTATAAAATAATGTAATGTTAGATAATAGTTACATCAGTGCAATTTTGCAGAATAAACAAGACTTATTTTAGATGAAACTACAATAAGTTACCTGGAAGATCATGCCGATTTTTTCGGTCGTCATGTCGTCTTCTTTGACAGTCACGCGTTTAGTTCCTCTGAACAAGATGAAACTCTCCATGATTGATCTCACATTTGAAGGCTAACGTGGCTATACTGAAGAAGTGAATCAAGCTAACGAGAAAATAACTTCCGGTTCATACAAAGCGAAAAAAATTAAATATCAAAATAAAAGTTTGTCCGTGGCCCTTATTTCCTTTCCTATTCGTGTTCTGATCATTAAATCAAAATTACGAAAAATGACCTGTTATTCGTTTTTTGGTATCAGATTTATATACGAATAATGATGTAACAAACTGTTTTTTCATTTTCCGATTTTGAAATCTTGTTGAATATGAAAAGAACCAATGATACACGGGTTCAATATGGCTGACTTCCTGTTGGGTTTAGGGTATGGCTTCAAGAGGCTTATTTTTAAGTTTAGATACATATACCTACCAAGTTTGGTGAATGTAGGCAAAAGGGAAAAGAGGAGGCTTTCCATTGTGCGTTCTGTCATTTTGATGGGAGGTAGCCATTGAATAGCATGTGGTGTTATCATTGAGATTGAACATTGGCATGTCGATGTCTACAGGGTGGGACTTGAATAACTAACATCAGTTCATTCAGTTAGTGGTATGTTTTTACAATTTTCCTGCTCCCTAGTGCCTAAACCACTGAATTATTGAAACACATCATTACTGATTTGAAACATCAAACATGGTATCACAGGTAACAAACGTAAAGCAAAGAAATTCAGCATCACCTCACAGAGAAGCGTCAACAAATCTTCACAAGCTTTACCATCAGCAAGCTGTCACGGTTTGTCTGAAGCAGTTTTGATAGGAATCAAATCAATTTACAAAAAGTACATCACACTTTAAAACATGTCATCTCATGGTGCCAGTAGGTGGCGCTATGCCTATTCATGAAAACAGATGTTTAGATGTGTTCGGGGAAGGACTCTTATCAAACATGTAAAGTTTAGGGCAGATTTGTTGTTGTCTTGTTCAGCCAACACAATACCTCCTTTTTCATGGCAAAGACTACTGGGGTGGTGATGGTGCAATGGATAAGACGCATGCCTTTGGTGTGAGACCTGGGTTCAATCCCCCTCTGTTGACCCATCCACCACTGTGTCCCTGAGCAAGACACTTTACCCCTAGTTGCTCCAGAGACGTGCGACCTCTGACATAAATAGCAGTTTTAATCCGCTTTGGATAAAAGCGTCAGCTAAATGAATAAATGTAAATGCAAAGAATCAATATAATGGCATGCCATGGACATGCCATTTGGCATGCCATGGACATGCCATTTGATCAATCAAAAAGAGATTCGCACTTTAGGATAGGATTTTTTGCAAGTGGCATGTTCTTAAATGCAGTAGGAGGTGCTGGAAATATGAGCAAATGTAATATTTTCCGCTCCATTAGAAAGGTTTATTTGGCATTGAAAGGATTTCTGTTGCTGGGAGACAATGTTATTCCTGACAGCTAATTCTACTTACTCCCTTTGCAAACCCCCAGACAGCAGAACAGCACACATACAATCTTGTGCAAGAACAGGGCCTTAAGTAGAAATGACATTCAACCTTTTCAAGTCCTGTTTCCAGTGCCTTCACTGCCTGAGGGTGACCCTAGATAGTGCCTGTGACATCATTTGTTGCCAAGTCCACTGTCCTCAGTGTCTTCTTTTTTTTTTTACCTCCATACTGGACGTAGGTCATGCCCATTTTTTTGTGATATTTGATTATCAACTCTGACAACTTAAGTGGTGTACAGACAACTGAAATTGTGAATTTTGTTAAACACATATCAATTAGCACAGCAGGAATTGAACTTTTCTAAGTCATCCTTTAGTTACTGTTGCTAGGTGGGACAAGCTTGACAAAAAGAAACATGGCAAGGTTGGTTCCGCTTAGCCTCACTGAAGTGTGTAACAGCTTCCTGCTGCTGTAAAACAAATTAAAGTACAGTTTTTTTTGCTGGAAAACCAAAACAAGTTAAAAGGGTGGTGGTGATGGCACAATGGATAAGACACTTACCTTTGGTGTTAGAGACCCGGGTTCTTTTCCCCCACTGTGGCCCATCCACCATTGTGTCCCTGAGCAAGACACTTAACCCCCTCGTTGCTCCAGAGGCTGTGACCTCTGACATGTATAGCAATTGTAAGTTGCTTTGGATAAAAGCGGCAGCTAAATGTAAATGTAATGTAAAAGAGGTTAAATTCGTCCTTGTGATGCACTGCACCACACAAAATTGTTTATCTCTGAATATGATTTAATGCTTTTTATATATTTGTGTATATAACATTTCATTTGTGAGTTGCCTAAAGGCAATTACAAACTGCATTTTAAAACCCTGTTGTAAAATGACAAATGAATGTACCTTGTAATAGGTGAGTTACAACAGGACTTTTACAACAAGAGTTCATCACTTCAAGCGACCCTTTTGACATTACACTCACACTTTATGTAATTCATTGCTCATATAAAAATCTTGATTAGTGTAGCTTTAAATTTAAATAAATTAAACTGATGCCTTCTGTGGAAAGGAAAAAAATCAGATTGTACTGTTGGTGTAATTTATTTTTCCTGAGAAAACTTGTTACTACATTTAGCCCCAAACTAAACTAAAAATTATCACATGCATGTACTGAATATGGCCCAGTCCTGCAAGTTTTGAAATCCACCAGCCTTTCAAAATGACTGTTGCACTACAAACCAACTAATGAAGCACTTGTCAACCAGCAGATTATTGCATCTTGCTCCTGCGAATGGCAATTTTCTGCTCGGTTGCCTCATCACTGTGCTCACTGAGGTGGCTTTAAAGTGTTTCTAATTAGTAATCTGTCTCTGATAAGAGCTGCAGTAAATAAAAGTTTGTGTCCAACTTTCTAATTACTCATATGACTTCAATATTGTTACTGCAAGTGACTGGCCTGCCTGCCTTCACATCATAATGACACAGAGAGCACAGCTGATTTGACATTTAATCAATTTGTGCTGTGAAGTGGATCAGATATGCTCCAGTGTCCATTTCAATAGTTCTATTTTAAGTTCCCCTAACATTAAAAACACACATCAATAAGTGACTGCTAATCCTTAAGGTTTTCTTATAAAGAAGTAACATTACATGAGCAAAGTGAAAATCAGTGAACAACTTGACCTCTTGGAATACTTGTCGAGGATAAATTCACCTGTAAAAATCACCAGCAGAACTGATCAAACACTATAAGATATAATGGGGAAATTCTACAATTAATCATACACTGCTGTTTTGGGGTTTGTATGCTTACCAAAATTGTGTGTGAATTTAATATTTCAACACATGAAATATGTTTTAAATGTAAAATGTTCCACAACCACATGTGCTTATATGTGGATTCATCACACATGAAAAGCTGTTTCAAATTGACAAATTGTTGTGATTCATTACAATGACACAAAGTCACATATGCTATGTGAAATGTTTACATGTTGGCAGAAGGTAGGCTTAGCTAGTGCATTGCAACAAATCTTGACATTACCGGCACCTGTAGATCAGAAAAGACATAATAAAGACTAGAAGTGAGACCCACTTCTAGAAGAACAGCTACATAGCACTACTCGAGATTTAAAATTCCACAGGGAGCCTTTAACTGGAGGTACTAATGCAAAGCCATAGGCCTGTAGATTTAATCTTTATTTGTTTTCCAATATTTTTATTGCCTATTACATTCTTTTTTCATTTGGGAATTAAATGTAATTATAAAAAATAGTCACAAGTGGCAATAATCGGGGTCCAAGCAAGTCGTGAAACTGGACTTGAAGCCAAGTCTTGATTGAAATAATTGCTAAAACGCAAACTTGATTTTTACAGCATTACCTTGAGATCAGAGATTGTCATTAGTCTATATGTACCTGACCAGAGGGTAAAATGTTCAACCCACCTGCAAAATTTGGTGTTTTTAAGTTTTAAGGTTTATACTGCAAACACTTTTTAGTAGAGAAAAATGAGGACAAAGTATAGATAAGTATAAATATATATAATGTAAAAATAGGAAAACTTTGACTCACAATGATCTGAACACTACAATTGTTAGACTTGGTCGCAAAGGGATTCGAACCCTGGAACTTCAGATCTACATACCTTCCACGTTCACAATGACTTAAGAGATTAAAGTAACGAAAGAATTTGGACTTTGAACTCAAAGATCTAAGACTTTCTCTATGTACAGAAAAGGCCTTTTCCTCTCAAATATTGTTTCACAAATCTGTCAAAAAATTCTTATTCTGAAATTCTCCCTGTGGGATGATGGAACTACAGTGGTCCACAGTGAAAATGGTGGTAGAAGCACAAAAGGACAAATTAAAAACATTAATTAATTATTAATGTTGAGCAGGCTAAACACTCTGTTGCTGAGGGGCTGCCGATAGAACTTCCAGCCTATGTGTTCATAGGCTACATAGTAGCATAAGTCCGCCCCTCAGAATTCCCATGATGCAAAGCGGTGAAAGGAGTTTTGTTAAAATTTGCTCATAAGTTTGCCATTTGTTTGAAATACAAATGTTACTTTATGATTAATGCATTTTTAAAACTTGTCTGCTTAGAATATAATGTTTTGTAGGTAATTCTTGTGGTGGTTTACTTTTGAAACCAGGAGTGAAGGGACATTTGATAAGAATAGCTGAAGTTTCAGCAATGTGTTGTCGTTAACTGCTAACTGCATAACTCCCAAAGTTATGTCAATGACCAATGAATATATACTTTTGGATCTTCACCCATCACTGGCTGTTGATTGTTGTTGTCCATCAACACCAACATCCTACTAGCTGTATTAAACCTTGGTCCATTATCATTGCGTCTGGTCAAGATAACAATTAATGGCAGACAAAAACAGCCGCAGACCACCAGGAAATGTCCCGAGTCTTCTGATGGCAAGTCTGCAACTGCCTGTTTAGTTTCGGGAAGCAGCCAACAATTCCATAGTTAAAGATTCAGTGTGTAAGATTTAGTGGCATCTAATGGTGAGGGTTGTGAATTACAACACTCTGTCCACTCTACTACTGCCCCCAAACCTTTCAAAGAGGGTAGGACAGCTACGGTGGCTGACACAGCACAAAAGGTGTCTCTTCTGAGACAGCAGAGAGTAGCCAGTCAAGAAATTAGGAAATGATATTTACTGAATTATTCAGTAAAACCAGATATTGTTGTGACTTTGCCTCTGACAGACAACATGGGAAATGTAAGATGAGGGCGATGTTTATTCATTGTACAGGCTCGCTGGATTCCGACTGAGAGAGAACAGGTTGAATTATTCAGGGTGATACAGCTAAATGTTTTAAAATAGCATTTTTTTTCTTTTGGTTCTGATCTGTTCTGTCTTCTGATCTTTGATCTTAGCCTAGTGAGTCTGAAGGAACTGGCAGTAGAGAGAGCACTCCAGTGAGCCCAGCGCTACCAGTTCAACTGTTAGTCAAGGTTCTGCAGCTGAAGCAATAAGACAGATAACAATAGGCAGATAATAAGCATGGTTGGGTTTGGCTAACTGGCTATTTATCTATATGGGCTGCCTTTTGTGTAAACTTTAGAGTCAATGATTATGATTAATGACAAGTACATAACAAATTAGTGACTAACTGGACAGTGATGTGGTTGTAGATGCCATTGCTGAGATAAATGAGCAGCTACTTTTTGAATTAGGTAGGAAATGTGTTTAATTTAATTACACTTTTATTGCTTTATTTTATTACTATGACAAATGTCTTTTCATCAATAGATTTCTTGCACTATTTCTTAGCTTTTGTTTTAGTAAAGACACAAGATGCGACAAAACTAGAGTTACAGAGCTTTCAATTACACACAAACTTTCTTACAGCTGTAAGTGCTTTGACACATGCACAGATACAGATTGATAGACATGTTCTCTCTTCTTCCTCTCTCTCCACACACACACACACACACACACACACACACACAGCTAATGAAGTGTAAACGATATTCTCTTCAGACCATCACTACAAAAATGGAATTTGCACTTTATGAAACCGTTGCCACACATACATGTCACACACACACACACACACACACACACATCACAGCTTTAAAAGGTGTCATTTGTCCGCTTCAGTAACCAAGGTGAATATTCACCCTGACAGCTCCCCGACAAGAGACAGAGCAAAGAGGAGCCATTGTCAGGAAAGAAAGAAAGAAAGAAAGAAAGAAAGAAAGAAAGAAAGAAAGAAAATAGATTAGCAGTTGATTTTAATTTAGATCAAAGCTCTAGAGAAAAGACAAAAGGGACGGGAAAGAGAGATGATGATCGCTGGACTCACATTATCACCTCCTGGTTATAGAAGGAATAGCAGGCATGTAGTGTGTGGAGGAAATAAACTGCCAAAATAAATAATTAAATGACTCTAAATAATCTGTCATTCAATGCACCATTTGGAAACAGCTAAGTGTAATATTTGTAATAGGTTATTTCTTATCCCAGCATTTTTATTCGCCAACTTATTTTAGTGTTTTCTTGCAAACTGCTTTAATCTGCTCACCTTGCATTTCCTATCTGACACTCACACCTAAACCTGTCTCTCTATGTCTCTGTCTTTCTGTATATGTCTGCTGTGATGACTTCATTCCTCAGCAGTTTTATAGATTACAATTATTTGTGATTAACACAAAACCTGGGCCAGTAGTTTGTGGCAAACAGATTTTCAAAGTACTATGTTTTAGACTATACTAAAGGTTTTCAAATCTCTGTGTGTTTTCCTTGCATGGAGAGATACAAGGAAACCATGCAAGGAGAGAAGAAACAAGGACAAATGTTTCTAGCTATATGAGATGTCCTTTCCTCACTTCTGATGATGGCAGCAGCTGATTACAGCTGGTTGCAGCTGGGTCAGATGATCACAGTGGATCTGCTGCCAGTTGGCTCTAACAACTGTATTTATTGATGTTCTGTTATATTCTGTGAATTCATTATTGAATAACTCAGAATAAAATAATAAAAGCTACTGGGGGAAATAACACATAATGGAAAGAGAACTCTATGAAAGTTGTTTGTGATCTTTTGTTGTTCAGAACTACAACGAACACAGATTTGAACTAGACAGTGAATCAGAAAACAGATCAATATAAAACGAGTGATACACTTGACTTTAATCACTCCAGTATGAAACTACAGTGATGTTCTGATGCATCAGATCAGTTTGATCAGATGCAGTGTCCAACCAATAACTGATATCCAATAATGGAGCCAGTAAAAGGTTTTCTGTGAAGGCTGCTCTCATGTATCTTTGCTCATGGGTCCTCAGAGAACCTTCCTCGATCCTTGATCAACCGTGCACAAATAAGTCAAGGAAGGATCAAGGAGCCAAACACCAAGAAAGAGGCTTGGGATTTCCCCATACTCTGATAAACGCAAAATGCAAAACAATGGGCTTAGCATAACAAAAATCAGACTAAAAATCTGAAATGTTTAGTCCAGTCATTATAAAACTCACAGGACATGTTTCATAACAATGTTAAACCATCTTTAAATTGCTCAAATGCAGTTTGAGCCTGCTAAATGGCCAATTATATACAATGGTCTTTCTTCAATTTTTTCATTTTGCCAGTTTTCTTTCCTTCGGTGTGTGTGTGTGTGTGTGTGTGTGTGTGTGTGTGTGTGTGTGTGTGTGTGTGAACTGGTACCAGATGCTCTCATTTTCACCTCCAAAGCTGTGTATTATCAGGGTGGTGATGTGTGGTAAAGTTTTGTCACACAGATATGTCCTCCATTCACCACAGATTCTAAAGAGAATGAGAATATAAGCTTTGACATACATTAAAGGATCAGTTCACCCAAATGATAAAATAAAGATATTTTCTTTCTATTTACCAGCTTTCAATATATGTCTCAGTAAAATAAGATGTCCTCCACCTTTATACTAAAGATGTCTGCATTTCTTTCTTATTCATTATCCTTTAAGCCTTTTGTCTCTAAAAAGTGACACATATTGCTTGAAAACTGCCCTGATAAAGCACACATCTCACCTTTGTATTGCATGTTGTGGAGTGTAGTGCAGTGTCTCTTTACTGGTTTAGCAAGCATGGATGAAATAACAAATAATTAGAACTGCAGTTTAATTGGTATTTTTATCCCATGTTAACTCACAGACATGTGGCAGGACTTGCAGCACTTGTTATTTTACTCATATAAGGGCCTTTAAGAAGCATCAAAGTGCAAGAAACCTATTGATTGAAGGACAATTATTATTCTACTTTGGTAAAACATTTCTGAGTTGCTTAGAAAACCCCTAAACTCATGAAAACTGTCCTAACTGGCAAAAACTTTTCTGTAATGACCAAGCTTGGGCATGGCCAGGGGCCCTGTAGTGCCCCCTAAACAATTTCAACAAAGAAACCCCAGCCATATGTTCCACGTAGCTGTATGTTTGAAAGGCAGATCATCTCTAAACTTAAAGAAAAGTCTCTTAAAGTCATACCCTAAACCCAACCAGAAGTCAGCTATTTTGTATTGAATATGACATTTACCACATCACCATTGACATGTTTTTAACTCCCTCCTGCTACATAGCAGACTATGTAGCAGACTGTCCTTTAGGATCCTTTGGGCTCTGCATAGGCACCTCACCTCACTGATATCACGGATTCTCGGGAGATGGGTACCACCGTCCTGGGCCATGCATATCCAATGCCAGTTTGTGATGTTTCCAGTCAGGATGCTTTCTATTGCTCCTCTGTAAAAGCTGACAAGAACTTCCTCGAGAAATACAGGCACAGTTGAACTGCTTTTATTCTTAAAATTCTACTCCTAAAATGCAATCATTGATTACATGGACATCCGTTTTTTGTAAGGGTTAGTGTCGCTATCAAAGCACCATAATCTGCCCGAGTAGCCACTGTAGTTGTCCTATGCTCTTTGAAAAGGCAGGGGGCAGTGATAGCTTGGACTGGTTGCAATTCACAACTGTCATCACTAGATGCCACTAAAACTTACACTCAGGCATAAGAAATACAGTTTGAAACATGTCCTTTCCAGATGCCAGTAAGTGCCGCTATCACTATGACTGGATATTGACAAGGGATTGTGAGAGACTGAGTTCAATGGCTCAAATGTTTAGGTCAAATTAACAAATTCATCTCCAAGTCCCCTTGGTCAGAACAACTTGTATAGTTATCATTCGTCTTGCACAGTTTGTACAATGTTTTGTATCTTGTTTTGCACCTTTTGTGTGGTCTGTATGTTTGCTTCACTCTCAGACTGAATGTTGCACCATTCTTTCTTTTTGTTTTGCAATGGAGCAACACCATTTTGTTTCTCTAGGTAGTACAGCTATTACACTGTATACAGATGGATCACAATAGTCTCTCTTATCCTATTTGTCTTTCTGTCTGTTCAGACAGAATTATAATCAATGGACAGCCTAACACCATATAAAGTTAAATGACTTGGAAACAGCATCAGCACCCTCAAACAATACACATGTCCAAACATGTAGTGCAGCCTGTGTGTGCGTGTGTGCATGTGTGTGTATGTGTGTGTGTTTGTGTTTGTGTTTGTGACCTGTACTGTTTGCTTGACTGGCTGCATGTTGGCTTGACGTGGCTTTTGTGCTTGTGAATGAAAGCCCGTGGACACACACATCCACATCTCACAACAGGAGGTGAGAGAGGAACCTTTTAGCTAATGCGATTTTTCATTCCTCATTACTCTCACCACCACAGATACTTTTCTGGTCTTTCCTTTTTGTAACTCAGTTTTAGCCTTTGTCTCTGTTGTTTTCACATCCATTTTACTAATTTTTAGTCCTCTTCAGTAGAGCATGACCAGTATAGGTTTTTGAGGGCTGGTGCTGATATTAAAGTGAAAAAGAGCCAAGCTGACATTTTAATTTTGAAAATGATTTGGATAGTAGACCCCTTCCTGTGTAAACTACACTTAAACAGGCCGATACTGAAAGCTGTTCTGTATGTGGACTTTAATACCTTTTACCTGCTGGTAAAATTGTATTTATTTATTTATTTTAATCCAAAGCTACGAGGAACTAAACCACAGCAGTGACCTGCTGTTGAATCCATCTAATACTACATGACTGTCTATAACGAGGACTTGCAACGTTAAGATTTCATTGAACATTGCTTCAGCGTTTCCCTGTCACTATCCTGTTTGAGTGTCTTGTTGGGTAGTCTGCCCTGGTGAAAAATAAATATGCTAAGTATATTAAATCTTAGCATACTTGAGCATACTTGAAGCCAGACTTCATCATCAGTATACTTTTGTTCGTTTGTTAATGATTATTTAACTTGAAGCATGCTATTTTGGAACAACTAATTTTGTACTTAATATGTTTTAGTTGTAATTAAATTGTAGAAAAGCACAATTTGAAGTGTACTTAGTTTACTTTTACGTGCTAAAGTAGAACAACTTCAAGTATACTTTGTACACTTAAAGTATATGGCTGTGTATGTACTAATATACATGCTTGATTAATAAGGATTAAGTGTAGCATATTTGTGTTAGAAGTACATTTAAAATGCATTTTAATGTCTTACAAATATACAAGCATTATACTTTTGCAATATTATTGTGATGATAGTATGCTCAGTTCTACTTTGGGTTTATTCAAATTAGTAAGTACACTTTCTAGCTACTTATCAATATCTGTTATTACTCTGCTATGCTACTTTTTGGTTAGCTAATGTAGGCTAGCAGTATACTGAAGGCTGAATTAAATAGGGACTACTCAACACACTTTCCAGGTGAATAAAGTACTTTATTGGTCAATAAATATATTCACATTTTCAATAGTACATTGCCAATACTAACACAGAATTGTACTTTGAATATATTACACGTTTACTATACTAACATTATGCTGATAACAATTTTCACAGTAAAACTTAACACACTTGAAAAAGAAAGTACACTTTCTAGGAACTCATTATGAAAAATATTAGGACAGAACATTGTTTTAATTCAACATCACAGCATTCCAGTATTACTTAAGACAAACGGACAGAAGAAGTTGCAAACCTCTGGTTGAATTTAAGAACTTAAGTGGCCAGACATCCAAGCTTGCAAACTGACAAGCCAAATTCAGTAAATAAAGTCATGTTGTGTTTATAAGAGTCCATTGATTAACATATGAAACAGGGTTCTTATGTATCCTTAAGCCTGTCATGTTTAGATAAGGTGGGTGATATACGACTGGTTTAACTAGCTTTATGGGGATGTAGGCATTTTAGAAAACAGCTAACTCAAACTAAAAGGGATTTATATTTTGTAAAGATTCCCTGTGACATCAGAATCGTTATGCCCGCCGTATTGGTGGCTGAAGCCAAAAAAACAAAAAACTTTTGACATGTCTGACTTGGAGTAGAAATTGTGAAAATAAAGAACAGTGAGGAACACCATGAAACGTTATCATTCATTGCACCACTGCACTTGACAGAAACATACAGACTACATATTACGTTCCTTTTTTTGGTTGAACTGCTCATTATTACACTTGCGCCTGATGGCCGCTCGCACATCAGAGGCACTTGTCTGTGGAAACTCCTGAAGAACAGCATCTGCAGAATAGACAAGAGGTAAGGTCAACATTTTCTTCTATTTTGACAAAATAAGACCATCTGGCAATGAACTACTATTTTTCGAAGGATTAGCAGTGAAGAATTGTATCAGTATGGCATGCCAATATTAGAGCCCGACCGATATGGGTTTTTGGGGGCCGATGCCGATATTAAAGTAAAAAAGAGCAGAGATCTAGATTTACAGAATAATTTGGATAGTAGACCCCTTTACTGTATAAACTACACTTAGAACAGGCCGATATTGAAAGCTGGTATGTATGTGGGCTATAAAACCTTTTCCTAAAAGGATGTTAATACAATAGATTTGAGACATGTCACTGTCTCAAAAAGTAACGTGTAAACAATTACATATCAATAAATATTTGTTGATTATATTTCCTGTTACGGCTGTGACTACAGCGTTTCACATCTACGTCACAAGAGGAGCTACAGGAAGCCATGTTAGATTCTTGTTCAGCTCACGTTTATTTACATGTCCGCTCTGGCTTAATCATTTCAGACATGCAGACTATAACTGCAGACAGGCGACTGGCAGATATATTTAGAATCCACTGATAACCACGGCATTAGCTTTGAGGCTAATTTAGCAACGGACAACATTAGTTGCTGTAACAATACGTGATTGTAGAGAATATTTCGAAGTGATGAACTAGGGACAATTAGTTAACTGACAGTTTCAGATTAAATCTACAGTTCAGTTATATCTGTCAGTAGCGCAGCTTCCCTCTGTGGCAAACTATGCAACACCCATGACATGAGTGAAGTATCTGAGTCGGTTTCTTTTTGAATAGTCATATATCTGTCGTTATAAATGGCCGATGCAATGCTCATATCAGGCGGCCAATAAATCGGTCGGGCTCTTGCCCTACAGTACATAGCAAAACATTTAAAAATTACTGGTGGTTTATACTGCTGCTACAAAAATACATACATTTACAGAAGCTTTTCAAGTAGACTCAAGGTAATTTACCCGTTATGACCTGCACTTCGGCAACGTCCAGCTGTCCTTTTGACGGTGCCCCTTTCCCAGACTTCCCAGTCAGGGTGGACTGAGCAAGGACCTACTTTTTGAACACCAGGACAGCCAGCTCTTGAGCAAAAATGGTCATTCGAGATCTGTTCAGCTGCAGGAAGGCCCTCTTTGAAACGGTCACAGCGCTGCCAGCCAAGTGGTGCTGTATTGAAGAGAGGGAGGGGGAAAGGGAGAGAGAATCAATTGACCAAATTAATATATAGTTGGGAGATATCTATCTACCAATAAGAAATTTAACATTTAAATAACCTGAAAACAATGTGCTTAAATCAATTTTCTCTCTTTACAAAACACTGGTAGTAGTCTATATATTGCACTACGGAGTGGTTTGACCAGTGGTGTAAAGGTTCCCATTGACAGAAAGATAAACAATTGTATAATACATGTTACGTTGAGACAGAATTTGAGGACCCAAATGCAGACACAGAGATGAAGCAGGTAAATTGAAGGTGTTTATCCCTACCAAAGGTGAAAATTTAAATCCAAAAGTGAGAGTAGTCCACAAGTAACCAGCAGGTGGCGTTATGACTGTGGGTGAATGTCAGCATGTACATGTGTTCAGGGCGGGACTGTTATTAAACGTAAAATTTCGTACGGATCTGAGCATCTTTGACACCATGCCACGGACACGCCCATTGAGGAAAACTCGCAGGTAGCACAACTTGTCATCGTCAATGCCTTTAGAAGGCACAGCAGAAATTTGAAGTCGATCTGACTAAATCCCTAGGAGGAGTTTGTTAAAGTACGGAGTGTGTAAATCATCCAAAAATGGCCGCAAAATTCAAAATGGCGGACTTCCTGTTGGGTTTAGGGCATCGCTCCAAGAGGCTTTTTGGTACGTGTGGACATGATCCATGTGCCACAGAAATTCCGCACATGTAGGTCAAACGTGCGGCGGGGGCTGCTTCGTTAAAGGTCACTTCCTGTTGCCAGCAGGTGGCGCTATGACTGGGGGTGAATGTCGGCATGTAGATTTGTTCAGGGCGGGACTCTTGTCAAACGTGTAAAATTTCGTGCAGATCTGAGCATGGATAGCCAAGTTACTACAACTTCCTGTTTCATGGCGAATCATCGACGCCCCGGACACGCCCATCGACGAAACCTCACAGATAGCACAACTTTTCATCGTCAATGCAGACTTCTTGTCGAGTTTAGGGTATGAGTTCTTGAGGCTTTTTTATGTGCCTGGGCTTGATACTGCTATCGCAACGAGATTTTATATTTAATAAAAGGCTCAGGCAAAACACTTGTCTTTCGGTGGATTTATTCAAGTCTTCTGCAGAAGGAGCTCGCAGGGACACATGCAACAAAGAGTATCATCCGAGTGAGCTGCAGTGTCTCAGCACATGCAGCTTTTTATCTCTGACTCAGGGTCAGAGCCTTATCTCACAAAAGAACAGGATGTCTTTGAAGATTCGAGACACTAAGTCTGAGTCCGCAAAAAGACACCCATGTGTGAAGAATGTGGTGAATGTGTCTTGACCTCTTAAAACAATGGAGCTCACAGGGACATCACACCTCTTGCATCCCTTGTCCCCATACCCAGATGGTCAGATGGCCTAAAACAATAAAACATCAAACATCACACCTCTTGCGTCCTTTGTCCCCATACCCAGATGGTCAGATGGCCTCAGTGATAAGTTACAGAGCAGTGTTTTAAAGGTGTTCTCATGGAATTCCCATTACAATACACGTCCCCACCAAATTTCGTGCATGTAGGTTGAACGTGGACGAGGGGCTAATTTTTTCCAATTTTCTAGGTGGCGCTAGCGAGTCATTTTGCCACGCCCATCCGCGAAACCCACAAAATACGAAATTTTTCACCAGTCCTGACGTGTGCTAAATTTGGTGACTTTTCGAGCATGTTGCGGCCGCCAAAATTTAGCTTACTTTGCAGAAAAAGAAAAAGAAAAAAAAAATCCTTACAATTTCAATAGGGTCCTCGCACGGTTCGTGCTCGGGCCCTAATAATGAACTGAAAACAATTGATAGACAGACAGCCACTTAAATACACAGGTGAGGGAGAAAACTAATTACACACAGGTGACACTACTCAGACAATCAGAGACAAGCACAGGAAGTAAAACAAACATAGGCTGCTTCTCAAGTCTCTTAATTGCATCCACGTTTCCCTCACGTCTTTTCTTAGCCCCGCCCACCGGGGATTCATGGAGAGACGCAAGGAAACCAAGCCAGGAGAGAAGGGACGAGGAAATATGTTTTTAGAGACATGAGACGTCCTTTCCTCTGAAGCATCACATGAAGCGACGTCCGTTTCTGATGACAGATGGATCCGCTGTCAGTCGGCTCTAACAGCTGTAGAGACTTTTGATGGAGTTTGTGTCTATTCAATTCAATTCAATTCAATTTTATTTATATAGCGCCAAAGCACAACAACAGTTATCTCACAGCGCTTTTCATAAAGAGCAGGTCTAGACCACACTCTGAAGTTATTTACAGAAGCCCAACAATTCCCACCAAGAGCAAGCACTAAGCGACACAGGCAAGGAAAATCTTCCTTTTAAGAGGCAGAAACCTCGAGCAGAACCATGGCTCAGGGTGGGCGGCCATCTGCCTCGACCGGTTGGGGGTGAGGGGGAGAGAGAGAGGACAGAGAGAGAGAGCAGAGAGAGGCAACCTACACAGTATACACATAGAGGTACAGACAGTAAAGGTAATGGTGCTATAGACTGAATGAAAAATGGTACAGATATTTATAGTAATGTTAATGATAATAATAATAATAATAATAATAATAATAATAATAATAATTATAATAACAGTAAGGAGACTATTAGGAGACTCCCAACCACAGATCCAGACTCCACAGCTCCAGAGCCAGCAACACCCGCAGGAAGCGACAGGAGGGGGACGCACACGACCATGGGAGAGGGAGAAGAAAAATCGAGTTAGTAACATGCATTAATGGGATGAGGTTGCACTCAGAGGGAGAGAGAGAAGAGGAGAGAGGAGCTCAGTGCATCATGGGAAATCCCCCGGCAGTCTAGGCCTATAGCAGCATAATTAAGGGATGGTTCAGGACTCGCCTGAGCCAGCCCTAACTATAAGCTTTATCAAAAAGGAAAGTCTTAAGCTTACTCTTAAATGTGGAGACGGTGTCTGCCTCCCGAGCCCACACTGGAACCTGGTTCCACAGGAGAGGAGCTTGATAGCTGAACGCTCTGGCTCCCATTCTACTTTTGGAGACTCTAGGAACCACAAGTAATCCTGCATTCTGGGAGCGCAGTGCTCTGGTGGGGTAGTAAGGTACTACGAGCTCTTTAAGATAAGATGGTGCCTGACCATTAAGAGCTTTGTATGTGAGAATAAGGATTTTAAATTCTATTCTGGATTTTACAGGAAGCCAATGCAGAGATGCTAAGACAGGAGAGATATGATCTCTTTTACTGGTTCCTGTCAGAACACGTGCTGCAGCATTCTGGATCAGCTGAAGAGTCTTAATGGACTTTTTAAAGGAGCCTGATAATAAGGAATTGCAGTAATCCACTCATTCAAATGCAAATCAATTTATACCATTTTTTTACATGCTTTTTTTCTGTTTTTCAGAATTTTTTGTTATTCTGTCTCACTGTTCAAATAAACCTACCATTAAAATTATAGACTGATCATTTATTTGTTAGTTGGCAAACGGACAAAATCAGCAGGGGATCAAATAGTTTTTTCCCGTACCATGTTTTCTAGGAGTGTGTTTGCACTGATATAGGCTAATAAAAACATTAATTTTATAAGACTATATATTAAACAATAATATGCGAATACTAATTTTAAAAAAGGAAAGCCTAGCCACCAAAACCTTCAGCAGAAAAGTAGTGAAAGAGCCCCGGAAGAGAGAGAATCTGGTCAATTTTCAAAATAAAACACCCTGAGCAGATTCCCAATCGTAAATCAACAATAAACAACTAAAACAGCCTAAAAAAGAAACCATTTAACTACGTAGCCTACTTACCCATGGTAGAGGCACAAAAATGAAGGACAACTGACCAAATCAACAAAACAAGTTAGCATAATCAGTCCGGCAAAATGCTCTGCATCTGAAGTTATGTCTGTCGGGTATGAAGCCCTGCAGAGGATAGAACAAAACTGGGTCTCAAAAGCCAAAAGTGTTCTTAACCTTTAATAGGTTTTGGGAGCACAGATTGAAAGCAGACACTGTATTGAATATAAGCTGTGTGTGGCCCTCTCTTTAATGACTGGTCATCTGTGTGCCACCTCATAAATATCTGATGTTAGATGACCTGTGAATCCATGTCTGTTGACACAGACAAGATGAGCTTGAGAGACGAGGAAGTTTTAGTAGCGGGCAGTGTAAAACCAATGGTGTGCGGTCAGGCTCTGTGAAACTAAAAGTCTAAAGACATACTAATAGCTGCAGTGTCATTACAATCAACAATACAACAGTGGTGATAAATCAAATAAAACAAAACAATTGCTGTGTACTGTACTTTTCTTAGAACCTGAGGTGGCTGTAGAAGAAAAGTCAAGGGGTCATTAAAATCGAAAGGTCCCCTTGAAAGCATAAACATGCTTAGACATTTTCAGTTAACTTCCAGTTTTACCTTATGTGAAAGGTTGACATTTTTCCCTGTGGGTAGCTCTGTAAGAAAGCTAAAAGCTAGTGTCCAGAAGGAAATGATTCATCCTTTGGATGGCAAAAGTTTACAAAGTAAATTTAATGTTGCTCATGAGGAAAATTTGTTAGAAAGGTTTATCTTGACTAGGGGCGGCTGTGGCTCAGGAGGTAGAGCGAGTTGGCCGTTAATCGGAAGGTCGAAGTGTCCTTGGGCAAGACACTGAACCCCCGAATTGCCCCTGGCGGCTGTTCCACCAGTGTATGAACATGTGTGAATGTTTCTGTTTGAGCTCTTAGGCTCACTGTGTTAATGTGTGTGTGAATGGTGAATGCAGAAGTAGTGTAAAAGCGCTTTGAGTGGTCGAAAAGACTAGAAAGGCGCTATACAAATACGGAGTATTTACATTTACTAAATCTGGCTTTCATTATAGCCAGCTACTATCCAAGGTGCATGTTTCTGGTACAAAAATAAAGATGCACATACAGAGG
The DNA here is from genome assembly GCA_024633595.2 of Lepomis macrochirus. Taxonomy (NCBI): domain Eukaryota; kingdom Metazoa; phylum Chordata; class Actinopteri; order Centrarchiformes; family Centrarchidae; genus Lepomis; species Lepomis macrochirus. The sequence continues at coordinate 36,631,003 of JALXJV020000008.1, forward strand.
GAGAGTACTCACGAAAAGGCAAAACTTATAAGGCAAGTAATGTGGCCTAAAATGAGGAGAAATAGTGATAGAAATGTGAAGAATCAAGACAGATGGGAAAGAGTGGTAGATAGAGTGATGGACATGAAGGAGAGGGATAATTGTGTGTCTGACAGAAAGAGAGGGAGAGAGAACGGAGAGGTAGAGTTGCTAATAGTGTCTGTGATGTTTGTATTGATCAGTCACACAGACAGAAAGGTGGGACGTGACACCATGACCTGACACCGTGGCTAATCGAAAACTAATTCCCTGTCTCCATCATCATCGTCGACATCATCATCCTATAGTTACAGCTGTGATCTTCCATCGTCACGTAGGATTTCATTTAAAGGGAAAAATTTAAAAAATTGAAATTATTACTATTATTAATTCTAAGAACTGTTTTTTGAAATGTTACTATCAAGACCAACTTTTAACACTATAAAGCTTTGTGAACAAGAATCATCATCTACTTGTATGAAAAATAAATTGCATATGTAAAAGCACATTTTGTTGGGATTAAAATAGTTTAAAGGTGCACCAAATTGTATAGGCACAATCATCACCATCAACTTTGATTATCAGAAGGCTCAAAGATAATAATAAATAATGACTTTAATTCACATTAAAGTTCCTCAAGGCACCACCCTTGATTCTTAGTCTCATAAAATACACTGAACTATTAATCTGAAAATCCAATTAATAAAATTAATAGCTAAAACCAAAATTATCCTTTCAATAGCTATAGACCAGCATGTACACTTGCATGCAGGATCTACCTATTGTTATATTGTTTTACACATGTACTTTTTATATATATTGATCTTCTTTTACTTACTTGTATGTATATTATAGTTGTATATGTGTAAACCATTACCTTTGTTCATCTTTGCTGTCCTTGTTTTGAGCTGTGGTTCTGTTTCTGTGTAAGTACATTTAGAGCAACATGAAAAGTCAAATTCTTTGCATCTGTACACATGGACAACAAAGTGAATTCTAAATCTGGTGCTTCCGATACCTGGCATACAGCAATCAAATTAGTGTACATTCACACCTATAAAGTTAACCTACCTGTGACAGACATGATTTTTTCTGTTATTTTAGTAGCCTTAAAGCTCAAAGCTACTGGCAGGTTTAGTGAAAATGGTGATTCAGTGTAGTCAGTCAAGTTAAGTTTGAAGATTCAGTGTGTAAGATTCTGTGTTACAGCCAGTCAATTCACACATACGTCAGCACTGGCTTAAGTACACTGATAGATATAAAGCAGTAAGTAGTACGTATAAATTGTGTGTGTGTGTGTGTGTGTGATGTTGTCAGGTCTAATTTTATTCTCCTTCTCTGTTGTCTGGCCGTCTTTCTCCATCTCTTCACTGTCTGTCTGTCTCTATCTCTCCACTGTCTGTCTGTCTCTATCTCTCCACTGTCTGTCTGTCGCCATCTCTCTCTCTGCTGTCTGTCTCTTTTTCGCTCTGCTGTCTGTCCATGTTTCTTTATCTCTCCACTGTCTTTCATTCTGTCTGTCTCTATCTCTTGTCCTTCGGTCTGTTTCCATCTCTCCATTAGTGAAGATGTCTCTTTTCGATTTTTAGCAGGATGACAACTTATGACGCCCACTTCTCTGTAAACATCCAATCATAGACCTTATGACTCCCAGATGACCTCTGACCCCTCTCCACACTCAAGGGAACTGTGTGTGTGTGTGTGTGTGTGTGTGTGTGGGTGTGTCTTTTTGCACATGGCAGACTGAGAACACTGAGTGATTATGCTGTCAATAAATGTGTTTATTTGCCAGGGGCTGAATGGAGGTTTTCTTGGAGATGAAAAGGTGTTTTGAAGCACTTTGTTGAGAGGCGGCGCACAGACAAATGCTGTAATCAGATCGCTGTCTGGAGAACAATGTGTGGTCAAAATAATCAGCACAAATCACAGGGTAAAAACCTGCAACACACAATCAATACAAATGGTGGCAGATCGAGTGAGAGAAGCAGATAGGTGAAATCTCCAGTCACTGTCTCAGTAGACATTCTTTGGCCTCTACAGCCACTGTCACAACATTAGGAGTGAGTAACTGAGTGGGTAGGAGCTCCTTCAGTTGTCTAGTCAGATTTGTTTCAGTACAAGCGACAGAGAAGAAGAGAAACAAAATAAAAACTTGTCTTCAGTGATGTGAAAAGCCAAGACTTTATCATTAGATTGTATTCTCACTCAGGGCCAAATTAAGAAGTCAGAGGCCCCTGGGCACAAAGCTTTGTAGGGCCCTCACCCGCCGACCCACACACGTGCTCTGCAACTCCCCTGTTGATAACAGCTCCACAAATCCACCACAAAACAAAGCAACAAGGCTGACCAGAATCGAGCAGAGCAATCAGAACCCACAACGGATTTCACAACGAGTTGGTCATTTTTCATGTGAAATACATTACTTAAATAATAAATAATAAAATAGCACTCATCACTTGTCTTCTTAGCCCAAATAAGCCTGAAACATTCATGACTATACCAACCCTCCTGGGAGACCCCTTTTTTCAAATGCCCTCTCCTCGTTTCCACGTTGGTCACAGCAGTATGTTTAATGTTACAGTAGGTGAGTGTTGAAGGGTATACTGCTGACACTGCTGTAGATTTATATCTAAAACAGTGTTGCAGTTGTAGCAAAGGGTCTTTCGTTTCTCCCTAGGTCGTCATTTACTTACTGACTTCTAAAATTTCTAATATCGCTTTAAGCAGCTAACACTGCCCATTGCTAAATTAGATTTGCCAAAAAGTTAATGCAATGTTTATCAGTGGATGAGCGCTAACGTCAATGAACAGTTAATTTATTGCATTTTACTTATTCTAAATATACCTGCGAGCTGCATGTCTGTAGTTACAGTCCAAACCAGATGGAACATGTAGCCTAAATAAACATGAGCTGAACCTAACACAGCTTCCAGCCAAACAAAGTTTTTTTAGCTCTTCTTTCAAAATGTGCAACGGTGTGAAATCTCAGAGTTGTAGACCGTTATGTAGTGGTTCAGAAATGGTTTCTGAAGTAGATGTGAATATGCTACATAGAAAACAGTTAATATGGTAGATCAAATAAGGTCAAATACCCATGCTTATTCTCTCTCTGCACTTTCTAGCAGCAAATATTTAACATGCAGTTGTTTGCACGTTCAGTTGTTGAGACTGTAATCTTAGGCATTTTTAACATAATCCATTAAGAATCATATTAAAAATCAAAATATAAGTTTAATAATAAATCAGCTCTTTTTCACTTTAATATCTGCTTCTTCCCTACCAAAACCCATATGGTCGGGCTTTATAGGATTTACACTGATCAACACTCACCTCTAATCCAGCTCTATGAATCACATTCTTCCATAATTCACACACAAATACACATACAGTAAATAGGCTACTTCATCATCGCCACATAAAGGCAGCCCTCTTTCACTTAAAAACCTAATGACAACCCACTTCAGCTCCTCCTGCTTCCCTGCGTCTAGCTGTTAAACTAGTTTAGGTTCACAGTCCTGCTCCCAGTAACAGATGAGCTCTGAAGCAAGGCTAACATGTAACAACAGTGCTCTGTGCTTTTCTCATGCATGCGATCGCCGTGTTTCCAGTCAGAAAAACACCACCAAATAGATTTTTATTAGTTGTGTCCATCCCGTGGATAGTGAATAGGGGATCCACTCTCTGTAATCTTCAGTCATCTTCCACAACTTCTTTACCCTGATTCTCTTCCTGGCTCCATTTGAACAGATGGCACATGTCTTAATAAAGACGTGCTTCTCCTCTTCTCTGTTTGTTTGCGTTTACTACAACCACTTCTGTCATTCATTTTGAACTACAACAAATCAGTCTCTTAGGGATTTAGTGAGATCGACTTCAAATTTCTGCTGTGCCTTCTAAAGGCATTGACGATGAAAAGTTGTGCTATTTGCGAGTTTTCGCCGATGGGCGTGTCCGTGGCGTCGATGATTCGCCATGAAACAGGAAGTTGTAGTAACTTGGCTGTCCGTGCTCAGATCTGCACGACATTTTACACATTTGACAAGAGTCCCGCCCTGAACAAATCTACATGCCGACATTCACCCCCAGTCATAGCGCCACCTGCTGGCAACAGGAAGTGACCTTTAACGAAGCAGCCCCCGCCGCACGTTTGACCTACATCTACGAAATTTCTGTGGCACATGGATCATGTCCAGACGTACAAAAAAGCCTCTTGGAGCGATGCCCTAAACCCAACAGGAAGTTGGCCATTTTGAATTATGCGGCCATTTTTGGATGATTTACACACTCCGTACTTGTCATGAGTCAGTTTCACCCCCAACCCCTTTCCCTGTGTTTCCAGTTTTCTTTTTCCCCCTTCCCTCCTGTCTTTGTTAGTTGTGTCTGTTTCTGTGTGTGTGTGTGTGTGGGCGTGTCCAGACCTGGCTCTTCCCCACCTGCAGCACTCGTGGCAGAATCCCTTCTGTGTTACCTAACAGTACGAACTGGCCATGACGGATTCAGCGGAACACATGGAAGTAACCGATGCCACGGAGAATACCTCGAGACGCCAGACTGCTCTCGCCCACCAAGGAATCCTCCTCGGGGAGCACGAGCAATCCATCCGGACCCTCATGAACATACAACAAGCAGTGTGGGAATTATACCGCGGCCACGTGGCCATGGCCGCCGTTGCCCTACACTTTGGCCGTCATGCCCCATGAAAAAAAAATCATCGTACGGCCACAGTGGCCTGTGTGCCCTGGCCCTGTCCAAGTTCCATGTATAAAGCTTCAGTGCGGCATAGCGGGCTTGCTTTGAATTACAGCGAGCCACCCAAGTAGGTCTCTGAACTTCAATTAGTTCGTGGATTCGCGCAGGTGCAGTCAGTGTCATAATCACATCGATGATCTCACGCGCACGCCTCAAAACAGCAGTGCAAGAAGCATGTAACGTTAGCACATACAGAAGAACGACACTCACTCAGGTAAGCATCTGCACAGCAAACGAGCTAAGCTGTTTTGATATGATAAGTAACTGATTAATGTGGTAGGATTTGACTGAACGTAACATTTAGTATTACCGGTATTTGCCATTTTTGCATGGTGAACTAAGCTAGCTGTTAGCTACGTAGGACAACAAACATCTCCTCTGACTGAACTCCAACCCTGACCCTGAGTCAGATTCTCTTTCAAGTGATGAGTCTGATTGAAATAATCCACTGCATTCCCTCACTCTCTCTCCCTCACTCTCTCTCTCTCTCTCTCTCTCAATTCAATTCAATTTGCTTTATTGGCATGACTGCTGAACAATATTGCCAAAGCATCGTACATATAACATAACAATAATCCCACTACATATAAAATATCAATCACCCCCATACATTTCATTTAAGAATTCTCTCTCTCTCTCTCTCTCTCTCTCTCTCTGTCTCAATCAATCTCTCTCTCACTCACACACATTCTCACATGTAATGGACTGAATTAACTTTTTGAATGCTTTTACTGGCATTTGTGTTGTTTCTATTGTTGTTAAGGGTGTATACCTTCTGGATGAAATGGTTCTCTCTCACACACTCACATTCCACATGATATAGAGGACTGAATGAACTTTTTGAATGATTTTATTGGCATTTGTGTTTCTGAATGCTTTTATTGGCATTTATGTTGTTTCTATTGTTAGGATGAAACCATTTCACCTTCTGGATGAAATGGTTCTCTCTCATTAAATTTTTTTTTATTAAAAAAGTCATAATCCATGTCTTATTCCAAATTAGGATGTTATGGTATCAATCTGAATGGGAAAACCATCGAATTGTACTCAATGGCCTTTGTGCCCTGTCATATGGCCTAGGTGCCCCTAAAAAAAAAGAAAAGGTGGAGGCCAAATGGCCTTGCCCCTATAATTACATAATTCCCACCCTGACAACAAGGTACTAATGAACAGATTGCTCGATTATCGGATCAAGTGACTGCTCTGTTGCAATTAGTCTCATCCACTCAGTCACCTTCCAGTCCCACTCCGTCTAGCTTGCAACCGCCGGAATCTTATACCCCCGACCCCGAACCTTTCTCTGGAGAATTTTTCCTGTGCCGCGGATTTCTGCTCCAGTGTGCCATGGTTTTCACCCAACGGCCGCGGTCCTTTGCCACAGAAGCCTCCAAGGTACGATATATTCTGAGCCTGTTAAGAGGGAGAGCTTTAGCTTGGGCAGAAGCAGTAAATGTAAATACCCCGATCACCACTCTGTCTCTGTCTCAGTTCGAAGTCATGCTCCGTGAGGTTTTTGACCATCCTGACTACGGCGGTGATGCATCCCGCCGCTTAGTAGAGCTTAGACAGGGAAGCCGTTCCGTGACAGATTTCTCTGTAGAATTCAGAACCTTGGCCGCTGACGCTGGTTGGAGTGACGCGGCATTACAGGAAGTTTTTAGGAAGGGACTTAATGAATCAATTAAAGATGAACTAGCTTCTCGGGATGAGCCTACTAGCCTTAACTCTTTGATATCTCTGTCTATCCAGCTCGACAATCGCCTACGTGAGCGGCGGAGAGAACGCTTAAGTCGGCCCGTCTCTCCTCCCCAGTTTCGTCGCCCACTCTCCTACAACCCTCCCTTGTTACCAGCCTCATCCGTTGCGCCACCATCCCCTTCCTGCCCCCAACCAGAACCCATGCAAGTGGGTCGGGCTCGTCTGACTCCGGAGGAACATGCCCGCAGACGTAGTCTGGGTGAGTGCCTTTATTGTGGAGGAAAGGGCCACTTTGTTTCCACCTGCCCAGTTCGACCAAAAGGTCGGATCCCTCAGTAAGCGTGGGCGTACTGGGGGATCGACTCCTTAGCCCCACCAACAAACCCCTCCGTCTGTCAATCCCTGCCACTATATGCACACCATCGATTTCCCTGCCTCTTCAAGCACTTATTGATTCCGGCACTGAAGGCAACTTCATTGATCAGAACTTGGCTATTCAATCCAACTTCCCTCTTGAATCATCCCTGAGCCCTGTACAGCCCGGGCCGTAGATGGCCGCATCCTCTCCCGTGTAACTGAGTCTACTAAGCCCCTTAGACTAGTTTTGTCCGGAAATCACCACGAAGACATAGTGTTTAATGTAATCTCCGCTCCTCAGTCTCCCATCATCCTAGGTTTTCCCTGGCTCAAACTACACAATCCCCATATCGACTGGGTTACTGGCAAGATTCTGGGCTGGAGCCTTCATTGCTCCTCCACCTGTCTGCAGTCGGCGTTACCTCCAGCAGAGGGCATCACTCCCCCACAAGACACAGAATCCCCGGATTTGACAGGATTTCCCCCTGAATATCATGACCTGAAAAAGGTTTTCAGTAAGGATCTGACGCTTTCTCTTCCACCTCACCGTCCCTACGACTGCGAAATTAACCTGCTCCCCGGTGCTCCCCTTCCATCCAGCAGACTCTACAATCTCTCTCGCCCTGAAAGGGAGGCCATGGAAACTTACATTCGGGACTCCCTGAAATCTGGTCTTATCCGTCACTCATCTTCTCCTGTTGGTGCAGGTTTTTTCTTTGTCTCCAAGAAGGATAAGTCCCTTCGACCCTGTATTGATTACTGTGGTCTCAATAACATCACTGTCAAAAACAAGTATCCTTTACCCCTGATAAACTCTGCTTTTGAACCCCTGCAGCAGGCCAAGGTATTTACCAAACTGGATCTTCGCAACGCCTACCATCTGGTGCGGATCAAAGGAGATTTTGGCTTAACTAACGCCCCGGCAGTTTTCCAAAACCTCGTTAATGATGTTCTGCGGGATTTTCTGAACTGCTTTGTTTTTGTCTACTTGGATGACATTCTGATTTTTTTCTAAGGACATTGTTGAGCATGTTTCCCACGTCCGCCAGGTTCTTCATCGACTTCTGAGGAATAGGCTATATATGAAGGCCGAGAAATGTGAATTTCATGCCCGTTCTGTAAGCTTCCTGGGTTACATCATTGGGCAGGGGCAGTTGCAGGCAGATCCTGTCAAGATCCAGGCAGTGGTCGGGTGGCCAGTTCCAGACTCTCGTAAGCAGTTACAACAGTTTCTAGGGTTTGCTAACTTCTATCGTAGATTCATCAGGGATTACAGTAAAGTCGCAGCCCCTCTAACGAAACTAACTTCCTCCAAAACACCTTTTTCCTGGACGCCAGAGGCCCAGACTGCTTTTGAAAAACTGAAATCTCTGTTTACTTCAGCCCCCATCCTAGTACATCCAGATCCTACCAAACAGTTCATTGTGGAGGTCAATGCATTGGACAGTGGGGTGGGGGCCGTGCTCTCCCAGCGTTCTGGTCCTGATCAGAAGATGCACCCCTGCGCCTTCTTCTCACGACGCTTAACCCCCGCTGAGAAAAATTATGATGTGTGAGACCGGGAGTTGCTAGCGGTGAAACTGGCATTGGAGGAATGGCGGCATTGGCTTGAGGGCACTAAGCAGCAGTTCATTGTGTGGACTGATCATAAGAACCTCGCATACATTCAGTCCGCCAAGAGACTCAATTCACGCCAGGCACGCTGGGCTTTGTTTTTTGGTCTCTTTAACTTTGTCATTACTTACAGACCCGGCTCCCGGAACACTAAGCCTGATGCCCTCTCCAGAATGTATCACTCTCCCACAGATACCTCCAGTCCTGATACCATCCTTTCCCCCAGTTGTGTGCTGGCGGCCATTTCCTGGGAGATTGAATCGGTGATAAGAGAGGCCCTACGCACCCACCTGGACCCAGGTAATGGTCCCGCTAACTGTTTGTTTGTCCCTGAACCAGCTCGCTCACAGGTCCTGCAGTGGGTCCACAACTCCCATTTTGCCTGCCACCCTGGTTACCGGAGGACCCTTTCCCTGTTGAAAAGGAGTTTTTGGTGGCCCTCCATGGAAACTGATGCACAGGCATTTGTGTCAGCCTGCACTGTTTGCGCCCGGGGAAAATCTTCTCATCGTCCCCCTTTTGGTGAGCTCCGCCCGTTACCCGTATCGGGTCGACCCTGGTCCCACATCGCCCTAGATTTCGTCACCAGCCTACCCCCATCCCAAGGTAACAATACCATACTCTCCATAGTAGATCGTTTCTCCAAGGCTGTCCATTTTGTTGCTCTACCTAAGCTACCCACAGCTCGGGAGACCGCCGATCTCCTCGTCCAGCATGTTTTCCGTCTCCATGGGATTCCACAGGATATCGTGTCAGATAGAGGCCCACAATTCATCTCCAAGGTATGGAGTGAGTTCTGTCAGTCACTGGGCGCCAATGTCAGTCTCTCCTCTGGTTTTCATCCACAGACTAATGGGCAAACTGAGAGGGCCAATCAAGATCTGGAGGCAGCTCTACGGTGTGTAGCTGCTCAAAATATCAACGCTTGGAGCTCTCACCTGGCCTGGGTTGAATACGCCCATAATTCCCTTGTCAGTGCGGCCACAGGTCTGTCCCCATTCGAGGCTTCGCTGGGATACCAACCCCCTCTGTTTCCGGCCCAGGAGAAAGACCTCTCAGTCCCGTCGGTCCAACATCACCTCCGCCGTTGCCGCAAGATTTGGAGAGACACTCAAGCCGCTCTTCACAGGTCTGTGGGGAACAACCGCCGCCTTGCTGACCGTCATCGGGTCCCAGCTCCTGAGTATAAGCAAGGTCAGAAGGTCTGGTTGTCTACCAAGAATATCTCCCTCAGGTCCGAATCCAGGAAATTGTCACCTCGCTTCATTGGTCCCTTTACGGTGGACAGAGTCATAAACGCCACCTCTGTCAGACTCCAACTACCTCAGTCTATGAGGATTCACCCCACCTTTCATGTTTCCCAGTTAAAACCTGTGGTGTCCAGCCCTTTCCCTGTGTTTCCAGTTTTCTTTTTCCCCCTTCTCTCCTGTCTTTGTTAGTTGTGTCCGTTTCTCTGTGTGTGTGTGTGTGTGTGGGCGTGTCCAGACCTGGCTCTTCCCCACCTGCAGCACTCCGCACCTGCGACTCATCTGCAATCAACCCTGCAGTGATAAAGCCCTGGTTCAGCCTCCACTCTTCGCCAGTTCGTCAGTTTACCTTCAGTGGTACATTGCACCTACGGCCTGCTCTACAGTTTTGTGAGTACTTTTTGTGATCAAAGCCTAACGTCCTATTTTCTCGTCTGCCACAGTTTTTCCCGAGTGCGGAGTTGCTGCCTGCCTGTCCGTCCTCTAGTCACCAGCCAGTTACCCTCAGTCCGGCAGCCTGCCTGTCTGCCCTGAACTCTCTCCAGAACTCCTTGTCGGATCTCCTCCAAGTCCGGAAACCTCCTAGCCTCTGGAACCTCTGATCTTCCCTGTACTTAAAATAAACCAGACCTGTGCACTGTTACTTATCCTGTGTCTGCTTTTGAATCCCTTCTGTGTTACCTAACAGTACTTTAACGAACTCCTACCTAGGGATTTAGTCGGATCGACTTCAAAATTCTGCTGTGCTTTCTAAAGGCATTGACGATAAAAAGTTGTGCTATCTGTGAGTTTTCGTCAATGGGCGTGTCCGTGGCGTGGCGTCAAAGATGAACTCATCGCCATGTAACAGGAAGTGGTTGTAACTTCATTGTACATGCTGAGATCTGTACGAAATTTTACATGTTTAATAAGAGTCTCGCCCTGAACACATGTACATGCCAACATTCACCCACAGTCATAGCACCACCTGCTGGCAACAGGAAGTGAGGTACAACACCTTTATGGAGCGTCCGAAGAGCATAGCAAATTCACAGACGTACCGGCAGAGCTCCGGAATATGCAACGCGGCCGCCTCACACCCCGACGCGCTACACGTGCGAGAGCCCGGCCAACGCTGCTTGCAGCTTTAATTTTTAGTGTCCAAGGCATGGCGTCAAAGATCAACTCTTTGCCATGACATAGGTTACTTGTAACTTCAGTGTACATGCTCACATCTTCACAAAAGTCTTTCAAACTTCACAAAAGTCTTTCACACCCAAGCTGGAAATCACTCCAACCAATTCTATTTCTTATAGTGTACCGAGCACCTGGTCCGAATTCTTATCTGAATTTGAAGAGTTTTTGTCAACTTTAGTCCTTAAAATGGACAAAGTTATTATCGTTGGAGACTTTAATATTCATGTGGATGTTGAGAATGACAGCTTTAGTACTGCTTTATCTCTATAAGATTCCACTGGCTTCTCGCAGAGTGTTCATGAACCGACTCACTGTTTTAACCACACCCTCGACCTTGTTCTGGTATATGGTATTGAAATTGAACACTTAATAGTGTTCCCACAGAATCCCTCTTTATCTGACCACTGTTTGATAACTTTTGAGCTTGTATTGCTGAACTACCCTGCATTGGGCAAAAATTTCTATACAAGATGTCTGTCTGATAGTGCTATAGCTAAATTTAAGGATGCGATCCCATCAGCTCTAAATTTATTATCAGGTCACAAAGTAACAGAGGACTCTTATGCTAATTTCAGTCCCTCCCAAGTCGATCATCTTGTTGATAGTGCTGCAGGCTCACTGCTAACAACACTCGACTCTGTAACAGCTGTAAAACCATGTTTAGACTGCTTTGCTTCACTCAGTCTTTACCAACTAACTTCAATAATTTCTTCATCTAAACCGTTCAACCTGCCTCTTAGACCCCATCCCAACTAGGCTGCTTAAATAAGTTATACCTTAGTCTGCACTTCTCTACTAGATATGATCAATCTATCTTTATCAACAGGCTATGTACCACAGTACTTTAAAGTAGCTGTAATTAAACCTCTTCTGAAAAAGCCCAACCTGGATCCAGATGTTTTATCCAACTATAGACCTATATCTAACCTTCCGTTTCTCTCTAAAGTCCTGGAGAAAGCAGTCGCCAAACAGCTGTGTGACTTTCTACATAGCAATAGTTTATTTGAGGATTTTCAGTCAAGATTTAGAGCTCATCATAGCACAGAGACAGCACTGGTGAAAATTACTAATGACCTCCTAACTGCATCAGACAAAGGACTTGTCTCTGTATTGGCTTTATTAGATCTTAGTGCTGCATTTGATACCATTGACCATCAGATCCTATTACAGAGACTGGAACATTTCATTGGCATTAAAGGAACTGCTCTAAGCTGGTTTAAGTCCTATTTATCAGATCGATTTCAGTTTGTACATATTAACGATGAGTCCTCCATTGCATGCCAAAGTTAGTCATGGAGTTCCACAAGGACCTGTGCTCGGACCAATCCTCTTCCCTTAATATATGCTTCCTTTAGGCAATATTATCAGGAAACACTCCATAAACTTTCATTGTTATGCAGATAATACTCAGTTATATCTATCGGTCAAGCCAGGTGAAATTCATCAGTTAGCTAAGCTTCAAATGTGTCTTCAGGATGTTAAAACTTGGATGACCTGTAATTTTCTAATGTTAAACTCAGATAAAACTGAAGTTATTGTCTTTGGGCCTAAGCACCTGCGTGACACGTTATCTAAAGATATAGTTTCCCTGGATGGCATTGCCCTGGCCTCCAGCACCACTGTGAGAAATCTTGGAGTTATCTTTGATCAGGACATGTCGTTTAACTCTCACATTAAGCAAATTTCAAGGACCGCCTTTTTTCACCTACGCAATATTGCAAAAATCAGGAACATCCTGTCTAAAAATGATGCAGAAAAACTAGTCCATGCATTTGTTACTTCTAGGCTGGATTACTGCAATTCCTTATTATCAGGCTCCTTGAAAAAGTCCATTAAGACTCTTCAGCTGATCCAGAATGCTGCAGCACGTGTTCTGACAGGAACCAGTAAAAGAGATCATATTTCTCCTGTCTTAGCTTCTCTGCATTGGCTTCCTGTAAAATCCAGAATAGAATTAATATCCTTCTTCTCACATACAAAGCTCTTAATGGTCTGGCACCATCTTATCTTAAAAAGCTCGTAGTACCTTACTACCCTACCAGAGCACTGCGCTCCCAGAATGCAGGGTTACTTTTGGTTCCTTGAATCTTCAAAAGTAGAATGGCCAGAGCGTTCAGCTATCAAGTTCTTCTCCTGTGGAACCAAGTTCCAGTTTGGGTTCGGGAGGCAGACACCGTCTCTACATTTAAGAGTAGGCTTAAGACTTTCCTTTTTGATAAAGCTTGTAGTTAGGACTGGCTCAGGTGAGTCCTGAACCATCCCTTAGTTATGCTGCTAGACTGGCGGGGGATTTCCCATGATGCACTGAGCTCCCCTCTCCTCTTCTCTCTCCCTCTGTATGCAACCTCATCCCATTAATGCATGTTACTAACTCGACTTCTTCCCTTTCCCGTAGTCGTGTGCTTTCTCGTCCCTCTCCTCTCTCCTCCTATCACTTCCTGCAGGTGTTCCTGGCTCTGGAGCTGTGGAGTCTGAATCTGTGGTTGAGAGTCTCCTGCTGCCCCTGTGTTCCTACTCGACATCCTCTGTAACAATTACAACTACTGTTACTAGTCCTATTGCTATTATTACTGTTATTATTATCATTAACATTACAATTATTATCATTAACACAACTATAAATATCTGTACCATTTTTCATTCAGTCTATAGCAACATTACCTTTACTGTCTGTACCTCTATGTGTATACTGTGTAGGCTGCCTCCCTCTGCTCTCTCTGTCCTTCTCTCTCTCTCTGTCCTCTCTCTCTCTCTCCCCCTCACCCCCAACCGGTCGAGGCAGATGGCCACCCACCCTGAGCCATGGTTCTGCTCGAGGTTTCTGCCTCTTAAAAGGAAGTTTTTCCTTGCCTGTGTCGCCTAGTGCTTGCTCTTGGTGGGAATTGTTGGGCTTCTGTAAATAACTTCAGAGTATGGTCTAGACCTGCTCTTTATGAAAAGCGCTGTGAAATAACTGTTGTTGTGATTTGGCGCAATATAAATAGAGTTGAATTGAATTGAATTGCAACCCCTCGAGGCGGGCAGACTGGTGAGAGCTCGCTAGTGGCTAGCGTGTCCCGAGCGCCAAGATGGCGGGAAAAAAAGCACCTGTTGCCTGAGCCGCCACGAGGGATGGGACCTTGGTCAGCCTCAACAAGAGGACACTCTGCCAGTGTGCTCTGCCAGTATGCTCCTTAGCACTGGGTGCTCCCTCTGCTGTCCATAAGGTGCCTCTGCGCACCAGCAATTTCAAGCCCACCCTCCAGTAGTTGGCCCATGCCTCCTTATTTGCATACGCTCCTCAATCCTAAATCCTTAAATACAGAATAGAATAGAATAGTCTTTATTGTCACTATGCACAATTACATAGCGAAATTGTAAAGGCTGAGCCGCAGCCATGTAAGGCGCGCCGCCACAAGCTTTCCAAGAAATTAATGCAGAGTGTGTACATGACATACAGTACATGACATCATAATGCACAAGACAACACACAGTACATGTGGTCACATGATGGGATTTTTTGGGGTGACTTGTGAGGGAGAGAAATAACAAGAAGCATTTCCGAGGCAGTCAGTAAGAGGAGGAGGGGGGGGAGGGATAGGGACGGGGATGTATGGTGTGAGTCTGTGTTTGTAAAGTGTGAGGCGTCAGACTGTCTGTGTTGTTAGAAAGTTCAGTTCAATTCGGCCTTGTCCTTGAGGGGAGATAATCCAGTGCGCAGGAGAAGATAGGAAGGCCAGCTGCAAGTTGTTTTCCCGATCGGGTGAACGGTGCAGGGTGGGGGGGGGGGTGATTTTTAATTTAATCCAATTTAGGTTGATTCGGTAACATTTGTCCGGATCAATGTCCATCAATCTCTCTCATCACCAGCGTCATGCGTGTATCCAGTTCATTCAGTGATTTCGACAGTCCTTCTATTTTCATCGTCAGTCCGGCGGTTACTCTCAGTAACTCACCAGACTGCGCCCCGATGGTGTCAATCCTCCTCTGCGCTTCCACAGACCGGTCTGAGATGTTGCGAGACAGTTCACCGTTCTGATCAGCCCTTTGATGTAAAACCTTCAGCTTCTCGTTCACTTCATTTAAGCACTCTTTAAGTTCCCCAGACAGCTTTTGGGTGAATTTACTGGCGGCTGTCTTACCAATTTTGCGATATATTAGGGAGATTCCAAGGCCGGTAATCAGGAAGCCCACTAACAAAATTCCAATTATCCATAAATCTATTAATAAATACCCAATCCTAAATCCTGAAATGCCCAATCCTAAATCCCCAAATCCTCAATCCTAAATCCCTATAGTCAATCCTTAATCCCCAAATCCCCAATACTAAATCCCCATACCCCCAATCTTAAATACAAAATGCCCTATCCTAAATACGAAATTAATTTTCGACTTTTAGTTTTCGATTTCGACTTTTAGTTTTAGACTTTTAGTTTTACTTGTGACCAAATAATCCCTCCATAGCAGGTGGGTTAAAGCTAAGCTGTCTTTGAACAGGCCCCAAAGTAGTTTTTGGAGCAGGAGGCAGCGGTGCTACCTGTGGAGATGCGTCAACCACTGGCACCTGAGCAGCCGTGGCAGTAGTGCTGGGGTCCTAGGAAGGACCTGGCCCCTGTGTTGGCTGAGGAGCTGGAGGCTGAAGTGGGCTGGGGGCCCCGTTCTGGCATCAATGTCATCTGGCCCAGGCCACCTCAAAGTTCTCTCGCCAGTCAGTCTGAATTTGTAGGTCATTCTGTCTCGGTAGTGGTCCCTGAGTATCAGTAGTCTGTTGTAAGCCCAGTTTTTGGTGTTATTGTCAATGAGTGACAGGGTCGTGGCATTTGGAGCTGCCGGTTTGATGACAGTTGCTAGATTGTGAGTCATCTTCACTCAGTAGGGAGGGTAGGGGGGATTAGATAAAGTACACATTGTGTTAGTTTTGTTTATAGTGTTTGTGTGTATATGTGTGTGGTTAGGTGTGCATGTGTAGGTTGAGGTGAGTGAGTGAGGGAATGAGGGTGTGTACATTGTATTTCTGTACATGTATATGTCTTGTGTATATGTATGTTTGTTAATACGAAATCAAATAATAAAAAATGTTCACAAAAAATGTAATTGTGTGTGTGTGTGTGTGTGTGTGTGGTAAATGCAATATAAAAGCAACAATAAGAAAGTATTTGATGTATTCAGACAATTCAGTATTATGTTGCTTGGCTGTGTGAAGCTGAAGGTTATCTTTACTCATATCTTGCTTGTGAAACAAAAAGTAAAAGTATTTAAATAACCATCCATCGTCAACCGCTTATCCTGTGTACAGGGTCGCAGGTTTGGATGGTGGGAGGAAGCCGGAGCACCCATAGAGAACCAACGGGGAGAACATGCAAACTCACACAGAAAGGCCGGGGATTAGAATACACAACCTTCTTGCTGTGAGGTGACAGTGCGCTACCATGCTGCCACCATTTTAAATAAAATTTATTTTAATTCTGCCTGGAACCCAATGCCACAGTTTAGTGTGAAGATTTATGTGAAGTGTTGTATTCTGATAACACCAAAAGAATTTAAATGATTTATTGCCTTGTGAAAAATAACAAATTATTATACTAATTATTATACTTATATATACTTGAAACTAGTAGCATAGAAAACATGCACATTGTGGCATACTTTGCTTTGCTGTCGCCTGCTACTGTGAAAAAACCTAGTGAATACTAACCACTAAAGACCGTGGTCTCTGTGTTAACTGATTATTTTGTAGAAAAGTAAAAATGTTGTTTAGTTAATATATTTGTCTTATTTTTAAAAATTCCCTTTTTTCACTTGAGCCCCTGTCCACCAAAATGTCTGTGCCCTGCCCACATTTCCCATAAAACACAAAGGTGCATTACCTTTGCATTTGTTCAAAAAAATTGGACTTCACAAATCCTGTATCTTCTACACCCTACTTGGGTGTCTTTCAATTAATTTTCCTATCTTAATTCAGGCCTAATTGGTCCTGCTCCACTCTGCCTTGTTGCAACGTTTCGGAGGGCTGTTTGTCCTTCATCAGGCTTATCAGTGTGACATCTTTAAGTTTAATTTTCCTTAAGTTTTCCTTAATTTAGGTTCAAACACAGTAAGTATTTTTCTTCAGCTTGAGGCTTCTCTAATTGAGGCTTCCAGGTTTCTGCTTGAGGCTTCTCTAATTGAGGTTTCCAGTGAGTCACGGTAAGTACTGAGGTTAAGGTTAGGGGTTTAGGCTCGGTTAGGGTGTGCCCACCCTCCATGGAGAACTCCAGAAGACACCTATCTTCCTATCTTAATTCAGGCCTACATGGTCCTGTTTCACTCTGCCTTGTTGCAACGTTCCGGCTGGTCAGAGTGGTATCTTTAAGTTTCATTTTCCTTAAGTTTCCCTTAATTTAGGTTCAAACACGCTAAGTATTTTTCTTCAGCTTGAGCCTTCTCTAATTGAGGTTTCCAGTAAGTCACGGTAAGCATTGAGGTTAAGGTTAGGGGTTTGGGCCCGGTTAGGGTGTCCCCACCCTCCATGGAGCACACGCACGGCACTGGCTGGTAAGGAAGAGGGGGAAAAGAGCTGGCCGACGACTTACAGAGCTCTGCATCCACCAGTCTGGTGCACTGTTGTGATGTGCTTCCAGAGACACCAAAAGGCAAAAACACTCCCTCACTACTCCAAGTTTAAAGCAACTCCCACACATAGACATCAAAAGGGGCTTCAGCACCTGCCCTTTTTCTTCCTCAAGAGAAAGTGCCCTTTTTATTTTTTATAAATGAATATACAGTATATTTATTCCCGTTTCGAACAGATTCTCTGTCAAACAAATGTATTTATTGGGAAAAAAATTTAAATTTAAAAATTTAAATAGGCTATCAGGTTGGAAGATGAGACTGAGCTCCGATGCCCTCTCTCTCTCTCACTCACTCCCTCGCTGCTCCGCATCTCACTGCTCAACTGGGGCAGCACTCAGACAGACAGCAGCCCCTCCAGCTTCTCTCCCAGCAGTGTTTTTCTTGGCTTGTGTGGAGGTGAGTGGTGATGAACAAAAGACTAAACTACAGTGCCTCGAGTTTACCACCAATTAAACAAAAGACAATATAGGCCTAGGCCTATGTCTTGCTAGCATGACTCATGAGCTGAGCTAATGTAATAGGTTAGCTGAAGTTTAGCTAAGGTAATATCTCATGACCATACAACCTAATGTACTGATGGAGACACTACAGGTGAACACTGTAGGCTAACAATTGTGTCTAATAACATCATCACAATCGCCACATTGATAATCAAATTAGGTGTTAACTAATTTAAAACGCGCCAATTTGCACACATTTGACAACTCACTGCAGGTGAATGGGATAAACAAAATAAATAAAGCATATCACCACAGAACTTCCCTTTCATCAAAAGTAGGCTATTTTCCTCTGAATTGTACGTTGTAAATATGCAGATCAGCTTGTTTTGGTTAATATAGAATAAATTTACAGATGCAAACAGACAGAGGCAGACAGAGACAGTAGGCTGAAAACGTCTCGGGTTACGTAGGTAACCCTTGTTCCCCGAGAAAGGGGAATGCGACACTGCGTCAGTGACGACACTATGGGAACGCCTTTAGGCGTGGCAGGGCTGAATGCGAAAGAAAACTACTCCAATCCTATTGGCTTAGTGAGAATGGTAGCATGTGACGGCGTAACCATAAGCACACCGGCACATAGGTACATTAGCTCTTTACTATGAAGCAAGGCACTCCAGGCGGGGAGAGGTGCGGCGAACCGACGCAGTGTCTCGTTCCCCTTTCTCGGGGAACAAAGGTTACCTACGTAACCTGAGACATTCACCTTTGAGGGGAACTCGAACTGCGTCGGTGACGACACTATGGGAACGAGATACCCACTATGCCGCGCCGAAAAACCCCGCCTGCCCTAGCGTGCAGGCAACCTGTGGGCATGACTTAGAGAGAGAGCACTCGGGTGCCGGGTGCGGAGGGAAGGTCCAGACTATAAAAACGAATGAAGGTGTGAGGAGTGGCCCAGCCAGCTGCATCACAGACCTCCTGAAGAGATGCTCCAGGGAGGAGAGCCGTGGAGGCTGCCATGCCTCTCGTGGAGTGAGCCCTTACAGCCATAGGTGAAGGCAATTGCGCACCTGATAAGCCAGGGAGATAGTCTGAACAATCCAATTGCTGATTGTATGTTTGGAAGCGGGGTGCCCGAAACACACCAGCAATTGGTTTGCCTTCCTCCATCGAGAGGACCACAGAGTATATGTACTCAGTGCTCTGACAGGGCAGAGCAAATGAAGTCTCTCATCTTCTGCCGTCACATGAGATGGAGGATGAAATGCCTGCAGTACCACGGGCCCCATTACATTGGACTGCACCTTAGGAATGTATCCTGGAAAAGTGTGCAGGATGGCCCTCCTATTTGCTGGGGCAAACTCCAGGCACTGCGGAGCAACTGACAAAGCCTGGAGGTCCCCCACCCTCCTCAGAGAAGTGATAGCGAGGAGAAAAGCCATCTTCAGGGTCAGGTACTTGGCCTCAGCCGACTCAAGGGGCTCGAAGGGGGCCTCGGCCAAAGCTTCGAGCACCACTGCCAGGTCCCAGGTGGGAACTCTGGGGCGAGTTGCAGGTCTCATCCTCCGGGTCCCACGGAGGAATCGTACGACCAATGGGACCCTTCCCAGAGACCCATCGCTACAAAGGGTGTGGAAAGCTGATATAGCTGCCACATACACCTTGAGGGTGCTTCTGGGGAAAGGCCTGCAGAGAAGCGGTCCTGCAAAAACTCCAGCACCTGAACCACCGGGCAGGTAACTGGGTCCAGCATGTGTTCTCTGCACCATGTGGAGAAAACATTCCATTTGATGTCGTACATCCTCCGTGTGGATGGGGCCCTGGAGTTAAGGAGTGTCTCGACTGCTCCTGTCGTTAGGCCCGCCTCTAGGTACTGCGCCCCCTCAAGGGCCAGACCCACAGCCGCCACAGGGCGGGGCAAGGGTGAAGAACCCGGCCCCCTTCCCGGGACAGCAGGTCTCTCCTCAGAGGGACCTGCCATGGCGGACCTTCCAGGAGATCCAGCAAGTCCGAGAACCACACCCGGGTTGGCCAGAACGGCGCTATTAGAAGTAGTCGAATACTGTCCTGACGGACCCTCTCCAGGATCCCCGGGAGCAAAGCGACTGGGGGAAATGCGTACAGACGTAGCCTCGGCCACGAGTGTACCATGGCATCCAGCCCTAGTGGGACCGGGGGTGTCAGGGAAAACCATAGAGGACAGTGCGTAGTCTCTTGAGACGCAAACAGATCCACGTCTATGGGCCCGAACCTTCCGACTATGACTCCACCACCTCGGGGTGGAGTCTCCATTCCCCGGGCCTCAGCCCCTGTCTCGACAGCAAGTCTGCTCCCTGATTCTGAAGTCCCGGGATGAACATCGCTCTGATGGACAGTAGCCTCTGCCAGGACCACAGGAGGATCTGGTGCGCCAGTCTGCAAAGAGGGCGTGAGCGCAGACCCCCCTGGTGATTCTTGTCAGGCCGTATTGTCGGACCTGACAAGAACGTGGTGACCCTGGAGTTTGGGCAGGAAGCTCCTCAGAGCCCGGAACACGGCCAGCATCTCGAGGCAATTGATATGCCATGACGAATGATGCTCCTACCAGACCCCCTGCGCCGAGCAGTCTCCCATGACCGCGCCCCACCCAGTGAGGGAAGCGTCTGTCGAAACGATTACACGGCGACAAGATGCCCCTAACTTGGGTCCCTAGGACAAGAACCAAGGCTTTTTCCACTCTGATAGGGCACGAAGACATCTGTGCGTGACCCGTATCAGGCAGAACGGATTTCCCCTCGGGGAGAATCCCTTGGTCTTCAACCACCACTGCAGGGTCCTCATGTGCAGTAGACCAGAAGGTATTACGCTGGAAGCTGCTGCCATGAGGCCCAATATCAAAATGGACTGGATACGTGCTGGAGACATCTGTGCCTGCATCGTTCCTGAGTCCCATATCACCCCTATGAACACAGTTCTTTGGGTGGGTACCAACACGCTCCACGTTGAGCCTCAGCCCCAAACGTTGAAGATGAGCGAGAACGACATCTCGATGTCGAACCGCCAACTCTCGAGACTGCGCCAGGATAAGCCAGTCGTTGATGTAGTTGAGTAATCGGATGCCCTGCAGCCTTAGAGGGGTCAGTGCTGCATCCATGCACTTGGTGAAGGTGCGTGGAGAGAGTGCTAGGCCGAAGGGAAGGACCCGATACTGGTATGCCACGCTCCCGAAGGCAAACCTCAGGAACTTCCTGTGGGATGGACGAATGGGGATATGGAAGTACGCATCCTTGAGATCTATCGTGACAAACCGGATGTGACTCACAATGGCGGGGATGGTGAGCATCTTGAACCCGTATCTCCTCAGAGACCGGTTCAGAGCCCGCAGATCTAGGATCGGGCGCAGGCCTCCGTCCTTCTTGAGGACGATGAAGTACCGGCTGTAAAAACCTGACTCGCTTTCCAGCGGGGGAACGACCTCCACCGCCCCTTTTTCCAGCAGCATGCGCACTTCCTGTCCCAGCACCAGGCGCTGCTCCGGGCGTACCTCGGTCTGGACCACCCCATTGAACCTGGGGGGACGGACCCGGAACTGCAGTCTGTATCCCTCGATGACGGTGCGCAGGACCCAGGGAGATATGTCTGATATGCTCCACCAAGCCTCTGCGAAATCCGCCAGCGGGACCAACCCCTCGGGGTTGGTGGCCAGTGCCTCGTGCTGGTCTCGGATGGTCTCCTGAAGCAATCTGGCAGGAAAGGACCTCCGATCACCTGCAGTCTGGGAGCCGAACCTCTGGCCGACTGCGGGAGCGTCGCTTCGTGTCGCTTTGTGTCTCGAGGGGGACCGCGAGAAACGACACTCTGCTTGCAAAATCTGCCAACGGAACCAGCCCCTCGGGGCTAGTGGTCGGTGTCTCGTGTGATTTTCAGGTGGACCCCTGAAGCACCAGAACAGCAGGGGAGAGCCACCGAAGATCCACGGTGAGTGAGTCTGGATGCCGCCTGACTGCAGACCCTCGGGGCAGGCAGTACAGCGTGGACTCAATGGTGGCAGGTGCGTCCCAAACGTGTAAACGGCGGGATAATGTCACCCGTTGCCATGGCGGAGGGGACCTCGGTCGGCCTCCGGGGGGAGGAGGGGTGCGCAGGGCCCACGGAGATATGCTCATCATGCTCCGCCGCGCCTCTGCAAAATTGCCAGCGGAACCAACCCCTCGGGGCTGGTGGCCGATACTTTCTTGCCGATCTCGGACGGTCTCCTGAAGCGGGCTACCAGGAAAAAGCCGCAGATGAACTGCAGTCTGGGAGCCGACCTTCTGGCCGACTGCCGTCCCTTGGGGCCGGCAGAATGGTGAAGGCTCGGTGGTGGCTAGCGCGTCCCGAGCGCCTCAACGGCGGATAAACAGACGCGGCATCGTCTTGTAGCCTTGATCCCCGCCGCTTGCTGTACTCCAGCAGCTGGGGAGTAGACAGCTGGGCGGAGAATGTTATCCCAAGACTTACATAACTCATTATGTAAGTCTGGGGAAAAAAAAAACGGCATGGGGATGCTGAGTGGCTCCTCAGGAAGCGATCATCCAGTTACTACACTGATAATTTTTTACAGTGTACCGGCATAAAGCTTCCTCACAGCCTGTGACCAGTCAAGGATGAGCTTAGCCACAGCCCGCGTCACCACTTCCAGCTGCTCATCATAGTCGGCCACGGCGCTCTTCTGATGACGTCGGCCCAACACCTGGAAGTCATTCTCCTCCTCCCTGACGCTAAACACATCTAGCTCCTCAGAGCCAGAGTGCATTCGCCTCGCCGAACGGAGAAAGCCAAGAACGGGCTCCCGAACGGGAATGAGGGGAGTCGGAGTCAGCAGATGAAGGACGAGAAGGGGCATCAGCCGTCTTGGAATCCTCCAGCAGATCTTGCTATGATCCCCCTGACTGAAACCGCCGCTTTAGCCGCCGATACGGGGCGTACGCCACTGGGGGAGCGTATCTGGCCGTCCTCAGAGAAGAGAGCCATACGGGACTCTTCGAGAGCTGCCGTGGCGTGCGGCAGGCCCAGACAAGCAACACACAGCTCATGAGTGTTAGTCTCCTACCGTGATCAAGCGCGGGCAGGGAGACACACATCTCCGGAACTGGTTCAACTCTGAGGACACACTGCAACTTCCAGGTGGGTACTTCTCTTCAAGCCAGCATGCGGGAGCTTTCCACTAACAACATTAGCCATCGTGCCTGTTGAATAGAAAAAAGCTAATGTACCTATGTGCCGGCGTGCTTATATACGCCTACGGTTACGCCGTCACATGCTACCGTTCTCACTAAGCCAATAGGATTGGAGTAGTTTTCATTCGCATTCAGCCCTGCCACGCCTAAAGGCGTTCCCATAGTGTTGTCACCGACGCAGTTCGAGTTCCCCTCGAAGGGGAACCAACACCATCAAAAGGTGTATTTTTGAAGTTTTATTTCCGTTACAGTAAAAGAAGAAAGTCTCAAAATTGACCACTCCATGAAAAAGTGCCTTAAAGAGCTCCTCATCTAATAACTATCCATTCTATTATCTATAGCTCTTTATATGATACCGACAGCAGCCCTCCCTCAAATGTGAAGTCCATGTCACCATCAGTAATTGTGTGTGTGTGTATGTGTGTGTGTGTGTGTGTGTGTGTGTTACGGGGTAAATGCAATATAATAGCAACAATAATAAAGTATTTGATCAATGAAGGTTATCTTTACTCATTTGGCATCTTGCTTGGGAAACAAAAAGTAAAAGTATTTAAATAACATTTATTTTAATTCTGCCTGCAGCCCAATGCCACAGTTTAGTGTGAAGATTTATGTGAAGTGTTATGTATTCCAGTAACACCAATAGAATTGAAACGATTTATTGCCTTGTTAAAAATAACAAATTATTAATGAAACTATGTAATTTATTCTAAATATATACTTAAAACTAGTAGCATAGAAAATAGGTGCACGGCCCTTCCCCCTGTAGTCCCTTCTCCCATGGTAAGAAGAAGAGTGGAGACAAGGACACCTGTTGTTGAGAAAGTCATGCTTAAGACTTGCTGCTGAACAAAACGCTTGTTTTCGGTTCATAAATTGGATAAACACCGACTTTTTATGAGAAAAATGCAAAAGAAGTGACCAGAATACTCCAGAGGAGAGAAAAAGAGGAAACAGAAGGAGAAAGAAAGAGAAAAAAGGAAAAGAGATACAGTTTGAAGAAGGGGCACAGAGGACAGGAGCTCAGAAACAGCATCAAGCTGAAGAGAAACAAACAAGGAGAGGACAAAAACAAAACAAAGAAGAAAGAGGGACTCAAACAAGTAACAGCAAACTACTGGACACTGAAATCAGTAAGTTTTGCATTTATTACTATAAAACAAGTCCCAAACTGAAACAGTCAAGCTAATAGCTAACAAGCTAACACTGAACTGTGGTTACCTAGCAACGGCATAAACAGCAGTAGTGCTGTTTTAAACACAGAAGCTTGAAGATCAAGAACTGTTTCATGATGTCTACACACTCTGAAACCATTGACTACCCCCCAGCTATCAAAAGCAAAATTGCAAGGGGAAAATATAAACAAACAATACTCAGCACATGACATGAACACTACAACAATTTTGCACGTTTTATAGCAGCTTTGCGAGACTAAAACAACCCCTCCCTTCAGAATTGGTCCATATTAAGAACAGATCCCCTTCCCACCCCCTCACGGCCTTCGTCATCCACAAGCCTTCAGAAAGCGCCTCCATTTTCCAGAGCCAACAACACAACAGTGGCGGCAGAGCAGTCTACGAAAAGTCCCGATGAGAAGCGAGTGTATGTTTTCATTGTAGAAAAAGCAACACCAAACACTGCCCCTTATTTCAAAGGTTGGTATCCAAAAAAACAAACACTGATATGAAAAAGTGGCTGGCTCCGAGGTGAGCCCTTTGTCCCGGTTGAGTCTGGGCCTGCAGAGTCTTTATTACTTGCTCTTGGCCGGTTTCTCCGTCTTCTTGGGAAGGAGGACAGCCTGGATGTTGGGCAGCACTCCTCCCTGAGCGATAGTCACACCTCCCAACAGTTTGTTGAGCTCCTTGTCGTTACGCATGGCCAGCTGGAGGTGCCGAGGGATGATCCTGGTCTTCTTGTTGTCCCTGGCCGCGTTGCCTGCCAGCTCCAGGATCTCAGCGGTCAGATACTGCAGCACGGCCGCCAGATACACCGGAGCCCCCGGCGCCGACGCGCTCCGCATAATTGCCCTTGCGCAGTAGCCTGTGGACTCGACCCACAGGAAACTGGAGTCCAGCCCGGGGAGGAACGGGACTTGGCCTTTGCTCGGGCTTTGCCTCCGGTTTTCCCTCTACCAGACATGATTGTTAAAAATGACGCTGTTGATCAAAAACAAACCCTGCGACACGGCCTTTGGATGAGCTTGGACCTTTACGTAATGGAAGAATGGCCGGCTGGATGTGGCTCCGCTGTATTCTAGGGCCTCATTTGCAACGAATTCACCGGTCACCGGACCCGTCTCGACCTGAAGGCAGAGCGGGGAGGAGGCAGGGATGGAACTACCAACCAAGGAGTATGGAGAAACACGCTGACAGCATCCTTGGTTGGGCTTCAGCACTGTGGTCTCTGTCCTACTGCAGCTCTCCTCTTCTCCTCTGCTATCTGTACAGGAAAGGTTACATCTGCAGCAGTAAGCTGGTTCCAGTGAGTCAGTACGGGAGTGCCATTCCCCCAGAATGAGGCTAATGCCATGGATGTAGTGATCCAGTTTGCAATACACAAGCTGGGCTTCCAGCTCAGCGGCATTGTCGTGTATGCCTGGTCCATAGGAGGATTCACAGCAAGTTGGGCAGTGATGTCATACCCGGAGATCCAGTCAATAGTGTTGGACGCTTCCTTTGATGACCTCCTACCCTTGGCCCTCAAGGTCATGCCCGACAGCTGGAGGCCGTTGGTACAACACACAGTATGTAAAACCTCAACAATGCCGAGCAACTTCTCAAATATCAGGGACCAGTCCTGCTGATCAGGAGAACCAGAGATGAGATCATCACCACAACGGGTCCAGAGGACATCATGTCTAACAGAGGCAACGACCTCCTGCTCAAACTCTTACAATTCAGGTACCCAAAAATAATGACAGATGAAGGGGTTCGAGTTTTCAGACAATGGCTGGGATCCTCCAACCACTTAGAAGAAGCATCTGTGTACAGTGGCTATGAGGTGAACGATGACTGGTGTGTGTCTGTGCTGCAGTCCTATCAAGCAGATAGAGATGTTTTGTTTCCATGGAGTGTTGGTGACGATATGACTCTAGAGGGAAGGCGGCAGCTGGCTCTTTTCTTGGCGTGGAAGTACATGCAAAACTTTGAAATGACACACTGCACTCCCCTCCCTGCCTCCGAGTTCCATTCGCCCTGGAGACTATAAAAAAGGATGGATGAGAGGAAATGAGCAGTAAAGGATTTGGATGGCCTGTGGTTAGAGCGTGTTCCTGGCATGGTGTGACAGATTTGTTGCCATGTATAGTGTTGCGGCATCTGGAAAGATCTTGCCTATTCTGTGCCCCCCCTGCTCCTAACCCCACCCAAAAACCTGTATAATATGGTACATTTACTTTTGAGGTTAGTGGTTAATCATACATTTTAGTTTTTGTGTCTTAAAAGGAAAAAAAGGATGCATTTCATGTGAATGCATGAGCCATCTCTCACTCCTTCCATTGTTCCCTCTTTGGCTGTATTTGTAAAGAAGCAATTACAGGTATAAACACATTGCTGTAATATAAATGATCTTAATGGTGTCAGAGGAATTTTAATCTTTAAAAATGCAGCCAAAACAGATTTTTAGGTTTATTTCTTTTTTGTGGACGGTGTCTTTATGAACAAAGCTGTATCTAAAAAGCTGTATCTAATATGATTTCATTTTCATTTATTTGTTTATTTGAAAAGGGGACAATGTACACTGATCAACATTCGAAGCAAATGTAAGCGTACCCGAGTTAGCCACAGGCTAGTTTTCATCGGCAGTCCCCTGGCCAGATGTTATTAGGCATCCTAAAATAATAAACATCCTAAAATAATAAACGGTTATAATACAATGAAAATATTTATACAATAGACAAAAGGTTAAAAATTACAATGTTAAATCACAACAATTAAATAAACAAGATAAGCAGATAAAATCTAAAATAGATGATACAGTTATTGTTGGTGGATAGGACCAGCGTCAGTGTTGACAGTGTTGATTTTCAATAAGCCATTTCTTAACATTACTCTTAAATGAGTAATAGGATGGGGACTCTCTAATTAATGGTGGTACCGAGTTCCATTGATGTGATGCTGTAAATGAAAAGACGGCCTGACTGAATGCAGATGTTTTGAGTGGGACTGTGCAGTCCCTCCTAGCTGCACCTCTGGTAACTCTGTTTGCATTTGATTTGAAGTTGATAAGGCCAGACAAAGGAGGAGGAGCTAAATTATGCATGATCTTATAAACTAAGCAGACATTTCTGTATTTTATGAGGTTTTCCCAACTGAGCAGTTTATACTTCTTTAGAATATGGCAATGATGGTAACGAAATGGCTTTTTGTCTAGAGTTTTAAGTGCTTGTTTGTATAATGATTTCAGTGGTTTTAAAGCTGTAGAGTGTGCATTGGACCAACTTATGAGACAGTAGGTGATGCGGCAGAGAACCAATGAGTGGAAATATAGCTTAGCTGCCTCAGTTGATAGGAGGTTTCTGATATACCTGAAATTGGCCAGACTGAACTTTACTTTATTACAGACCCTCTTTATGTGGGTTTTGAAGGCAAGGTTTGAGTCTAAGTGTATTCCTAAATACTTGTACTCTGAGACAACCATTAGTCTGTGTCCTGAAATGGAAATGTCTTGCTCTGCGTCTATGCGGGAACCTTTGGTAAGGAACATACAAACTGTTTTTGAAACATTCAGTTGCAAACAACAGTGATTAAGCCAGGATGTGACCTTCACTAGCACATTTGTTAACTTGATTGCAACCTCTTCAGCAGTCTTACCATGAGTAAAAATAACTGTATCATCAGCATACATTAAAATGTCACACTTTCCACAAACAGAGGGTAGATCATTAATGTATATGCTAAAAAGGGTTGGGCCAAGTATGGATCCTTGTGGGACCCCGGTTGAAAGACCTAGGGGGTTAGATTTATGGGTACCAATTTTGACATGTTGAGAGCGGAGTGAGAGATAAGATTTGATAAGATTGACCAAGCTTGAAGAGAAATTGAAATTCAGTAATTTATACAATAGGATGTTATGATTAACTGTGTCAAATGCTTTCTTTAAGTCAAGGAACACAGCCCCTACAACCCCGCCTTTATCCAGTGATGCCTTAACTTTTTCTATGAAGTAACATGTAGCTGTTTCAGTCGAGTAGTTGGCCCTGAATCCAAATTGCATTGGGTGCAGTGGAAAGGAGCTATTGTTGAGATGGTTGATGATTTGTTTGTTAATCAGTT
Source organism: Lepomis macrochirus (assembly GCA_024633595.2). NCBI lineage: Eukaryota > Metazoa > Chordata > Actinopteri > Centrarchiformes > Centrarchidae > Lepomis > Lepomis macrochirus. Next base: position 36,659,364 of record JALXJV020000008.1, read on the forward strand.
TTTCAGATACTTTGGATACTACAGGTACAACACTGATGGGCCTATAGTTGGAAGTTAGCAGCGAGTCACCACCTTTGAATACAGGGGCCACAACAGCAGGCTTCCATGAATCTGGAAACCATCCTTGAGCCAGTGAAGTATTGATTATGTGTGTTAGTGGGGTAACTATTGAAGAACTGATCTCTTTCAGCATAAGTGTATCCATACCATAGACATCCTTAGCCCTTGAGGGTTTGAGAGTTGTAACTGTTTTTATAACCTCATCCTCTGATACTGGTCTTAGTGTTAATGCTGGCTCTGTAGTATTAGCTGTACATGGATTGTTTTGTTGTACTGCAAAACTTTGGGCGATAGTGTCTACTGACTCAACAAAGTATTGATTGAAGACCTGTGCCACATTGGTCGGGCACTTCAGGATTGTGTCATTTGCTTTTAGTACGATTGGCTTAGTTATACTAATGTTTTGACCGGTTAATTTTTGAATCTGACTCCATATGGCTTTTGAGTTACCATTTGAATTTTCAATAATTATGATGAAAAAGTCCGCCTTTGCTTTTCTCAGTTCACTAGTTACTTTGTTTCTTAGCCTTATGAAGTTATGCCTATTGTGGGACATCTTTGACTTTATGGCTATTTTTAAAGCATTGTCCCGCTCCTTCATTAATTTTCGGACTTTCTCATTCACCCAGGGAAGACACTGTTTCTTGTTTTTATATTTAATCTTAATTGAAAATTTATTAACTGTAGATTGCAATTTTTCAGTAAACATTTGACTGGTCATTTCTATATCATTTTCAGGAAGTAGCTCATCCCAGTTTATGTTTTTTATGGCTTCTTTGAAGTCCTCTTGTTTGTTTTTCGGGATACCAAAAAATTCCTTATTGCCAGTGTTGTAAACCGCCTACAATTGAGTTTTCTTGATATAAGCACCATATTATGATCTGATAGCCCAGTTATCATATTGAATGATTTTGTGATCCTTTCTGGTCTGTTACTAAATATAAGGTCGATTTGGGTACTCGTGCTGTTTGTTATTCGTGTTGGACCTTTAACCAATTGAACCAGATTAAAACCATCAGTAATTTGCTTGAGCCTCATTTTTGAGGACTTATCTTCCCAGTTTAAGTTGAAGTCACCCATTAGGATTATTTCTTTCTTAAGATCAAATTGACATAATACCATCTTGAGTTTTTTATAGAAGCTAATGTTTGACGAAGGTGGTCGGTAAATGACTACAAGGGTGTAGGACATCTGAGGCGAAAGAATCATATTCAAGGCTACACATTCAAGATCACTTGGGTTTTGCAATTGAATCTCATTGCAACGGATGGTGTTTCTTACATATATCATAACTCCACCACCTTTTGCATCAGTTCGGTCCCTCCGGTAAATATCATAACCCGGAACTATTAGAGCAGCGGATGGGGAGTTATCATGAAGCCATGTTTCCGTTAAACAGAGGAAGTCCAAATTAGATTCTAGTAATATATGATTTATTTGATCACTTTTGGATTTTAAGCTCCGTATGTTTTGGTGGCCGCCTAATATGCCCTTTGGCTTTGCTTTTGGGTCCCAGATAATCCTTGAGTTGTTTACAGTTGGAAAGACTTTCCACTTCCGGTTCTTACGGATGGCTCTGTTTACTTCCCCACGCTTGTTTTTCTTGTACACGTGTTTGTCTGATGAATTCAAGCAGTGTTTGTCACTCGGTTGGACACTGGATGTACTCACGAGCGTATGGTCACCGCCGGTGTTACTCGTGGGAAGCACTGGAGATGTACTCGTTGCAGCAAATCTCCCCGGTGCTGGTGGTTCTACCGCGGGTGAGTTAAACGGTGGATGATCCTCCATCGGGATCCGGACGGCTGTCATGTCCTCCGGTGTGTTCAGATGGCCAGAATTGGAGTGCTGGAAGAGGGTAGCGTTGAATTTAACGACGTCCACACCAGAAGAGGCCTCCTGTGGTGTGGATGGCTTTCCCTGTGGCGAGGTCAGCTGAAGACGCCCGCCAGGACTGGCCTCCTCAGGGTGCATCAAGCTGTCAATAGGACGTCGCTGAGTACCCTCTGGATCCTCCATGTGGCTCGGGGAGAGTACATATTGGAAAAGGTAAGTTTGCCGTGTGAATTTGGGGCATGAGTAGTCTCTAATAATACTACATACCTGTGCTGAGGTAGAGTTGCGTGTAGAAACGTCAGTGATATTTGCTCCATTTGTGGTTGGACCAGGACACTGATGAATGTCCCCCGACAAAAGCAAACAAATGGCTATTATCACAGCCTGACTGGTTTGTCGTTTACATGTTGTTTTGGTCCTTTTCATCTGCGGTTGTATCGGTTTGGGGTTGAGAGAAAGATGGCCAAAGTGTACTCCCCGTACCCGAAAACGCCGTGGATCTTGTTTATTTGTTTATACCGATGAATCCCGTGAGCAATTAGTTCGTTATTGTTGCGAGTAATGTTCGCATATTTGTTGCTGTTGAGAGATTGTTTAAGCGGATTGATGTTTGCCGGGTGTACGAACTTCAGAAGTAGTGCATATAGTAACAGAGCAACTACCACACCTGACCGACCTGACCGACCTCCCGCCATTGTGAGCATGATGCTCTTACATGTTCTATTAAATATGCTGAATAAAATGTTTGACATTAAAAAAAAAGGGGGCTGCTGTGGCTCAGGAGGTAGAGCGGGTTGGCCGTTAATCGGAAGGTCGGCGGTTCAATCCCCGCTCCCCCCCTGGCTGCATGTCGAAGTGTCCTTGGGCAAGACACTGAACCCCGAATTGCCCCCTGGCGGCTGTTCCGCCAGTGTATGAATGTGTGTGAATGTTAGTTTCTGTTTAAGCACTTAGGCTCAGTGTATGAATGTGGGTGAAAGGTGAATGCAGATGTAGTGTAAAAGCGCTATGAGTGGTCGAAAAGACTAGAAAGGCCCTATACAAGCATTCAGAGAAAGACCAGAAATCCTGTTCCTGGACCACTACAAAGATGGAAGGTCCTGCAATTTAATCTTCTGGACTGATGAACCATGTGCTGAATGTGTTCAGCTCTCATTACCCAGCAATAAAGAGAGCAGGCATTTGTAATGGATGGAAAATAAGTGTCCTAGAAGAAAATGACTCTGACACCAGCAGAATAACAGTAAACCTGTTCAAAAAAGGCGACCTGAGACAGTTTGAACTCGACTTTCCTGCTATGAGACTGAGAGCTGAGAAGGAGAAGGAGGTCCTCGCAAGCATCGCTCCAACCCAGGGAGTCAAACCGTCCTGTTCTGTCCTTGCTCCAGACAGACAGCCTGCAGATACTGATACTGATCCTCTCCTGCTAAAGCACCCTGAGGCCCTGAGGGAACACTTCTCCCAGATGGAAATAGAACTGGTAAAGATCAGAGAGCACCTGGACCAACAGCAAGCTACTTCTCCTACTGCCAGTGACTCCCAGGCCAAGAAAGAACAGGACAGTGTCAACTCACAGCTGAGAGAGTTTCAGCAAGAACTAACTCATCAGAGAAGACAGCTGGATCACCTCAGTGAGGAGGAAGGACAGAGACAACTGCAGAACTGAGTTGGCTACTCTGAGAGAAGAGCTACAGAACAGGGACAGACTCAGTCTACAAGCCAGACTGAACTCCACACAACCCCCTGTGCCCACCTCTCAGACCCAGACCACATCCAGCCAAACTCCCACTACACCTGCTAAAGGACAACACAGCCCTGTCCTTGAGGACTCCCCCCCTCTCATGCAGCCTGGTGCAGACTCTAATCCCCCCCCTGAACCAACCAGCTGCCTCCATACAAATATCCCAAGCCAAGACGCCAGTCACACCCCTGCACCTGTCCAAGGCTCGGTCTCCAGCCAGCCTCCAGCTAGGAGCTCCAGACCTGAAACCACCACCACAGCTCCACATCAAGATCAGACAACTGAGTCTGAACAAACACACACAGGCACAAGGGCTGACATTATCCTTCTAATGGACTCTAATGGGAAGTTTCTGGATGAAAAGACCTTATTCCCAAGGCACAGAACGAAGAAGATCTGGTGCCCTAACACCAGGAGAGCCCTGGAGTGTCACGATCCTGTCTGTGTGTCTTGTTGGGGAGTCTGGGTTTTAGTTACTTGTACTTAGTTGGGGTTCTTGTATTCATTATTCTGGTCTGTTGGGTTTTGGGGTTCTGTCTTGTGCTAGTGTTTTGTAACCTTTGTGGTTCCCCTGTGATTCCTCTGCATGTGTGTCTCTGTTTTCCTCTGCTCTCTCTCTCCCTGCTTGTGCCTCGTTATCCTTGATCCCACTCACCTGTGTTTCTCCCGCCCTGCTTCGTTTGTCCGTGTGTATATATACCTGGTGTTTCTGTTCATTCCTTGTCGGGTCATTGCCTAGAGTGTGTGCCTTAGTCTGTGCCTTAGTCTGTCTGTTCACCTCGTGTTGCTTGTTCCCTGTCAGTCTTTTGATTTTGGATTATGACCTGTTCTGTATTCTTCTGTTGGATTACCTTGTTTGCCTTGGACTGTTTATTTCTTTTGGATGCCTTGGACTCAGTCACTAGTTTGTAAGTGTGCTCGCTTTTGTTCATTAAACTTACCTTCACTGAACTTACCTGCCCCTCTCCGTGTCCTGCAATTGGGTCCTACTATCTGCTCACTACCACCACACACCAAATCCTGACAGAATGACCCGACCACTTATGGACCCAGCGGACATTATAAGACTGCCCAGCACCTGGGAGGCTTTAGGGGTGCCCAGAGAGGAGCTAATGGAGGAGGAGCTTCAGTTCTTTAACCTGCTTTCCTCAATGTGGATTAAAGACCCAGAAATGGCCGTGCTTGTTGCCTCCTCCAGATGGAGAAAGACTTTTGCTCTTGAGACTGTTGAGAAGTTGTGTTTAACCACCCCCAGTGTGGGAAAGCTAAGCCTGCTAGCCCTGAGCCCTGGCCTGCTAGCACCCGGCCTGCTAGCCGCCCAGCTGTTCCTCGGCCTGCTCAGGCTGTGTTGGCTCCAGCATCCAGGCTGGTTGGGGACTCCTGGACATCAAGCTCTCTGGTCTCTTTTTTGTTGGACTTGCCATTAGAGCCAGAGAGCCCTAGAACTGCCAGTCCCCAACCAGTTAGCTGTCAGGCAGCTAACCATGTGTCTGCCCTGCCTGATTACCGGCCTACTAGCGCAGCTAGCCTCCTGCCTGCCCACCTGCCTGATCCCGGACCTGTTCCTCGTTGCTCGTCGGTGGACCGACCAGCACCAGCTCCGTTAGTGGTCCAGCCGACTCCAGTTCCCTCATCGGTGGTCCGACCAGCATCAGTTTCGTTGGTGGCCCAGCCGATTCCTGTTCCTCGTGCTCCGTCGGTGGTCCGACCGGCACCAGCTCCGCCGGTGGTCCGACTGACTTCTGGTTCCTCGTCGGTGGTCCGACCAACACCAGCTCCGTTGGTGGCCCAGCCGATTCCTGCTCCTCGTTCCTCGTCGGTGGTCCGACCGGTACCAGTCTCGCCGGTGGTCCAGCCGACTCCTGCACCTCGTTCCTCGTCGGTGGTCCGACCGGTACCAGTCTCGCCGGTGGTCCAGCCGACTCCTGCACCTCGTTCCTCGTCGGTGGTCCGACCGGTACCAGTCTCCGCCGGTGGTCCAGCCGACTCCTGCACCTCGTTCCTCGTCGGTGGTCCGACCCGGTACCAGTCTCGCCGGTGGTCCAGCCGACTCCTGCACCTCGTTCCTCGTCGGTGGTCCGACCGGTACCAGTCTCGCCGGTGGTCCAGCCGACTCCTGCACCTCGTTCCTCGTCGGTGGTCCGACCGGTACCAGTCTCGCCCGGTGGTCCAGCCGACTCCTGCACCTCGTTCCTCGTCGGTGGTCCGACCGGTACCAGTCTCGCCGGTGGTCCAGCCGACTCCTGCACCTCGTTCCTCGTCGGTGGTCCGACCGGTACCAGTCTCGCCCGGTGGTCCAGCCGACTCCTGCACCTCGTTCCTCGTCGGTGGTCCGACCGGTACCAGTCTCGCCGGTGGTCCAGCCGACTCCTGCACCTCGTTCCTCGTCGGTGGTCCGACCGGTACCAGTCTCGCCGGTGGTCCAGCCGACTCCTGCACCTCGTTCCTCGTCGGTGGTCCGACCGGTACCAGTCTCGCCGGTGGTCCAGCCGACTCCTGCACCTCGTTCCTCGTCGGTGGTCCGACCGGTACCAGTCTCGCCGGTGGTCCAGCCGACTCCTGCACCTCGTTCCTCGTCGGTGGTCCGACCGGTACCAGTCTCGCCGGTGGTCCAGCCGACTCCTGCTCCTCGTGCTCCGTCGGTGGTCCAACCGACTTCTGGTTCCCTGTCGGTGGTACGACCAGCACCAGCCCCGTTGGTGGCCCAGCCGACTCCTGTTCCCTCATCGGTGGTACGACCAGCACCAGCTCCGTCGGTGGTCAGACCGACTCCAGCTCCTCATGTCCGGCCCGTGGACCCCAGCCCCGCTGCTCAGTCCACGGACCCCAGCCCAGCTGCTCCTGCAGAGCACCCAAGCCTTGGGTGCCGACCTCTGGAGAGGTCTCACCCTGCTCCTCGGTCTCTGGAGAGGTCTCACCCTGCTCCTCGGTCTCTGGAGAGGTCTCACCCTGCTCCTCGGCCTCTGGTGAGGTCTTATCCCCCTGTTCTGCCTGGCCTGTTGGGTCGTCCTCCGGGACGGCCTCCCGAACTCTTTTGCCTCCCTCGTCTGCCCGGCCTCATGGGTCAACCTCCGGGACGACCACCTGAACAGTTTTGCCCTCCTGATCTGCCCGGCCTTCTGGGTCGTCCTCCCGGGCGTCCCCCTGAACTCTGTTTTCTGCCTCCTGAACTGTGTTGCCCCATCTGGATTGGGCCTGAGACTTTTTGTTGGATCTTTCTGGCCCTCCTCCTGACCTCCCTCCACCCACCCTGGGTCGGCTTGGCCTGTTGTTTTTTGTGGTGTTTCATTTTGGGACGTCGGGGCCGTCTTTTTTGAGGGGGTACTGTCACGATCCTGTCTGTGTGTCTTGTTGGGGAGTCTGGGTTTTAGTTACTTGTACTTAGTTGGGGTTCTTGTATTCATTATTCTGGTCTGTTGGGTTTTGGGGTTCTGTCTTGTGCTAGTGTTTTGTAACCTTTGTGGTTCCCCTGTGATTCCTCTGCATGTGTGTCTCTGTTTTCCTCTGCTCTCTCTCTCCCTGCTTGTGCCTCGTTATCCTTGATCCCACTCACCTGTGTTTCTCCCGCCCTGCTCGTTTGTCCGTGTGTATATATACCTGGTGTTTCTGTTCATTCCTTGTCGGGTCATTGCCTAGAGTGTGTGCCTTAGTCTGTGCCTTAGTCTGTCTGTTCACCTCGTGTTGCTTGTTCCCTGTCAGTCTTTTGATTTTGGATTATGACCTGTTCTGTATTCTTCTGTTGGATTACCTTGTTTGCCTTGGACTGTTTATTTCTTTTGGATGCCTTGGACTCAGTCACTAGTTTGTAAGTGTGCTCGCTTTTGTTCATTAAACTTACCTTCACTGAACTTACCTGCCCCTCTCCGTGTCCTGCAATTGGGTCCTACTATCTGCTCACTACCACCACACACCAAATCCTGACAGAATGACCCGACCACTTATGGACCCAGCGGACATTATAAGACTGCCCAGCACCTGGGAGGCTTTAGGGGTGCCCAGAGAGGAGCTAATGGAGGAGGAGCTTCAGTTCTTTAACCTGCTTTCCTCAATGTGGATTAAAGACCCAGAAATGGCCGTGCTTGTTGCCTCCTCCAGATGGAGAAAGACTTTTGCTCTTGAGACTGTTGAGAAGTTGTGTTTAACCACCCCCCAGTGTGGGAAAGCTAAGCCTGCTAGCCCTGAGCCCTGGCCTGCTAGCACCCGGCCTGCTAGCCGCCCAGCTGTTCCTCGGCCTGCTCAGGCTGTGTTGGCTCCAGCATCCAGGCTGGTTGGGGACTCCTGGACATCAAGCTCTCTGGTCTCTTTTTTTGTTGGACTTGCCATTAGAGCCAGAGAGCCCTAGAACTGCCAGTCCCCAACCAGTTAGCTGTCAGGCAGCTAACCATGTGTCTGCCCTGCCTGATTACCGGCCTACTAGCGCAGCTAGCCTCCTGCCTGCCCACCTGCCTGATCCCGGACCTGTTCCTCGTTGCTCGTCGGTGGACCGACCAGCACCAGCTCCGTTAGTGGTCCAGCCGACTCCAGTTCCCTCATCGGTGGTCCGACCAGCATCAGTTTCGTTGGTGGCCCAGCCGATTCCTGTTCCTCGTGCTCCGTCGGTGGTCCGACCGGCACCAGCTCCGCCGGTGGTCCGTCTGACTTCTGGTTCCTCGTCGGTGGTCCGACCAACACCAGCTCCGTTGGTGGCCCAGCCGACTCCTGCTCCTCGTTCCTCGTCGGTGGTCCGACCGGTACCAGTCTCGCCGGTGGTCCAGCCGACTCCTGCACCTCGTTCCTCGTCGGTGGTCCGACCGGTACCAGTCTCGCCGGTGGTCCAGCCGACTCCTGCACCTCGTTCCTCGTCGGTGGTCCGACCGGTACCAGTCTCGCCGGTGGTCCAGCCGACTCCTGCACCTCGTTCCTCGTCGGTGGTCCGACCGGTACCAGTCTCGCCGGTGGTCCAGCCGACTCCTGCACCTCGTTCCTCGTCGGTGGTCCGACCGGTACCAGTCTCGCCGGTGGTCCAGCCGACTCCTGCACCTCGTTCCTCGTCGGTGGTCCGACCGGTACCAGTCTCGCCGGTGGTCCAGCCGACTCCTGCACCTCGTTCCTCGTCGGTGGTCCGACCGGTACCAGTCTCGCCGGTGGTCCAGCCGACTCCTGCACCTCGTTCCTCGTCGGTGGTCCGACCGGTACCAGTCTCGCCGGTGGTCCAGCCGACTCCTGCACCTCGTTCCTCGTCGGTGGTCCGACCGGTACCAGTCTCGCCGGTGGTCCAGCCGACTCCTGCTCCTCGTGCTCCGTCGGTGGTCCAACCGACTTCTGGTTCCCTGTCGGTGGTACGACCAGCACCAGCCCCGTTGGTGGCCCAGCCGACTCCTGTTCCCTCATCGGTGGTACGACCAGCACCAGCTCCGTTGGTGGTCCAACCAATTCTTGTTTCTCGTGCTCCGTCGGTGATCCGACCAGCTCCAGCCCCGTCGGTGGTCAGACCGACTCCAGCTCCTCATGTCCGGCCCGTGGACCCCAGCCCCGCTGCTCAGTCCACGGACCCCAGCCCAGCTGCTCCTGCAGAGCACCCAAGCCTTGGGTGCCGACCTCTGGAGAGGTCTCACCCTGCTCCTCGGTCTCTGGAGAGGTCTCACCCTGCTCCTCGGTCTCTGGAGAGGTCTCACCCTGCTCCTCGGCCTCTGGTGAGGTCTTATCCCCCTGTTCTGCCTGGCCTGTTGGGTCGTCCTCCGGGACGGCCTCCCGAACTCTTTTGCCTCCCTCGTCTGCCCGGCCTCATGGGTCAACCTCCGGGACGACCACCTGAACAGTTTTGCCCTCCTGATCTGCCCGGCCTTCTGGGTCGTCCTCCCAGGCGTCCCCCTGAACTCTGTTTTCTGCCTCCTGAACTGTGTTGCCCCATCTGGATTGGGCCTGAGACTTTTTGTTGGATCTTTCTGGCCCTCCTCCTGACCTCCCTCCACCCACCCTGGGTCGGCTTGGCCTGTTGTTTTTTGTGGTGTTTCATTTTGGGACGTCGGGGGCCGTCTTTTTGAGGGGGGGGTACTGTCACGATCCTGTCTGTGTGTCTTGTTGGGGAGTCTGGGTTTTAGTTACTTGTACTTAGTTGGGGTTCTTGTATTCATTATTCTGGTCTGTTGGGTTTTGGGGTTCTGTCTTGTGCTAGTGTTTTGTAACCTTTGTGGTTCCCCTGTGATTCCTCTGCATGTGTGTCTCTGTTTTCCTCTGCTCTCTCTCTCCCTGCTTGTGCCTCGTTATCCTTGATCCCACTCACCTGTGTTTCTCCGCCCTGCTCGTTTGTCCGTGTGTATATATACCTGGTGTTTCTGTTCATTCCTTGTCGGGTCATTGCCTAGAGTGTGTGCCTTAGTCTGTGCCTTAGTCTGTCTGTTCACCTCGTGTTGCTTGTTCCCTGTCAGTCTTTTGATTTTGGATTATGACCTGTTCTGTATTCTTCTGTTGGATTACCTTGTTTGCCTTGGACTGTTTATTTCTTTTGGATGCCTTGGACTCAGTCACTAGTTTGTAAGTGTGCTCGCTTTTTGTTCATTAAACTTACCTTCACTGAACTTACCTGCCCCTCTCCGTGTCCTGCAATTGGGTCCTACTATCTGCTCACTACCACCACACACCAAATCCTGACAGAATGACCCGACCACTTATGGACCCAGCGGACATTATAAGACTGCCCAGCACCTGGGAGGCTTTAGGGGTGCCCAGAGAGGAGCTAATGGAGGAGGAGCTTCAGTTCTTTAACCTGCTTTCCTCAATGTGGATTAAAGACCCAGAAATGGCCGTGCTTGTTGCCTCCTCCAGATGGAGAAAGACTTTTGCTCTTGAGACTGTTGAGAAGTTGTGTTTAACCACCCCCCAGTGTGGGAAAGCTAAGCCTGCTAGCCCTGAGCCCTGGCCTGCTAGCACCCGGCCTGCTAGCCGCCCAGCTGTTCCTCGGCCTGCTCAGGCTGTGTTGGCTCCAGCATCCAGGCTGGTTGGGGACTCCTGGACATCAAGCTCTCTGGTCTCTTTTTTGTTGGACTTGCCATTAGAGCCAGAGAGCCCTAGAACTGCCAGTCCCCAACCAGTTAGCTGTCAGGCAGCTAACCATGTGTCTGCCCTGCCTGATTACCGGCCTACTAGCGCAGCTAGCCTCCTGCCTGCCCACCTGCCTGATCCCGGACCTGTTCCTCGTTGCTCGCCGGTGGACCGACCAGCACCAGCTCCGTTAGTGGTCCAGCCGACTCCAGTTCCCTCATCGGTGGTCCGACCAGCATCAGTTTCGTTGGTGGCCCAGCCGATTCCTGTTCCTCGTGCTCCGTCGGTGGTCCGACCGGCACCAGCTCCGCCGGTGGTCCGACTGACTTCTGGTTCCTCGTCGGTGGTCCGACCAACACCAGCTCCGTTGGTGGCCCAGCCGATTCCTGCTCCTCGTTCCTCGTCGGGTGGTCCGACCGGTACCAGTCTGCGCCCGGTGGTCCAGCCGACTCCTGCACCTCGTTCCTCGTCCGGTGGTCCGACCCGGTACCAGTCTCGCGCCGGTGGTCCAGCCGACTCCTGCACCTCGTTCCTCGTCGGTGGTCCGACCGGTACCAGTCTCGCCGGTGGTCCAGCCGACTCCTGCACCTCGTTCCTCGTCGGTGGTCCGACCGGTACCAGTCTCGCCGGTGGTCCAGCCGACTCCTGCACCTCGTTCCTCGCCGGTGGTCCGACCGGTACCAGTCTCGCCCGGTGGTCCAGCCGACTCCTGCACCTCGTTCCTCGCCGGTGGTCCGACCGGTACCAGTCTCGCCCGGTGGTCCAGCCGACTCCTGCACCTCGTTCCTCGCCGGTGGTCCGACCGGTACCAGTCTCGCCCGGTGGTCCAGCCGACTCCTGCACCTCGTTCCTCGTCGGTGGTCCGACCGGTACCAGTCTCGCCGGTGGTCCAGCCGACTCCTGCTCCTCGTGCTCCGTCGGTGGTCCAACCGACTTCTGGTTCCCTGTCGGTGGTACGACCAGCACCAGCCCCGTTGGTGGCCCAGCCGACTCCTGTTCCCTCATCGGTGGTACGACCAGCACCAGCTCCGTTGGTGGTCCAACCAATTCTTGTTTCTCGTGCTCCGTCGGTGATCCGACCAGCTCCAGCCCCGTCGGTGGTCAGACCGACTCCAGCTCCTCATGTCCGGCCCGTGGACCCCAGCCCCGCTGCTCAGTCCACGGACCCCAGCCCAGCTGCTCCTGCAGAGCACCCAAGCCTTGGGTGCCGACCTCTGGAGAGGTCTCACCCTGCTCCTCGGTCTCTGGAGAGGTCTCACCCTGCTCCTCGGTCTCTGGAGAGGTCTCACCCTGCTCCTCGGCCTCTGGTGAGGTCTTATCCCCCTGTTCTGCCTGGCCTGTTGGGTCGTCCTCCGGGACGGCCTCCCGAACTCTTTTGCCTCCCTCGCCTGCCCGGCCTCATGGGTCAACCTCCGGGACCGACCACCTGAACAGTTTTGCCCTCCTGATCTGCCCGGCCTTCTGGGTGCGTCCTCCAGGCGTCCCCTGAACTCTGTTTTCTGCCTCCTGAACTGTGTTGCCCCATCTGGATTGGGCCTGAGACTTTTGTTGGATCTTTCTGGCCCTCCTCCTGACCTCCCTCCACCCACCCTGGGTCGGCTTGGCCTGTTGTTTTTGTGGTGTTTCATTTTGGGACGTCGGGGCCGTCTTTTGAGGGGGGGGTACTGTCACGATCCTGTCTGTGTGTCTTGTTGGGGAGTCTGGGTTTTAGTTACTTGTACTTAGTTGGGGTTCTTGTATTCATTATTCTGGTCTGTTGGGTTTTGGGGTTCTGTCTTGTGCTAGTGTTTTGTAACCTTTGTGGTTCCCCTGTGATTCCTCTGCATGTGTGTCTCTGTTTTCCTCTGCTCTCTCTCTCCCTGCTTGTGCCTCGTTATCCTTGATCCCACTCACCTGTGTTTCTCCCGCCCTGCTCGTTTGTCCGTGTGTATATATACCTGGTGTTTCTGTTCATTCCTTGTCGGGTCATTGCCTAGAGTGTGTGCCTTAGTCTGTGCCTTAGTCTGTCTGTTCACCTCGTGTTGCTTGTTCCCTGTCAGTCTTTTGATTTTGGATTATGACCTGTTCTGTATTCTTCTGTTGGATTACCTTGTTTGCCTTGGACTGTTTATTTCTTTTGGATGCCTTGGACTCAGTCACTAGTTTGTAAGTGTGCTCGCTTTTTGTTCATTAAACTTACCTTCACTGAACTTACCTGCCCCTCTCCGTGTCCTGCAATTGGGTCCTACTATCTGCTCACTACCACCACACACCAAATCCTGACATGGAGCTGCTAACACTGCCTGAGCTAGGCTCACCTAACCACATCATCATCCATACAGGCACCAACGACTTAAGGTCCCAGCAGGACAGACTGGCAGACTCTCTGAGGAGAGTCATTGAGAAAGCCTCCACCAATTTCCCTACCAGCAAGATAGTCATATCCACGCTGCTGCACAGGAGAGACTTCCAAACCCAACGTGTTCTTGGCCCACCACCCGACCCTGGACCTGGACTGCCTGTATGATAACGTACACCTACACAGAAATGCAGTACCCACCCTTGCTAGGACTCTGAAGGAGGTTGCTCTTGGAAGGACCCCTACTACCACTCCAAGGGGTAACCACACAACGCAGACCCCACGCAGACCTCCAGAACCTCCTAGACCTCCTAGACCTTCAAGACCATCCAGACCACCCAGACCTCCACTATACATCCACCCCCGGCCATCAGAGAGGACGGCCAGACCACCAAGCCCACCGCATCACCAACATCACAACTCACAGCCAACACAACGCAGTCCACGGATACCCAGCCAGAGAGCCCCCCAGCCTGGAGGCCCTATACCCCCTCCTCATCCCAACGGCAGGTCCAAGACTACAGGAGCAGCAACCTATTGGCCTGAACTATGCTGCAGCGGTGAGAAGATCCACAGCCCCGGCCCCCTCTGGTGAACTCAAAGACATATTACCTGCTCTGCTCTCGCCTCATAAGCTAAATGGGGGAAGAGCAGAGACCTCTTAGAGACATCACAATAATTCATAGTTTAGCATGTTAGATATCATTTTAAACAGATAATAATATAAGGACAATTCTTAACAGTATTTCACACATACACTCTAAAATGTCACTTAAAGTTTAATATTTTATTCATTTACCTACAACACTATTTTCATCTTTTTACACTTTTTACACTTTTTTTCTCTTTTCATTTGTTACTATTATTATTTTTAATATCTAGTTTATAATTATTATTTGTTTTTAAGGTGTTTGTCTAATTTTTGAACAGATTACACTTGGAAATAAAATCATTTACAATAACATGTTGGAACATTCAAGGTCTGAGATCATCAGCTTTTGGTTTAAAGAGCAGAAATCCAGATTTTAATAGAAATCTGACATCATAGTTTTACAAGAGACATGGTGCAGAGAAGATGTTTCCACTGGTCGTCCTCACGGCTACACTGAGATTATTATACCATCAACAAAAACCCCACAATAACCCAAGGCAGAGATTCAGGAGGCATGCTTATATGGTGTAAATCAGAACTGAGCCAGTCCATCACAGTTATTAAAAAAGAAGAATCTTATGTTGCTCTGCACAAATCATCTGTTAATTTTCAACCATATATGTCTACATGTGTGCCATCTATATACCTCCTTAAGAATCCCCCTACTACAACTCAGATATTTTCTCCATTCTTGAGGATGAAGTTAACCATTATAAAACCATGGGAAATGTTTTACTCTGTGGGGACTTGAACGCTCGAACAGGGGAAAGAGCTGACACTATGAACACCCAGGGAGACAAACACTTACCTGGAAGCACCTGCTTCCCCCTCCCTGAATGTCCTGCTAGAAAGAGCTTTGACAAGCTTACTAATACAAGCGGTATGCAGCTTTTACAGCTCTGCCGTACCCTGGGTCTATACATAGTCAACGGCAGGCTACGAGGGGACTCTCTGGGTCGCTACACTTACAGCTCAGCTCTTGACAGTAGTAAGGTAGATTATTTCATTACAGTTCTAGATCCAATATCTCTCAGAGCTTTCACAGTCAGCCCCCTCACACCCCTCTCAGACCACAGCAAAATCACTATCTACCTGAAAAGGGCTCAGTCTAAGTCAGGAGCCCTTAGTGCCTGTGACCTGTTTAACAGTACATACTCATACAGATGGACCCCAGACAGCATGGGGGCATACCAAAAGGCACTGGAAAATCAAAACATCCACGATTTAACTCATTTATTTCTAACTGAAACATTTCCCCAGAATAATTCTGGTGTAAATTCGGCTGTGGACAAAATCAATTCAATATTTTATCATCTGGGTTCATTGTCTAATTTGAAAACCTCAAAAACCAAAACCCTTAACAAATGAACAATAACAAATGGTTTGACATTGATTGCAAAAATCTAAGAAAAACTTTAAGGAAATGTCAGGTTAAGACACCTATAATATCAAACAAGGAAGAAAGACAAGAGAGTTAATAGCTTTTTACTCGCGAGGAGAACGGACAGAGATGTACTCAGTTACATCCTCCAACCGCTCTGAGTATCTCTGCCGCTTCCTCTCTTTTTATTATGTTCAGGGAGGTCCCTAGTTACATGCACATTGCTGCTATATGGGGGAAAGGGGATAAGCAAATAAGCAGCAACATGAACTTGTGACATAGTTAGATTAACATATGTTTCTTTACAGAAGTTTCCAGGAACTATTTATGTTATCATAGCTGCATATAAAGTAGCTGCTTCTTCGGGTGTCTGCTCCATGACTCTTGTCTGACACCCATCCACTGCAGATTTCCTGTGTAACAAACTCAAAAGCTCACATTAGTAAAATGCTTTATATTTCATAAATGTATTTCAATGTACTGAATAAATATGAGATAACTTATATACATGATGATTCCAACATTTCCTCCTGTTTATCACATATTTGCTCAAATTCTCATTTCACTTACGTCAGTCACTTCTGTTAAGATTTTCGACTTCAAGATCATTTTTATAAGCCCCAATATGCTTACACTCAGAGTTCAACGTTACAGGTTAGAGGAGACTCGTGGGTAAGGGAGTACCCACGAGGATAAGGGAACAAATCTGGTATTTGATATAATGGATCATTGTCTTCATTATCAGCGTCATCATCATTGAATTGATCCATTTCATTCAATAAAGGATATAACTGAGCCACTCTGTGCTCCATAGGTGATATAGCTGTGGTAATTATACGATGTACCAGTGTCCTAAGACAAGGAATAAAACACAACCACACAAGGTCAGAATAGTTGCAAACACAGTTATAGACACCAAAGCGGAGGTTATCAGAGCTTCCCATCGACCAAACACACCTGACCATGAGCCCCACAGTGAATTATCTATTCCTGAGTGCTCTTTCATTTTCCGTTAAGGGATCGGAGTCCCGCAGTGGCTTTAGTGAGACTGCCATCTGCAGCCGTATTGTTAGGAATGAACGTGCAGCATTGCTCTCCGAACATTGCACAAACATCTCCTTGCTCTGCTAGTACCATATCTATGGCTATTCGGTTCTGGAACGCCATGAGAGAGGTGGCAGCAAGTTGGTCATGAATGGCCTCGAAACCGCTTTGGGTCCAATTTCCTAGTTTCTGAACGTTGTAGTGGATGTAATTTATTCTGTCTACATTTTTATTAGTTGTACACCACCAACAGAGTGCTGATCCAAATCCAGATAATATTTGATTTGCTAATTTATATTCATCAGGAACCCCTCTAGGAACTCCAATAGCATCAATATAAGTAGGATCTGTTATAGATAGCCAAGGGGTATTATCCTGGATGCTTCTTCTCTTATGCAGCCACTGATGTGGCATTACACTCTTCAAGCCCATGATTAACCTTGCAGCTGTCATGGGATATACTGAGACTGGTAAGATCAGCGTCACTAGTGAACAGAGTCCTGTCACATCATGTGGTAATTTGTTAAACAATTTATCATCTCCACACCACCACCAGATATCCCCTTGAGAGATCGGTCTGAATGTAGTTTTCACAGGTACTATAACAGTACACCAGTCTTTGGATAAATTACCCAATTTAATACCTGTCCCTGTTATATTTATGCATGTAAAATTTCCACGTGCTACCCTTTTAGAGAATAGGGGTTTTCTTTTGTCTGCTGCATGGCTATAATAATTACTTCCCTGGCAGAAGTATGTTTCTTACGTGGCCAAAAGTAGGACCTCCAGAGAGATCACCACTAACATGCGCCATACCTTAAAAGTCATCTCACTGCTCTTAGTCCCTAATAAGGTCAGCAGCCCGTGGGTTTCTTCACTGACTTTCGGGCCTATCCAGGTTCTAAACACCTGAATCCGTCCTATTATCAGACTTTAGCTCACTTCCCTTGTTGGAGCTTGAGACAGCAGAAATGACCTTCTTACAGTGAGTCAGATGCTATTTTAATTGTTTTTTTTTCTAATTTCTTTCTCATATAATCAAACAGACATGACTCATCATCTGTCTCCCATTGATTTTTAAACTGTAGTAGTCTATATGATTGTCCAAAAAGGGTTTCATATGGAGTCAACCCGTACTCGTTATGTTTATGTACATTTTAACTAGGTCCAGACATTGTGTCCATGGTCTGCCTGTCTCTTCCATGCATTTCTTTAATCTATTTTTTATAGTTCCAATCCTGCACTTTGTGGATGGTATGCACAGTGGTGTTTTAACTTCATGTGAAACATAACTCCTATGTTATTAATTAATTGATTTACAAAATGTGTTCTATTATCACTATAAATTCTTTCTGGGATGCCATACCTTGGAATAATATCTTTACTCAATAGTTAGCACTATTGCTAAAAGTTCTATCCATTTGGAAAAATCATCTATTATCACTAGGCAGTACTTTTTCCCTTCACTCTTATTTAGTTCTATGAAGTCCATGTGTATTGCTTGAAATGGATACTGAGGCTCAGGGAACCGGCCTCTTTTTGGTCTTAGAGTCCCCTGTGGATTATGTTTAGCGCAAATCAGACATGCTGGTTTCTGTACCTGTATCCCTCCTGTTGAGACATGAGTAACTCCATGGCTCAAAATTGCTGCCCATTTATATAAATTCTTATTGTTTATTCTATTGTTTATTGCCCGGTCATATAGGTCATCTTTCAATTGTGCACCATTACGTAACCAGACATCTTTCTCAACTTGGGGACTTTATTGTTGCATTTCTTTAAGGCATATGCATATTGACTGTATATATAGTTACCTTCTTTCCTTGCATTAATTTATATGCCTCAGTAAGCGCAACTAACTCAGCTGCTTGTGCTGAGTAATTAGAAGGTAGTTGATTTGCTTTTAATACTGTGGTTTTTGTGACCACAGCATATCTTGTTAATATTTTTCCTTGCTTATTCTTTCTAGACGAACCATCTACAAAAACAACTTCCCCTTCACAAAGGGGTTGACCTTTGAGGTTTCTAACCATCATGCTTCTCTCCGTCATCTACTGTCGGTAGAAGTGTTGCGTAGTACATCTTTCTATAGTTATATGCGGTTGTGATAGCAACACCGACATGCAAGACAAATGTCGAGCGGGTGACAAAAATGTCATGTTTGTTTGGAGAAGTAAAGCTGAGACCGCATGTGGAACCTTTAAGGTCAAGGGGTGAAAGAGTACAATTGCAGCGCTTACTTCTACAGCCATTGAGGCTGCTATAACAGCACGCACACAATGTGGCAAAGCACATGCCACACTGTCTAGTTTGGAGGAGAAGTATGCAATAGGTCTCATTTTGTCTCCATATTGTTGAGTTAAAACTGACGTCATAAAGTATCCCTTACAATCTACCATCTGAATAAAGGGTTTACTATAATCATGTAGCGCAAGAGCTGCGCTAGAAACCAAAACTTGTTTTATTTTTCAAAAAGCTTCTTCAGCTTCCTCTGTCCATTTTAATGGTGAATTAATTCTTTGTACACTATTTTTAATTCTTCATACACTATCTTGCTTAAAGGTGATGTTATTTCTGCATAATTTGGCACCCAAGTCCTACAGTAATAAGTTAAAACCAGAAAAGACATCTTTTGTTTCTTTGTCTGTGGTTTGGGTGCTTGAAGGACAGCTATTTTCCTGTTTTCAAGTAGAGTTCCTCCCCCTGCACTTAAATTATGGCCTAAATATTTCACTTCCCTTTTACATAGCTGAAGTTTATTTTTGCTCACTTTGTGACCTTACTTTGCCAAATGCTGCAGTAATGCTATTGTATCTGTCTTACAAGTTTCTTCATCTGGAGATGCTAAGAAAACATCATCTTCATAAAGTAAAATTTGACTATTACCAAGGTTGAAATTTAGCCATGCTAGCACTCATAACTTGGGAATAGATGGTTGGACTTTCGCAGAAGATTGGAATATTACAAGGAGAGTCTTCACATCTTATTATTATTCCTGCATTAAATAAATCTTCTATTACTGGTTTATTCCTTCTTGTGCATCTTGTTTTAATGGATATTGTCTTATGCGAGGTCTATAATCTGATTTTGGTCTTATTTTTACAGGTACTGCTCCTTTTATCAGGCCTACATCACTAGGTCCCTTAGACCACACTTCTTCATCCCAGAAGAAGTCTTGTAACAAATCCTCATCTTCCTGTATTAACACTATTAATTCTCATGTGTTTTTGAACTGTGGAATCTTTCCACTGCATGTTTTGCTTTTATACAGAGAAATGTGTGGTGGTACTCTCATTCTGTAGAACTGCATGATTCTATCATTATATATTTTATATATTTAAAGTCACTGCTGCAACTGATGTGCTGTCTGCATCAGTATAAATATAATTGATGGTAATTTTAGTAGGTGTAACTTGTGTCAGGCTTTTCTCATAGTCTCTATCTGGGCCTGTGTTTTTGTACCACATTGTGACATGCAAATCATCCACTGACATTTCACTTTGTATTTTAGATTATTACTATTTTAGATATTGCATTTCTTCCTTGATTTAACAAAGCTGTGGCAGTTTTTTTTTTATTTTGTTTTGTGGTGACTTGTCTGGGATGTCAAAGGAATAGTAGTATATCGGTTCTCCTATCCCTTGGAGGACACATATGTCCCCTTGCAGCAGTTCAGCTTTTCTCTTTACCACAATCTGTCCCTCATCTGATGGTATTAGTGCTAATCCTAGCAGTAAAAGACCATCTCGTCCTAACAAATTTACTGGGCATTGTGGAAACATTAAGATGGACATCTGGCATGACAGACCCTCAGGATCTTTTATCCACATGGGTTCAGATTCAGGTACCTCAGTCAGTTTTCCACTGGCTGATCGCACCATAATTTGTTGGCCACTATGTTTAGAATTTGGTATTGGTTCATTACAGGTGGTCCTGCATGCTCCAGAATCACACAAAAAGGTAATGGATTTTCCATTTACTAACAGTGTTACTTCAGGTTTAACACTATCCATTGCTAAAAGATCTTGGTAATTTATCATTACTTCCTCATTTTTTATTTCAATAGGTTCCGTTGACTCAGGAGTTATGTTTGATTTGTTTTCTGACCCTAGTCATGCAGATACATCGTTTTTCTCCTCTTGTCCTTTACGACCTCGTCCTCTGCCTCTAAATCCCCCTTTTCCACCATGTATCTGGTAGAAAATTTCTGTGTCCATTTCTAGGACAAAACTTTCTATAGTTTTTTTTTACTCTTTTTTTTCATTCACCACTTTTTCAGCATGGAGGGCATGACTTACATAGTCCTCCAACTTCCCTGTTGTCAGTCCTATGTAATGTCTGTCAACCCATTGCCTGATTGCATCTTTTGAATTTGCATGTAAAGCGTTTTTTAGTTGTTGTCTAAACGCTCCCTCCTCATCATTATCATCTTCCAGGCCACTATGTGTTTTGAACACAGTAGTCATTCTCACCCTATATTGCTCAAAGGGCTCATCATCTTTCTGTTTTGTTCTTCCTATCTCAGTATAATTTGCTCTTCGTTTGAATTTTAGAATAATATTGTCATGTACAGCCCTGACTCTAGTTGTCAAATCTTGTGAGTCATGAGCTAAGACTCCATTGTCATCTACTGGACTCCAGCTTCCTCGAACCAGATGCCAGTCTGTCCCTAGAGCAGTCATCCACACTTGTTGCATTTCATTTCCATTTAAGTGGTATGACTGTCTTAGATTCTGTATGTCCTGTATGAACTGATTTACATCAACTTTATGGGAGGTTACACCTTCTATGGTCTTTTTTACATCTTTTATTGTCCATGTCCTATAGACTAGGATAGTGGGCTCATTTACACCTTCTCCTACATTGAGATTTGCCACTTCTATCATTGGAAGTACATCAGCTTGTTCTGGACTCATTTTTAATACTGTTGGTGCTGATGGTATTGGAGACATGACTTTCCCTATTTGTTTTGACCAAATGAAATCAACTGGTCCGGCTGCTCTGGTTTGTCTATGGGCAGTTTCATCATATTTAGGTGGCAGTTCTGTTTGTAGGTCGGGGTATAATGTTGGAGCTGGTCCAGCCTGTGCTGCTGCTCCTTCTACCTCATCCTCATCTCCTTCCTCCTCTCTCTGCGGTCTGTGTCTACGTTTCATCATCCTCTTGTCTGTGAAACAGCACTTGCTCATTTCCTTTTTTATCATTATTTACTTTTTCTTTAGCTCGTCTACTTCCCTCTTCTCGTTTATTTGCTATTTGTTTCCAAAAATCAATACTATTCCAACATGTTCAATAATAACATAGTATAATATTATATAACAATAATAATAACAACAATAATAACCGGCTTTTATTTTTTTAATTTTATTTTTCTTCGAGTCACTCTGTGTAGGCTATTCTTTATTATTGCATCTTGTAATTCAACTAATTTTTGGGTGTTGAGGCGTCCCACAAACCCATAGTCATTTATCCATTTGTCAAGATCCTCTATATTTTTTGGATCTAATTTTTCAACATACTACAGTCTTTACACATTAAATCTTCCTTAGTTAAAAGTTTACTTTCCCCTTGTCCCTTTTTGCAAAATTTAGTCCAACGTTTCAACACCTAGGGTGTTCTACCGTTGGTGATTTACCCAGCAGGACAGTAATAAAATACCTGTCGTGGTAATTCTCACTTCAACTCTCACGAGTGGAGAATTCTTGCCTCTGCATCCACGTCAGTTTTACTGTTTACAACCCCACTGCTTTATATGGAAAGAGGCTCCTAGTGGAACTCCTTTCCCATTCACTCACTCATGTCCCATTTTTGCACGGAATTTTATCCGGATCCTGTTGGACTCCGCCGCCCAGTTTACACGGATTTTATCGGACTCCCCGGTTAGACTCCGTCATCCATGGACTTTATAGGCCACTTCCCAAGTGCCTTTCAGGACTTCACTGTCCTATTTTACCTGTTAGTGCCTAGGATTCACAGGGTTTTTACAACGCGTTTTGACCCTCAGTCACGCTTGTATTTTAACCAAAGCCTACTCACCACTGTTGTCTCTCCTCTTGGACTACCGTCAACCTTC
Source organism: Lepomis macrochirus (assembly GCA_024633595.2). Lineage (NCBI taxonomy): Eukaryota > Metazoa > Chordata > Actinopteri > Centrarchiformes > Centrarchidae > Lepomis > Lepomis macrochirus. Next base: position 36,681,509 of record JALXJV020000008.1, read on the forward strand.
AGATCCCAGTCAGCGAGTTGAAACTCGGTCCTGGAAAAGGATCTATTGCCGTGGCCACGGTCTTTCCCGATTTCTAACTCGCCCACTGGAAACCTCGGGTATCTTGGTATCCGGCTCGAAGGACCAAGTAAATGTCAGGTTAAGACACCTATAATATCAAACAAGGAAGAAAGACAAGAGAGTTAATAGCTTTTTACTCGCGAGGAGAACGGACAGAGATGTACTCAGTTACATCCTCCAACCGCTCTGAGTATCTCTGCCGCTTCCTCTCTTTTTATTATGTTCAGGGAGGTCCCTAGTTACATGCACATTGCTGCTATATGGGGGAAAGGGGATAAGCAAATAAGCAGCAACATGAACTTGTGACATAGTTAGATTAACATATGTTTCTTTACAGAAGTTTCCAGGAACTATTTATGTTATCATAGCTGCATATAAAGTAGCTGCTTCTTCGGGTGTCTGCTCCATGACTCTTGTCTGACACCCATCCACTGCAGATTTCCTGTGTAACAAACTCAAAAGCTCACATTAGTAAAATGCTTTATATTTCATAAATGTATTTCAATGTACTGAGTAAATATGAGATAACTTATATACATGATGATTCCAACAGGAAATTATCAAATGAAAAGCATAGGGACCCAGACAACCACAACATACGCTGTCAATATGAGGCCACTCTGAAACAATACAAGTACACCCTAAAAACTAAGAAAGAACAACACAGCAAGAACCAGCTCTGTGAAATTGAGGAATCCTTAGAGTCCAACCAGTTCTGGGAGAAATGGAACAACCTAAACAAAACCCAGCAGGATGAATTGGCGATCCAAGATGGAAATACTTGGATTAATCACTTTAGTGAACTATACAGTAATATTACAAAAAATGATGATCAGCACAAGATATTCACAAAATGGAAAACTCTGGAGGTGGTGATAAAAAACAACCAAAACCCTCTAGATTACCCTGTAACAGAACAAGAATTAACAGAAGTCCCTAAAAGGAAAAAAGGTTTGTGGTATTGATGGAATCCCGAATGAAATGATCAAATATTCAGACCATAAAATCAGATTGGCTATACTAAAACTATTCAATACTATTCTAACAACTGGAACTTTTCCAGACATCTGGAACAAAGGTTTAATAACCCCAATCCATAAATCTGGAGATAAATATGACCCAATCTAAGTCCAATTCTCTTCAATCTGTATATCAATGAATTAGCAAACCAATTAGAGAGCACTTGGCCTCATCCTGAACGACACACAGATCAGAGGTCTGCTGTATGCAGATGACTTAGTGTTGCTCTCACCTACTAAAGAAGGTTTGCAGCAGCACCTTAACCTCCTGCAGAGATTCTGTCAGACCTGGGCCCTGACAGTAAACACAGCAAAGACTAAGATAATGATCTTTCAGAAACAACACAGAAATCAGATTTCACACAATTTCTATTTAGACACCACTAAATTACAACATACAAAAAACTATACTTACTTTGGCCTCAACATTACATACACAGGGAACTTCTACATGGCTGTGAAAGATCTGAGGGACAAAGCAAGGAGAGCTTTCTATGCAATAAAAAGAAACATTAAAATATATATTCCAATTGAAATGGGGCTTAAAATTTTCCAATTTGTACTAGAACCAATAATTCTATATGGTAGCGAAATCTGGGGGCCAAAACTTAATAATGAATTTGACAAATGGGACAAAACAATCATAGAATCTTTCCATACTGAGTTCTGTAAGAGCATCCTGCAGGTGCAGAGAAAAACACCAAATAACCTGTGCAGAGCTCGACCAATACCCCCTCTTACTAAAAAATACAGAAAAGATCACTTAAATTTTACAACCGCTTAAAATCAATTAACCCCCAGACATACCATCACAAAGCCCTAAGATACCAGAAGCTGAAACCAGAGAAGAGTCCCCTCAGCCAGCTGGTCCTGAGGCTCTCTGCAGTAACAAGTCCCCAACCGCCTCAGGACAGCAACACCAACTCAAACAGACCAAACCAAATTATCAACAAACAGAAAGAAAAATATATTGAATACTGGAAAGAAACAACCAAAACACAAAGTAAATCACAATGTTATCTGACCCTAAAAAGAGAATTCACATTGGCAAATTACCTGAGTACAATAAAATATCCTAAACTAAGAAAAATGTTGACAATATACAGACTGAGTGAACACAGCCTGGCCATAGAAAAGGGTCGGACAGAGCTGGCTACCACAGGAGGACAGACTCTGCTCCCAGTGTGACACAGGACAGGTAGAGACAGAGGTACACTTTCTAACCTCATGCCCCAAATATGAAACACTAAGAGAAAAACACTTTGCAAACATTGCCCAAATATACCCCAAATTCAAATTCCTATCAGACACATAGAAACTCCCCTATTTATTGGGAGAAATGCCCAAATGTCAAATAATTGCTGCAAAATATGTCTCCACATTCCATGAAGTGAGGACAACCAGTGGAACCTCAGACTGATAAATAATTGTACAGATTTAAAAATTATTATTATTTTGATTGTTTGATATTTTAGTAATCGTTTTGTTTTGCATTTTATAGGCGTACTTTTTTTTTGTCTAATAACTATATATGTTTTACATATACACACACACACACTTTACTGTTTAATTTATTTATTTCTTATTTTAATTTAATTATTTTTTAGATATTTTTATTAACACACACACGCTTACTGTTTTATTTATTTATTTATGTTTTTAGTTTTTTGCCTTTGTTTTGTTTTTAACACACACACACACACACACTTACTTATCTGCTTATTTATTTCATTTTTAGTATATTTTTATTTCTTTTAGCACACACACACAGTTTTATTTATTTTATTTTACTTTTAATACTTTTTAAACAAACACACGCACACTTACTGTTTTGTTTATTTTATTTATTCTATCTTTTAATATATATATATATTTCTTTTTTCTTAACATGAACACAGATGCTTTGATTACTTTACGCTTAATTCTTTAATGAAATGTATGGGGGTGATTGTTGTTATGTTATATGTATGGGGCTGATTGTTATGTGATGTGATTATGTGATGTTGTTATGTGATACGTATGATGCTTTGGCAATATAGTTTTACAGTCATGCCAATAAAGCGAATTGAAATTGAAATTGAAATTGACTTCCGTCAAAACCTGTTTGTGGACGATCTTCATGGACCCCCTGTCCAGCGGGTTGGTGTCGTCTGCTGCGGTGCACCACGGTCCATCCATTGTCATGAGTGAGACTCAGAACTGTGTGGTCTTATTAAGTCCTCTATAAACTAAAAGTGAAAAAAAAAAACGTTTTACTCTCTACAATAACTGAAATAGTTTTTTTTTAAAACAAAAAAAAATTAAATGGTTTCAAAAGTAACTGAGAAAATTAGTTTTTTGAACGAAAAATTTAATTTCTACCCTAGTGGTTCTTCCTCTGCCCATGGAAAGGCAACCCTGGGAGGACCTTTTCTTGAATAACTGTTGACAGGTGTACGCCGGCTTCCCCGAGTCCGTTGATGAGAAAGGATCAGAAGGAGATGAATTATCAGATTCCTAGTTCCAAGTTCTATGATTAATTATATACTGATAAGCGGTTTTCTCCATTGGTTTGGCTCATTTCTTGAAACAGAAATTACATTCTCAAACCTCTAAGATCATTTGGCAAAACAGTCTTACAGTTCAGCACAACACTATAGCTCACTTGCAAAACCTCATATCTCTCCCAAAACTGTTCACTCATGCTTCAAAACTAAATTCCTTTCCCATACAATCAGTTTAGATCGACAAGATCTATTCACTTGAAAATTGTGCTAAATGTAGGCTTCCTGTACTTAATCATTTGCAAAGATGTACTGAGACATTGAGACATGTACTTAGACATTTGCAATTTGATGAAATGAATGAGAAATTCAATTCTGTTGTGAACAATTGCCAAGTGGTTTGGAAGTTTGTCCATGATGTTTTGGGAATGTAATTTCTGTTTCAAGAAATGAGCCAAACCAATGGAGAAAAACTGTAACATGATGCTAGACATTTTGTTCCTTTCTTATCACTACGTCAATCTTTAGCAAATCACAATTCTAAGTGTACTAAAGAGCAAAAGCAACCCCTTAATAAATGTATAATCCCACACAGGAAAGTGCTAGATTTACAGTTGACCTGATGCGTCATTGTGTTGAAAGTTCATAGGTAAAGCTGATGGGGCACCCCAGGACTGGCTGCTCACTGGGAGGCTTGGGACAGAAATTCTGGTGCTTCTGGATGAGAGGTGGGGTGGACTTGAACCTGGGACCTCATGCTTGCAAGGGAGGCAGCACTTCAATGAGACCAGAGTGCTTGCCATGCCCAGACGGAAGTGAACGGAAGTGGTACCTGAAGTGTCTGATTCAGGTAAAGACAGCTGAAGGAAAATTTGCAGAAGCACCAAGGTGGACTTGAACCATCCACCTCACACTTCCTAGACAGGAGCACCGACCGGCATACCACAACGAGGTGTATGTCTACCTGCTACCATTGCAGACCAGTTTTAGACAACTATGTTGCATTTTAAGCTTGAGCAAGTGTGAAATCTCCTGTCGTGGTCTTATGTTGTCACACCCACCTCAGAAGTACTAAATGGGGTTTTTTGGACCAAAATACAAGTGTAGGATGGGTGTGGGACGTTAAACTGATCTGTTGTGATTTGGGGCCCCTATGTGGCCCCTGAAGGGAAGAAGCTTGGGAAAGGTGGTGGAAGGCTGAGATTTAAGATACTTGATTAAGCTGTCTGTGTGAGTCCTCTGAGTAAGTCTGAAGCTATTTGGAGCTCGGCTCAGGGATTTTTATATTAAAGCCTCTGACGTATAGAAACTGGCTGTTTTAGCCCCCCACATGCTGATCTGATGGCTTCCAGTGACCCGCTGGCATGAGACCAGCTCTTCTGCAATGGCCCTCACTTTGCTCCGCATCTCACCCAAAAAAAGAATTTTGGACACCTATGTTGCTTTTTAAGCCTGAGCAAGTGTCAAATCTCCTGTCGTGGTCTTATTATGTCACAGCCACCTCAGAAGCTCCAAATGGGGGTTTTGTACCAAAATACAAGTGTAGGATGGGTTTGGGACCTTGAACTGATCTCTTGTTATTTGGGGCCCCTAGGTGGTCCGTGAAGAGAAGTAGCTTGGGACAGGTGGTGGAACGCTGAGATTTCAGATTCTTGATTCAGCTGTCTGTGTGAGTCCTCTGAGAAGTCTGAAGCTATTTGGAGCTCGGCTCGGTTTCTACAGAAGTGTAGAAACTGGCTGTTTTAGCCCCCACACACTGATCTGGTGCCTTCCAGTGACCCGCTGGCACGAGACCAGCTCTTCTGCAATGGCCCTCACTTTGCTCCGCATCTCACCCGAAGATAGAATTTTCGACACCTGTGTTGCTTGTTAAGCCTGAGCAGGTGTCAAATCTCCTGTCGTGGTCTTATGATGTCACAGCCACCTCAGAAGTTCTAAATGGAGTTGTTTTACCAAAATACATGTGTATGAAGGGTGTGGGACTTTGATATAATCTGTTTTGATTTGGGGGCCCTCTGTGGCCCCTGAACAGAAGTCGCTTGGGAAATGTGGTGTATGGCTGAGATTTCAGATTTTTGATTCAGCTGTTTGTGTGAGTCCTCTGAGAAGTCTGAAGGTATTTGGAGCTTGGCTAAGGGATTTTTATATTAAAGGCTCTGAAGTGTAGAAACTGGCTGTTTTAGCCCCCCACACACTGATCTGGTGCCTTCCAGTGACCCGCTGGCACGAGACCAGCTCTTTTGCAATGGCCCTCACTTTGCTCTGCATCTCACTAGAAGATAGAATTTTCGACACCTGTGTTGCTTGTTAAGCCTGAGCAGGTGTCAAATCTCCTGTCGTGGTCTTATGATGTCACAGCCACCTCAGAAGTTCTAAATGGGGGTTTGTACCAAAATGCAAGTGTAGGATGGGTGTGGGACTTTGAACTGAACTGTGGTGATTTGGGGCCCCTTTGTGGCTCCTGAAGAGAAGCAGCTTGGGAAACGTGGTGTAAGGCTGAGAATTCAGATTCTTGATTCAGCTGTCTGTGTGAGTCCTCTGAGAAGTCTGAAGCTATTTGGAGCTCAGCTCAGGGATTTTTATATTAAAGTCTCTGAATTGTAGAAACTGGCTGTTTTAGCCCCCCACCAGCTGATCTGATGACTTCCAGTGACCGGCTGGCACGAGACCAGCTCTTCTGCAATGACCTTCACTTTGCTCCGCATCTCACCCGAAGATAGAATTTTCGACAGCTGTGTTGCTTGTTAAGCCTGAGCAAGTGTCAAATCTCCTGTCGTGGTCTTATGATGTCAAAGCCACCTCAGAAGTTCTAAATGGGGTTTTGTACCAAAATACAAGTGTAGGATTTGTGTGGGACTTTGAACTGAACTATGGTGATTTGGGGCCCCTATGTGGCTCCTGAAGAGAAGAAGCTTCGGAAACGTGGTGTAAGGCTGAGAATTCAGATTCTTGATTCAGCTGTCTGTGTGAGTCCTCTGAGAAGTCTGAAGCTATTTGGAGCTCGGCTCAGGGATTTTTATATTAAAGTCTCTGAACTGTAGGAACATGCTGTTTTAGCACCCCCACAAGCTGATCTGATGGCTTCCAGTGACCGGCTGGCACAAGACCAGCTCTTCTGCAATGGCCTTCACTTTGCTCCGCATCTCACCCGAAGATAGAATTTTCGACACCTGTGTTGCTTGTTAAGCCTGAGCAAGTGTCAAATCTCCTGTCGTGGTCTTATGATGTCAGAGCCACCTCAGAAGTCCTAAATGGGGTTTTGTACCAAAAAACAAGTGCAGGATTTGTGTGGGACTTTGAACTGAACTGTGGTGATTTGGGGCCCCTATGTGGCTCCTGAAGAGAAGCAGCTTGGGAAACGTGGTGTAAGGCTGAGAATTCAGATTCTTGATTCAGCTGTCTGTGTGAGTCCCCTGAGAAGTCTGAAGCTATTTGGAGCTCAGCTCAGGGATTTTTATATTAAAGTCTCTGAATTGTAGAAACTGGCTGTTTTAGCCCCCACACAAGCTGATCTGATGGCTTCCAGTGACTGGCTGGCACGAGACCAGCTCTTCTGCAATGGCCTTCACTTTGCTCCGCATCTCACCCGAAGATAGAATTTTCGACACCTGTGTTGCTTGTTAAGCCTGAGCAGGTGTCAAATCTTCTGTCGTGGTCTTATGATGTCACAGCCACATCAGAAGTTCTAAACGGGGGTTTGTACCAAAATACAAGTGTAGGATGGGTGTGGGACTTTGAACTGAACTGTGGTGATTTGGGGCCCCTCTGTGGCCCAAAAAGAGAAGTAGCTTGGGAAACGTGGTGTAAGGCTGAGATTTCAGATTTTTGATTCAGCTGTTTGTGTGAGTCCTCTGAGAAGTCTGAAGCTATTTGGAGCTCGGCTCAGGGATTTTTATATTAAAGGCTCTGAATTGTAGAAACTGGCTGTTTTAGCCCCCCCACAAGCTGATCTGATGGCTTCCAGTGACCGGCTGGCACGAGACCAGCTCTTCTGCAATGGCCTTCACATTGCTCCGCATCTCACCCGAAGATAGAATTTTCGATACCTGTGTTGCTTTGTTAAGCCTGAGCAAGTGTCAAATCTCCTGTCGTGGTCTTATGATGTCACAGCCATCTCAGAAGTTCTAAATGGGGGTTTGTACCAAAATACAAGTGTAGGATGGGTGTGGGACCTTGAACTGATCTGTGGTGATTTGGTGCCCCTATGTGGCCCCTGAAGAGAAGTAGCTTGGGAAACGTGGTGTAAGGCTGAGATTTCAGATTTTTGATTCAGCTGTTTGTGTGAGTCCTCTGAGATGTCTGAAGCTATTTGGAGCTCAGCTCAGGGATTTTCATATTAAAGGCTCTGAAGTGTAGAAACTGGCTGTTTTAGCCCCCCACACAATGATCTGGTGCCTTCTAGTGACCCGCTGGCAGTGACAAGCTCTTCTGCAATGGCCCTCACTTTGCTCCGCATCTCACCCGAAGATAGAATTTTCGACACCTGTGTTGGTTTTTAAGCCTGAGCAGGTGTCAAATCTCCTGTCGTGGTCTTATGATGTCAGAGCCACCTCAGAAGTTCTAAATGGGGTTTTGTACCAAAAAACAAGTGTAGGATTTGTGTGGGACTTTTATACTGAACTGTGGTGATTTTGGGCCCCTATGTGGCTCCTGAAAAGAAGCAGCTTGGGAAACGTGGTGTAAGGCTGAGAATTCAGATTCTTGATTCAGCTGTCTGTGTGAGTCCTCTGAGAAGTCTGAAGCTATTTGGAGCTCAGCTCAGGGATTTTTATATTAAAGTCTCTGAATTGTAGAAACTGGCTGTTTTAGCCCCCCCACAAGCTGATCTGATGGCTTCCAGTGACCGGCTGGCACGAGACCAGCTCTTCTGCAATGGCCTTCACATTGCTCCGCATCTCACCCGAAGATAGAATTTTCGATACCTGTGTTGCTTGTTAAGCCTGAGCAAGTGTCAAATCTCCTGTCGTGGTCTTATGATGTCAGAGCCACCTAAGAACTTCTAAATGGGGTTTTGTACCAAAAAACAAATGTAGGATTTGTGTGGGACTTTGAACTGAACTGTGGTGATTTGAGGCCCCTATGTGGCTCCTGAAGAGAAGCAGCTTGGGAAACGTGGTGTAAGGCTGAGAATTCAGATTCTTGATTCAGCTGTCTGTGTGAGTCCTCTGAGAAGTCTGAAGCTATTTGGAGCTCAGCTCAGGGATTTTTATTTTAAAGTCTCTGAATTGTAGAAACTGGCTGTTTTAGCCCCCCACACCTTGATCTGATGGCTTCCAGTGAACCGCTGACACGAGACCAGCTCTTCTGCAATTGCCCTCACTTTGCACTGCATCTCACCCGAAGATAGAATTTTCGACACCTGTGTTGCTTGTTAAGCCTGAGCAGGTGTCAAATCTCCTGTCGTGGTCTTATGATGTCACAGCCACCTCAGAAGTTCTAAATGGGGGTTTTGTACCAAAATACAAATGTAGGATGGGTGTGGGACTTTGAACTGAACTGTGGTGATTTGGGGCCCCTATGTGGCCCCAAAAGAGAAGTAGCTTGGGAAACGTGGTGTAAGGCTCAGAATTCAGATTCTTGATTCAGCTGTCTGTGTGAGTCCTCTTAGAAGTCTGAAGCTATTTGGAGCTCAGCTCAGGGATTTTCATTTTAAAGTCTCTGAATTGTAGAAACTGGCTGTTTTAGCCCCCCCACAAGCTGATCTGATGGCTTCCAGTGACCGGCTGGCACGAGACCAGCTCTTCTGCAATGGCCTTCACATTGCTCCGCATCTCACCCGAAGATAGAATTTTCGATACCTGTGTTGCTTTGTTAAGCCTGAGCAGGTGTCAAATCTCCTGTCGTGGTCTTATGATGTCAGAGCCACCTCAGAAGTTCTAAATGGGGTTTTGTACCAAAATACAAGTGTAGGATGGGTGTGGGACTTTGAACTGAACTGTGGTGATTTGGGGCCCCTATGTGGCTCCTGAAGAGAAGCAGCTTGGGAAACGTGGTGTAAGGCTGAGAATTCAGATTCTTGATTCAGCTGTCTGTGTGAGTCCCCTGAGAAGTCTGAAGCTATTTGGAGCTCAGCTCAGGGATTTTTATATTAAAGTCTCTGAATTGTAGAAACTGGCTGTTTTAGCCCCCACACAAGCTGATCTGATGGCTTCCAGTGACCGGCTGGCACGAGACCAGCTCTTCTGCAATGGCCTTCACTTTGCTCCGCATCTCACCCGAAGATAGAATTTTCGACACCTGTGTTGCTTGTTAAGCCTGAGCAGGTGTCAAATCTCCTGTCGTGGTCTTATGATGTCACAGCCACCTCAGAAGTTCTAAATGGTTTTTTTTTACCAAAATACAAGTGTATGAAGGGTGTGGAAGTTTGATATGATCTGTTGTGATTTGGGGCCCCTATGTGACCCCTCAAGAGAAGTAGCTTGGGAAATGTGGTGTAATGCTCAGAATTCAGATTCTTGATTCAGCTGTCTGTGTGAGTCCCCTGAGAAGTCTGAAGCTATTTGGAGCTCATCTCAGGGATTTTTATTTTAAAGTCTCTGAAGTGTAGAAACTGGCTGTTTTAGCCCCCCACACAATGGACTGGTGCCTTCCACTGACCCGCTGGCACAAGACCAGCTCTTCTGCAATGGCCCTCACTTTGCTCCGCATCTCACCTGAAGATAGAATTTTCGACACCTGTGTTGGTTTTTAAGCCTGAGCAGGTGTCAAATCTCCTGTCGTGGTCTTATGATGTCAGAGCCACCTCAGAAGTTCTAAATGGGGTTTTGTACCAAAAAACAAGTGTAGGATTTGTGTGGGACTTTGAACTGAACTGTGGTGATTTGGGGCCCCTATGTGGCTCCTGAAGAGAAGCAGCTTGGGAAACGTGGTGTAAGGCTGAGAATTCAGATTCTTGATTCAGCTGTCTGTGTGAGTCCTCTGAGAAGTCTGAAGCTATTTGGAGCTCAGCTCAGGGATTTTTATTTTAAAGTCTCTGAATTGTAGAAACTGGCTGTTTTAGCCCCCCACACCTTGATCTGATGGCTTCCAGTGAACCGCTGGCACGAGACCAGCTCTTCTGCAATGGCCCTCACTTTGCACTGCATCTCACCCGAAGATAGAATTTTCGACACCTGTGTTGCTTGTTAAGCCTGAGCAGGTGTCAAATCTCCTGTCGTGGTCTTATGATGTCACAGCCACCTCAGAAGTTCTAAATGGGGTTTTGTACCAAAATACAAGTGTAGGATGGGTGTGGGACTTTGAACTGAACTGTGGTGATTTGGGGCCCCTCTGTGTCCCACAAAGAGAAGCAGCTTGGGAAACGTGGTGTAAGGCTGAGAATTCAGATTCTTGATTCAGCTGTCTGTGTGAGTCCTCTGAGAAGTCTGAAGCTATTTGGAGCTCAGCTCAGGGATTTTCATTTTAAAGTCTCTGAATTGTAGAACCTGGCTGTTTTAGCCCCCCACACCTTGATCTGATGGCTTCCAGTGACCCGCTGGCACGAGACCAGCTCTTCTGCAATGGCCCTCACTTTGCTCCGCATCTCACCCGAAGATAGAATTTTCGACACCTGTGTTGCTTGTTAAGCCTGAGCAGGTGTCAAATCTCCTGTCATGGTCTTATGATGTCACAGCCACCTCAGAAGTTCTAAATGGAGTTGTACCAAAATACAAGTGTAGGATGGGTGTGGGACCTTGAACTGATCTGTGGTGATTTGGTGCCCCTATGTGGCCCCTGAAGAGAAGTAGCTTGGGAAACGTGGTGTAAGGCTGAGATTTCAGATTTTTGATTCAGCTGTTTGTGTGAGTCCTCTGAGATGTCTGAAGCTATTTGGAGCTCAGCTCAGGGATTTTTATATTAAAGGCTCTGAAGTGTAGAAACTGGCTGTTTTAGCCCCCCCACAAGCTGGTCTGATGGCTTCCAGTGACCGGCTGGCACGAGACCAGCTCTTCTGCAATGGCCCTCACTTTGCTCCGCATCTCACCTGAAGATAGAATTTTCGACACCTGTGTTGCTTGTTAAGCCTGAGCAGGTGTCAAATCTCCTGTCGTGGTCTTATGATGTCACAGCCACCTCAGAAGTTCTAAATGGGGGTTTTGTACAAAAATACAAATGTAGGATGGGTGTGGGACTTTGAACTGATCTGTGGTGATTTGGGGCCCCTATGTGGCTCCTGAAGAGAAGTAGCTTGGGAAACGTGGTGTAAGGCTGAGATTTCAGATTTTTGATTCAGCTGTTTGTGTGAGTCCTCTGAGATGTCTGAAGCTATTTGGAGCTCAGCTCAGGGATTTTTATTTTAAAGTCTCTGAATTGTAGAAACTGGCTGTTTTAGCCCCCACACACTGGATCTGATGGCTTCCAGTGACCCGCTGGCACGAGACCAGCTCTTCTGCAATGGCCCTCACTTTGCTCCGCATCTCACCCGAAGATAGAATTTTCGACAGCTGTGTTGCTTGTTAAGCCTGAGCAGGTGTCAAATCTCCTGTCGTGGTCTTATGATGTCACAGCCACCTCAGAAGTTCTAAATGGGGGTTTTTACCAAAATACAAGTGTAGGATTTGTGTGGGACTTTGAACTGAACTGTGGTGATTTGGGGCCCCTATGTGGCTCCTGAAGAGAAGCAGCTTGGGAAACGTGGTGTAAGGCTGAGAATTCAGATTCTTGATTCAGCTGTCTGTGTGAGTCCTCTGAGAAGTCTGAAGCTATTTGGAGCTCAGCTCAGGGATTTTCATTTTAAAGTCTCTGAATTGTAGAAACTGGCTGTTTTAGCCCCCCACACCTTGATCTGATGGCTTCCAGTGAACCGCTGGCACGAGACCAGCTCTTCTGCAATGGCCCTCACTTTGCACTGCATCTCACCCGAAGATAGAAATTTCGACACCTGTGTTGCTTGTTAAGCCTGAGCAGGTGTCAAATCTCCTGTCGTGGTCTTATGATGTCACAGCCTCCTCAGAAGTTCTAAATGGGAGGTTTTGTACCAAAATACAAATGTAGGATGGGTGTGGGACTTTGAACTGAACTGTGGTGATTTGGGGCCCCTATGTGGCTCCTGAAGAGAAGCAGCTTGGGAAACGTGGTGTAAGGCTGAGAATTCAGATTCTTGATTCAGCTGTCTGTGTGAGTCCCCTGAGAAGTCTGAAGCTATTTGGAGCTCAGCTCAGGGATTTTTATATTAAAGTCTCTGAACTGTAGGAACGTGCTGTTTTAGCCCCCCCAAAAGCTGATCTGATGGCTTCCAGTGACCGGCTGGCACGAGACCTGCTATTCTGCAATGGCCTTCACTTTGCTCCGCATCTCACCCGAAGATAGAATTTTCGACACCTGTGTTGCTTGTTAAGCCTGAGCAGGTGTCAAATCTCCTGTCGTGGTCTTATGATGTCACAGCCTCCTCAGAAGTTCTAAATGGGGGTTTTGTACCAAAATACAAATGTAGGATGGGTGTGGGACTTTGAACTGAACTGTGGTGATTTGGGGCCCCTATGTGGCCCAAAAGAGAAGTAGCTTGGGAAATGTGGTGTAAGGCTGAGAATTCAGATTCTTGATTCAGCTGTCTGTGTGATTCCTCTTAGAAGTCTGAAGCTATTTGGAGCTCAGCTCAGGGATTTTCATTTTAAAGTCTCTGAATTGTAGAAACTGGCTGTTTTAGCCCCCACACCTTGATCTGATGGCTTCCAATGAACCGCTGGCACGAGACCAGCTCTTCTGCAATGGCCCTCACTTTGCACTGCATCTCACCCGAAGATAGAATTTTCGACACCTGTGTTGCTTGTTAAGCCTGAGCAGGTGTCAAATCTCCTATCGTGGTCTTATGATGTCACAGCCACCTCAGAAGTTCTAAATGGAGTTGTACCAAAATACAAGTGTAGGATGGGTGTGGGACCTTGAACTGATCTGTGGTGATTTGGTGCCCCTATGTGGCCCCTGAAGAGAAGTAGCTTGGGAAACGTGGTGTAAGGCTGAGAATTCAGATTCTTGATTCAGCTGTCTGTGTGAGTCCTCTGAGAAGTCTGAAGCTATTTGGAGCTCAGCTCAGGGATTTTTATATTAAAGTCTCTGAATTGTAGAAACTGGCTGTTTTAGCCCCCCCACAAGCTGATCTGATGGCTTCCAGTGACCGGCTGGCACGAGACCAGCTCTTCTGCAATGGCCTTCACATTGCTCCGCATCTCACCCGAAGATAGAATTTTCGATACCTGTGTTGCTTTGTTAATCCTGAGCAAGTGTCAAATCTCCTGTCGTGGTCTTATGATGTCAGAGCCACCTCAGAACTTCTAAATGGGGTTTTGTACCAAAAAACAAATGTAGGATATGTGTGGGACTTTGAACTGAACTGTGGTGATTTGGGGCCCCTATGTGGCTCCTGAAGAGAAGCAGCTTGGGAAACGTGGTGTAAGGCTGAGAATTCAGATTCTTGATTCAGCTGTCTGTGTGAGTCCCCTGAGAAGTCTGAAGCTATTTGGAGCTCAGCTCAGGGATTTTTATATTAAAGTCTCTGAATTGTAGAAACTGGCTGTTTTAGCCCCCACACAAGCTGATCTGATGGCTTCCAGTGACCGGCTGGCACGAGACCAGCTCTTCTGCAATGGCCTTCACTTTGCTCCGCATCTCACCCGAAGATAGAATTTTCGACACCTGTGTTGCTTGTTAAGCCTGAGCAGGTGTCAAATCTCCTGTCGTGGTCTTATGATGTCACAGCCACCTCAGAAGTTCTAAATGGGGGTTTGTACCAAAATGCAAGGGTATGAAGGGTGTGGGACTTTGAACTGAACTGTGGTGATTTGGGGCCCCTCTGTGGCCCAAAAAGAGAAGCAGCTTGGGAAACGTGGTGTAAGGCTGAGAATTCAGATTCTTGATTCAGCTGTCTGTGTGAGTCCCCTGAGAAGTCTGAAGCTATTTGGAGCTCAGCTCAGGGATTTTATATTAAAGTCTCTGAATTGTAGAAACTGGCTGTTTTAGCCCCCCCACAAGCTGATCTGATGGCTTCCAGTGACCGGCTGGCACGAGACCAGCTCTTCTGCAATGGCCCTCACTTTGCTCCGCATCTCACCCGAAGATAGAATTTTCGACACCTGTGTTGCTTGTTAAGCCTGAGCAGGTGTCAAATCTCCTGTCGTGGTCTTATGATGTCACAGCCACCTCAGAAGTTCTAAATGGGGTTTTGTACCAAAATACAAGTGTAGGATGGGTGTGGGACTTTGAACTGAACTGTGGTGATTTGGGGCCCCTATGTGGCTCCTAAAGAGAAGCAGCTTGGGAAACGTGGTGTAAGGCTGAGAATTCAGATTCTTGATTCAGCTGTCTGTGTGAGTCCCCTGAGAAGTCTGAAGCTATTTGGAGCTCAGCTCAGGGATTTTTATATTAAAGTCTCTGAATTGTAGAAACTGGCTGTTTTAGCCCCCCCACAAGCTGATCTGATGGCTTCCAGTGACCGGCTGCCACGAGACCAGCTCTTCTGCAATGGCCTTCACATTGCTCCACATCTCACCCGAAGATAGAATTTTCGACACCTGTGTTGCTTGTTAAGCCTGAGCAGGTGTCAAATCTCCTGTCGTGGTCTTATGATGTCACAGCCACCTCAGAAGTTCTAAATGGGGTTTTGTACCAAAATACAAGTGTAGGATGGGTGTGGGACTTTGAACTGAACTGTGGTGATTTGGGGCCCCTATGTGGCCCCAAAAGAGAAGTAGCTTGGGAAACGTGGTGTAAGGCTGAGAATTCAGATTCTTGATTCAGCTGTCTGTGTGAGTCCTCTGAGAAGTCTGAAGCTATTTGGAGCTCAGCTCAGGGATTTTTATTTTAAAGTCTCTGAATTGTAGAAACTGGCTGTTTTAGCCCCCCACACCTTGATCTGATGGCTTCCAGTGAACCGCTGGCACGAGACCAGCTCTTCTGCAATGGCCCTCACTTTGCACTGCATCTCACCCGAAGATAGAATTTTCGACACCTGTGTTGCTTGTTAAGCCTGAGCAGGTGTCAAATCTCCTGTCGTGGTCTTATGATGTCACAGCCACCTCAGAAGTTCTAAATGGGGTTTTGTACCAAAATACAAGTGTAGGATGGGTGTGGGACTTTGAACTGAACTGTGGTGATTTGGGGCCCCTATGTGGCTCCTGAAGAGAAGCAGCTTGGGAAACGTGGTGTAAGGCTGAGAATTCAGATTCTTGATTCAGCTGTCTGTGTGAGTCCCCTGAGAAGTCTGAAGCTATTTGGAGCTCAGCTCAGGGATTTTTATATTAAAGTCTCTGAATTGTAGAAACTGGCTGTTTTAGCCCCCACACAAGCTGATCTGATGGCTTCCAGTGACCGGCTGGCACGAGACCAGCTCTTCTGCAATGGCCTTCACTTTGCTCTGCATCTCACCCGAAGATAGAATTTTCGACACCTGTGTTGCTTGTTAAGCCTGAGCAGGTGTCAAATCTCCTGTCGTGGTCTTATGATGTCACAGCCACCTCAGAAGTTCTAAATGGGGTTTTGTACCAAAATACAAGTGTAGGATGGGTGTGGGACTTTGAACTGAACTGTGGTGATTTGGGGCCCCTATGTGGCCCCAAAAGAGAAGTAGCTTGGGAAATGTGGTGTAAGGCTGAGAATTCAGATTCTTGATTCAGCTGTCTGTGTGAGTCCCCTGAGAAGTCTGAAGCTATTTGGAGCTCAGCTCAGGGATTTTTATATTAAAGTCTCTGAATTGTAGAAACTGGCTGTTTTAGCCCCCACACAAGCTGATCTGATGGCTTCCAGTGAACCGCTGGCACGAGACCGGCTCTTCTGCAATTGCCCTCACTTTGCACTGCATCTCACCCGAAGATAGAATTTTCGACACCTGTGTTGCTTGTTAAGCCTGAGCAGGTGTCAAATCTCCTGTCGTGGTCTTATGATGTCACAGCCACCTCAGAAGTTCTAAATGGGGTTTTGTACCAAAATACAAGTGTATGAAGGGTGTGGGAATTTGATATGATCTGTTGTGATTTGGGGCCCCTATGTGGCCCCTCAAGAGAAGTAGCTTGGGAAATGTGGTGTAAGGCTCAGAATTCAGATTCTTGATTCAGCTGTCTGTGTGAGTCCTCTGAGAAGTCTGAAGCTATTTGGAGCTCAGCTCAGGGATTTTTATTTTAAAGTCTCTGAATTGTAGAAACTGGCTGTTTTAGCCCCCCACACCTTGATCTGATGGCTTCCAGTGAACCGCTGGCACGAGACCAGCTCTTCTGCAATGGCCCTCACTTTGCACTGCATCTCACCCGAAGATAGAATTTTCGACACCTGTGTTGCTTGTTAAGCCTGAGCAGGTGTCAAATCTCCTGTCGTGGTCTTATGATGTCACAGCCACCTCAGAAGTTCTAAATGGGGTTTTGTACCAAAATACAAGTGTAGGATGGGTGTGGGACTTTGAACTGAACTGTGGTGATTTGGGGCCCCTATGTGGCCCCTCAAGAGAAGCAGCTTGGGAAACGTGGTGTAAGGCTGAGAATTCAGATTCTTGATTCAGCTGTCTGTGTGAGTCCTCTGAGAAGTCTGAAGCTATTTGGAGCTCAGCTCAGGGATTTTTATATTAAAGTCTCTGAATTGTAGAAACTGGCTGTTTTAGCCCCCCCACAAGCTGATCTGATGGCTTCCAGTGACCGGCTGGCACGAGACCAGCTCTTCTGCAATGGCCCTCACTTTGCTCCGCATCTCACCCGAAGATAGAATTTTCGACACCTGTGTTGCTTGTTAAGCCTGAGCAGGTGTCAAATCTCCTGTCGTGGTCTTATGATGTCACAGCCACCTCAGAAGTTCTAAATGGGGTTTTGTACCAAAATACAAGTGTAGGATGGGTGTGGGACTTTGAACTG